>JBBCAQ010000027.1:4200000-4779957 GCA_038050395.1 Parthenolecanium corni | reverse complement strand
TTACATATGGCTTGTTTACAATCACCTTGACAATGAGTAATGCAGTTAAAATTGTATAGATGTGTTGAGCTCCAGTTGAATATGCATTAGTGTTTCTATGTAAACATAATTCCGAAAGTTTCATTAAAGTAATAATGTTTTTTGTTTTGTTAATTGTTTAGTATTTGATCGTGGAAAAGGTGCGAGCAAAATAATGAAAATAATCTGACAAAATAGTGAAAACTTATATTAAGACTCGTATGCGGCAAGCTGTCCATACGCATATGTGTGGAAATTTTATAGTAAATTTAAGTAAAAAATCATTCCAAAGGTTCATTTTCCTCAGATTTTCCTTCATACTTTGCTAAACTTTTCAAATTTTAAATTTTGATTTTCATCTTATGAAGTAGGTGGTACCACGGCTGCAACCGAGTTGAGTACCATCACAAAATAAGAAGGTAAATATTGTCCGAGTTGAGTCCCTGGCAGCAGGGGGTATTTGCGGGGCTAATTAGTATGCAATTCCCAGTTGAGTCCCAGTTTTGCTGAGCTAATTAATATGCAATTCCGAGTTGAGTCCCAAAACTTGCGGAGATAAGAAAGTTGACAGCAGGGGGTATTTGCGGAGCTAATTAGTATGTAATTCCGAGTTGAGTCCCACTTTGGTGGAGCTCATTCTCAAATATCTTCTCAAGTGGGAAATGCCAAGCAAGTTATTGCACAAATAGATTTCGTTTAAAATGTTTCAATAATGAAACCAGCCACCTCATCTTTCTCGATAAGAAGGACAGAATAATGAACAAAAGGAAAAGAGTATTGCGACTCTCATGAACCAAAGGGATCTAAATGAACCGGATCGACTAAAATTTCTCAAGTGCATATCATACAAGTTCTTACCAGTTAAAAAATAAGACACCTCAAAATTGTTTTATTTTTAATCACATCGATGTATATCGACAGTCCTGAGTCTGTAAAAGTGAGGAGGGAAATAACAATTGAAAACACATTTGAGAATAAGCTCCACCAAACTGAGACTCAACTCGGAATTACATACTAATTAGCTCCGCAAATACCCCCTGCTATCATCTTTCTTATCTCCGCAAGTTTTGGGACTCAACTTGGAATTACATATTAATTAGCTACGCACAACAGGGACTCAACTCGATGGAAATTCTGGTTTGGGACTCAACTCGGTTCCGCCGGGTACCACAAATACAGTTCCGAGTGTCAAAGTAGCTAATAACATAATATCTATTTGACAGACTACTTCACAAATATGCCATACTTGTAAGAGGTACCTATTATTATTGATTTTGATGAGTATAGATAAGTGTTACTAAAATATTCGTTTTGTTCACTCCGCAAAGTCCTTACAAGGTATAATAGGTATAAACAATTCAAGCTGTACTTTATCAATCATCGAAAAAAAAAAATTGCCCATCCATGCAAATTATTCAGAAGAAGGAACCTTACGATGTAAATACGTAGTATACCAAGTTTATAAAAAAGAATTCAGAATGTAGCCGCCAATTAAGAAGAACGTTCTTATTTTCAAGTTGAATCTAGTGAAAATGATAATGGAAAAAAAAATATCCTACTGTAAAGTAGTATTTACCTATCTGATGACAATCTTCGAATAAATTTAACTCAATTGTTTTCGACTTCAAAATTAGCGATACCATTTTTTACTCGTCTTCCAAATGGTTGTTTTTGTAATTTACACTGCTAATTTGTTGCGAAAGTTATAATTTAGCGATGCGATGTAAATATAATCTTGATTTCGGTTTAGATTCTTTTTTTTTTTTACATTTCCATGGTTTACCTATTTAGTTCGACATCAGAATCTATATTAGTCAATGAAAACATAGGTACATGTGTATGTAATAAAAAAAGAGAATTTTTTGTGATTTTTCAATTTATTTTTAAACAAAAATATCAGTGTGAATAGTAAGTTTTAATGACATGGTCTACATAATAACTTGTTGACACCTCTCCATTACCATATATGTTCATAACTGCTAAAAATTTCCCATTACTTTCATTTTAAGAGATTTTTAACCTTTTTTCCCACGTAAAGACTAAAGAATTACGCAGTTGGTGTATCTAATTTTATTTAAAATTTTCTATCTCCTTGTACTTGAACAAATGTTTTACGCAAAAAGAAATCTATTTCACTCTAATGAAATCTAGGTATAGGTGAGTGTGGAGAAAACAACGAAATGAAAAAAGTTCTGCAGAAATGAAATTCTATAAACCTAGCTCAATATCTCATATGAATATTGATACGTATGCAAAAGGAGGAAGCTTTTTTTTTTCGGAATTTGAGTTCTTCTATATATACAGTCAAATTATACGCATCGAGTCTTACAGTCTGCGCAGTGAAAATATCAAACCCCAAAAACCAATCATCATTGAGAAAACAGACTTTAAAAATTGAGGCGATTCGTAAGAAAAGTAAAAGACATGATTCCCACGAACGCGTTTTTTTGCTCTCCTGTAAGATTTGGAAAAGTGGACTCATCTTCTTTTTGCGAATCACTATTTACATGCACCCACTTGTGTTTTGTTGTTATGCACCCATAGTGTGTAAGTTCGCTCGTATGAATAATTTTTCATGTATTATATAAGAATAATAAGCATGAGAGAACTAGAACATCGCTGGCTCAAGTCCAGAACCTGCAAAGCCCCAAAAATTTCGCCCCAACTATTTTTTCGGCTCATTTGGTATAACCTGATACCAAAACATCACTTGAGCATTCAAAATGGACAAAACGCTTTTTGAGACTTAGCAGATTTTACACTTGAGCCAGCGATATGTTCTGTTTAAACCAAATAGGAAAGTTGCAGTCTATTTAATAACCATCAATAACCCGTCGACTCTTTTGAATGTATAGCAGAGTAAAATATGAGAAGGGAAATGTGTGCAGTTATGCAGGTTACTTCACGAGGATCTCATTTTGAACGGACTATAGCTACTTAGAAAATAGAAAAATATTATGGAGAAAATCAGAACTGTCGAGTTTCCATCGATACTAAATTTCCCTTTTCAAAAAGTTTTTACTTCTCAGGTTAGTTTCTAGATAAGCACGAAAACGTATATTGAGCCCCGTAAGACTTTTTTTTCAAAATGAAGTAAGTCCATTTTCATCAATTACGAGAAATTGGCAGGTCATTATGTTCGGTATCAAGTTATCAACTATACATTCAGTTTAACCACCAACCTTATTCAAATCTCAATGAATTTGAGGCGTGTTATAGTTTACTTCAATTGCTTTATAATCTATATTCTATAGCATATATTAAACTCGACAATGTTAACAAATGAACAGGAGTAGAATATAAATAATGGCTTCAGTTTCGTGTAAAAAGTTGAAAAGCACGTGATATCATTTGTGAAAGGCGCGAAAACGGTTTATCGAACCAGTTTCGTCTCATTATAATAATTCGAATGTCATCGCGAATTAAGAAATTTGTATTTTTTTACAACAGTTTGAGAGTACTATAGATGACGTAGGTGTAAATATATGTATACTTTGGTGACAGTTCACATAAGCCTATAGGCTATAGTTGACTATATATATTCACAAATCAAAGTGACCTAAAAACTTTGTTTCCAAATTTTTACTTGTGTATAAGAGTCAATGCCCTGAAGGCCCAAATGAATTGAAACCAATTCCATGAATAATTTATATAAAAAAATATCAACAAAAAAATTAAAAATATGCTTTCATTGAAATACATTTTTTTTAAATTAAAAAATATGTACTTAATTGAAATTAAAAAAAAAATAGCGAATACTTATTATTTATAAATTTATATTTTTGGAAAAATAATCGAAAAATCAGAAACAAAATTTTAAAAATAATTATATCAGTTTTTTGGTTTTGACTTTTTTTTAGTTTAGCAAAAATACCAAAATAGCCTTATTATTGCTGAGTATAATTAATTGTTTAGCAGAAATTTGGCAGAGTGACTAAAATCAAGCTTTTTTAAATTCTCTTACTATAAAATTAATTACATTATTAAGAAGTGGTAACTCGGGGAATAATTAATTCAAGTATATTTCAGCTTTTGGTACAAACTACGAGTATAGGCATATTTTTAAATGCAAATAAAAAGTTTCTTATAGACTTATCCCTCAGGATTTCTGTCATTATTCATCATTAATGTTGTTTCATCACCTGATACTCGTATTTCAATTACTGAATGAACGTAAAAAAAAGTATTTGAAAAGTAGTCAATGCGTAGGATTTCTGCATTTTCGTATGCAATTTTGGCAAGAGAATTGTTTTTTTACGCAGAATATCTTTTAGAAAAAACTCCATCCCATTACAATGACCATGAACTGAATAAATATGTAAAAATAATGATATTTTTTCATAAGAAGGTAAGAAGTTGAGAGTATATAGTATGTTTTAGTAGCTACCTAACCTATATTTACCCTGTTAATGAGAAGAAAAAAAATTAGTATCTTCGAATATTAAAATCGTCCCGAAAATGTTGAAAATCAGCAATTTTACCACAGTTCACGATTACGGATTAAAAATATTGAGTGAGTTATCAGTTTAGATTTATGTAGATACTTAAATTAATTTAGAAGCTCTGCAGTTACTTTTTCAAAAAAAAAAAAAATTGAAACTGATTGTAGAATTTATGAACAAATCGAATTTCACCTAAAAATTATCCTACTCATCCTCCAAAAAAAAAAAATAATAATAATAATTTAAAAAAAACTAGAATTGGCCATCCCATGAGCTAAGAACGGTTGGGTGTAACTTTTTGTTTGCTTCCATTCTTATATATTTATACTTTTAAGGTCCTATTAACCTACCACGATTCATTTTTTTTTTTTTTCAGCGGCTTAGCTGTGATAAAAATAAATTAATTGGTTTTCTAATGATAATGGATAGGTATGGCAAAAGAGAACACACAGTAGCCTATTAATTTGGTATTCGAATTCTGTCGTATTTCGTCTTCCTAGTCAAGGTATTGCCAGTACGTGAAAAAATTTAATTTCGCGTGGTTGATAAAGATGCGCAAAAATTTCAGAAGTTGATGGAATTTAATACGATGGTTAAAAAGAAAAAAAATCATCAAAAATTACTATGTTTACCATGTTATTTAAACGCATTCCAGAAATAATTTAAAACCACCTTTTTAATTTCTAGTTAAATGCATTTTGGTTATTGCATAAGATTTCGAAAATGAAATATAAGATGAAAATTCCACTTAAATTTTGCTTAAATTGAAGAAGATTCTATTTTTGGATTTTTATAAATTCCAAATTCCTACAATTCTACTAAACAACAGCATTAAGTATGTAAGCATTCTTCGAAAATAATTTACCAAAATTTCAGGTGAATCCATCAATGTATTATTATATCGATTATCGAAAATTTCAACATCTTTAATTATAATGGTACTAGCCATATAAAATATCGATTATCGAAGAATCGATATCGTGATTTGACTATCACTAAAACTGCATCCTTAAGTAGTTTTAATAGCTTCCTTCTATCTATTTGTAAAAAGGCATTTCGAAAGTAAGGAAGTAAGTCGGGATATTATTTTCAAAATAATTACAAGCGTTAACCTTGATACGATGACTCAAATTCATTTTACTTTTTTCTTATATATGATGAGCTGAGATAGAAAATGCCAAAAACGATATTCATGACTCGAGGGAAAATTTTTTTATCACCTTTTACATTGAGATAATTTTTTTCTTTAAATTTCTGGATGAATGACAAAGATTGATGCCTCGGATTATTATTTTCTAATCAGAACACCAAAACAAAATAATTTAAACATTTCCAATAAAAGTTAACAATCAGCTGACAAACAACAAATTAGACGAAAATAATTCATTATAAAGCATGAAAACAGGCCACATTAAATGCACTTTTTCTTTACAAATCATCCTGTAATGTAAAAAATATTTTTACGTGCATGGTCTTATAGAATTTCCAATATAGATATAAGACCTTTGCCCTCTTAAAACCTGTTAATTTTTTTATTTTCCATCTAAATGTGTGCAGTGAGGTAAATGTATAATAACTGACATTTGTCCAACTAGATGAGGCTGAAAATTCACATTTTTCAACTCGAAGAAATAAATTTAATATCACAGTGCTCATTCACTCAACGTAAAGAAAATTTGAGAAGGAAAGATCTGTAAATTTTCCATACAACACATTTTTACGATTAAGAACAGATGTTTGATTTAGAAATTTCTAAAAATCCACAATTTCGTATGAGCAACTCGATGAATTTTATTAATGTAATATTATCAGAATAAATTAACAAAGTGCGACAGGTTTTGGTCAAACTTGAAGTTTTTCCTTCATATTTCATTCAGCAAAGAACTATAGATAGATACCTAGTTGATAAATGACGAATTTCGAAATTTTTTTCAGTTTTTATCTCATCATATTTTGTATTTAAAAAAAAAAAAACTTAAAAGTTAGGTACTTAAATATTTTTCATTTTTCTGAGGGAAGTTGGTGACATTTTGTGGATTTCTATTTAATAATATAAAAGGGGATACAAGAAAGTTTTGGAAATAATTCATAAATATTCTTTTTAGGTGATATTAGTGCGTCACTGGCTTGTATATTTTCTCCAATAGTAGATACAGTTTATCAAATTTTATTTAGCACACGGGACTTTGTTGCTTCCGTTTGTGTGGTGTGCAATTACACACAATTATCCGCTTAAGTAGAATGTAAACATACTAATTAATCACAGACTACACAAGCACTTTCGACAAAGTTCCATTGCCTTCTTATATATTTTTGACAAACAATACCTGCTCAGTAATGTATGAAATTTCCAAAAAAAAACTTGAATTTTTCGTCCGAGTAGTTTCACAAATTGTTTACAAGGTATGAATCTGTTGCAAATTTCATTCATTCAAAAAGAATTTTAATCGTGAAAAATTACTCCTCCACCAGTAAAATTTACATCTGCCACCTCCTGCAGAGACATGTCATAAACCTTACCAATCAGTTTTATCCTCAGTTATATACAAGTGCGTACTTTTTTTCCACAAAAATATCATCCACAAGTATCCAACAACAATAAATAAATAAATAATTAATAATTGAGGGGGGGGAAATTGCTTACCTACGTCATCATCAAAATTTAATACTTATTATATTTTATATGGAATTATTCCACTATTTAAAAAAAAAAAAATATTATAATTACTTATACATTTTTAAAATAAACTTCAATACCGAGCTTATTGATTTTATTTCTGACTTCAATTAATCGTGTTTTATTTTATCTATTGCTGAATTGACTGGCTGGATAAATTGGTAATAAAAAAATTTCAACTAACAATTTTGTCCGACAAATCACTATAAAATGGAAAATTTTGCTTGACTTTTTTCAGAATGAGTTGAAAATTACTATATTACTAAAAAATGAAATAGTATTCTCTAGGAAATGTGACATACACTAGTTATCTCTAAAACCACCAACATTCAATTAAATCGTCCATGTAGTTCAAATATACACCTAATACTTATCAGATATTTAGTAATTCAAAACGAAAACAATTGATACTTTCAATTACCAAAGTGAGTTGCCATAATACAGATTTTTCCAATACTTAACGAGTACCTATTTTATTTCATATCACAGATTTATTTACCAGGTTATAAAAAATAAATTTTTTTCCTTCCATACTGAGCCAAATGTCTCCTTAATCGAAAGCAGGCACTTATAAATTTCAAAAATTTCGACGATGATTCATAAAAACGATGTTATTATGAAAAATACATATTTTATGTAAAATTGGTAAATTATTCACTTCAAGTAGGAATATTATCATTAGGTAAATAATGAGTGTTGAAAAATAAACTTTTGAATTTATAAACCAGAAAACACGTTATAAAAATATTTTGGTTCTGAGTGCACTTTAAGCATTATTTTCTTTTTTCTCCTTTCTTGAATAAGGAAAAATACAACTTCTAAACGTGTGTCTATTTACCAAATTTCAAACAAGAATTTTGATGTTTTTGTTTATTGAAAAATGAATAAATATGATAAAAATAGTACCCATTCAAACAATTTAAAAAAAATTCAATCACATTTCTAAAACATAGAATAAATTACCCATATTTTATTTTGTAATTTCTTTTTAACATAAAAACAAGAACTATAAAAATAAAAAACTTTTGGACAGACAAACATAATATAATGTGATAGTCATGGTACATCTAACACAAAAAATTTCAACTTTTTCTGTAGATACATGATTTATTGTTCTTATAGGTAGGCTTCACCTAAACGTATATTTTGAAAAAACAATGAATGACTTTTAAAGCCGAAAAAAAAAACTAAATCACCCAAAAATTCAGAAGTAGGTACATAGTTACTTTAATTGAAGATGCGTGATTGTACGACAAATTGTTGATTCTAAAAATAGAGGTAATCGAGAAATTCGAATGATAGTGACACGAAAGAAGCCTCAGGCAGAATTAAGTGGAAAAATACAATTGAGGGTCATTTAAAGTTTTTCGAAAAGGAAATTTGCCATAGGAATAAACCAAAAATATTTGACAGTTGCTCTTACTATTCAACATATTTTATCGATAGTTTTATTATTATGTTCAGAACCAAGCAAGGTTTTGATATATTGTTTTTTTTACTTTACAGTGCTAGCAATTTTTATAATTTTAGGATTTTAGGTGAATAGTCTATTACAAAAAAAAAAAAAGAAAAGAAAGAGGATGAGTTACATTTTTTGACCAATTTTAAAACGTGTCTACCGCCCATAGGAATATTATAAATAAAAGCTTCTTAGTTCAAATTTGTATATTTTAAACTTCTGCAAAATCACGAAAAATTGGACTTATCCTTTTTTTTTTAATCTCAGTCAACTTTCAAATTTTGTAACCAATTTAAATTTCATTTTAGTTCTCTATGCTCTTTATTCTTTTCGAATATGGACAATAAGTTCAATCTTCTGTTTGATCGATGACAAATTTATCTATACTTATATAAAACTAATACAACTTCGTCTGGTCGTTCTATCCGGCCGATTTGCTTCATTTTTTTTAAAATGAAAGGTATTTATGTGTAGATATGACATCAAGTATTGGAATTCACTTAACTCTGACCTTACTCAAGTTATACTCAAAATTTATGCTTTTTCCAAGCTTTTCCACCACTCAAACAACAATATCTCAGGTTCTAATTAATGCATCATGTTACTTTTAGTCTAAGAACACTCAGTGGATCAAGACCTTTCATTTGAGCTTTTGACCACTCAAATCGGTCGAGTCTGAGGATAGTTGTGAGTAAACATTCAACTTCACCTGTTATAATTTCCAAAAGAAAAAAAAAACAGTTCCAATTAATAACTAATGCTGCGGAGCAGCAGGGGTCTTCTAGTTTCTATTGAACTAACGCAAACCAAGAAAAAAGTGTATAAATTAAAGAAACATTGTTACAACAAATCTAAAATCTTGTCAGTTATCTGCTACTAGAATTACTTATCAACATGCTCGTAATTTGTAATTACTGACCACTGCATAAGAATTAAACTCCTTGCATAATATCCGCAAAATTCTATGTACACTTCAGTGTTTTTTTTTTTTAGCTACAGTATATCCGATCTATGTATATATAAATTATAACGATGTTTTTCTTTGTTTTTTTTTAATGTAAACTAATCATTTTATTTATAGAGGTCAGTTATTTGGCATGAAAAGGTTTGTTTTTTTGATCACTATGTGTGAATTACATTGAAAAGAAGACACTTTCATGGCTCCTCTAAATAAGACCACTTTAATGTAAATGTTGATTTACTCAAACCTTCATCAAGGCAGAACAATAGAAATGAGTGAGCAATTTTTACTATTTTCATTTTTGTTCAAGTTGATGCAGGTACCCCATTTAGAAAACAAGAGGAAAAAAATCAAAAATGAACGTTTTAGCTGGAAAAGTGTTCTTAGAACAAATATATCTTATTATGTTAATTTAGTGTTAAAATTTATTGAGCCATGAAAAAATAGAAAAAAACGTTGTTAAGAGAAAAAGGTAATTAAAATTTTGGCTAATTTTAATACATAGGAATTGCAAGTTTTTTTCTTTATTCAATGAAATGAAAAACGTGAGACTTGAATGTTTTATTGAAGAAGAAACTCGTTTCAAAATTAAGATTCTTATACCTAAACGAACTTATCTCTCTGCCAAAACTTCACTGATTTGAATTTGCTTAAAAAATTTTTTTATACCGACTACACGGTTTACTTATATTGTTACTTTGATACATTCTAGAAAATTTTGCATCGAAAATCTATTTCACAATGCAAAATGAACGAATAGCTGCATAATATATTTTATTTTGCATCAAAATCACTCTCACAACCGCGTTTCTCTCATCTCCGACTGTTTTGATAAAACTTTCAGCGATTCCAAACATGCAAATTTCAGGCAACAAAAAGTGGTTCAGAATTATTAGCATTATTACATTTTTGACGGAAAAATATGTGCATCTGTGAAACTGACCGAGCAAAAAGTTCGAAAAATGGATTACAAAAGAGAAGAACAAAGAAAACTACGAGTAACTGACTTTTTAAAAGAAAAAATATTGCACCAAAGCCAATAATTCTCTCTCCTTTATTATCGAGAGACATATAAACGTATTTACTTATAATATTTTCCAAATTTTGGTAGATGCTTGCATGAGAACTGATAAAAATCTACTTCATTGTAAAGCTAAAAATTTTTTATCCTTTTTTTCATTTTCTTGGGAGAAGATGATGCGTAGAAAAATTTTCCCACGTTACGAGAAACTATTATCATTAAATTGAAATTTTTCGATGTAACTATCAAAGTTGATCCTTTGTTTTTTTTTACAAAAGAATTTAATAAGTGTCGGCTTCAGACAGGTTTTTTCAACCAATTCTTGATAAATAGTCTACGATTGTATTCCTCTCAAACACCTTAAACTCGTGTACCTAAAGAAAGGTAAATTTCAGTTTGATTTATGGGTTAAGCGCCAAAGGGTATAAATCTAAATCCGCAAAATATGCTATCAACTGAAGAAGCCTAATCGTATGCCAGTTTATTTGAATAATATACAGCTGTATAAAAAAGGGATAAGTCCACTTTTCCAACTATAACAGGAGAGCAAAAAAACACCTTCATGACTTACATAGCCTTCTCATGGAGCACTTCGACTTTGAAGTCTATTCTCTCAGCTATGGTTCCCATCTATGGACATGATATTTTTACTGTCCCTAGGGCTTGTTGTAATTAACCCTTGGAAGAACTCAATTTTTGAAAAATATCGATTCATCACCTGCTTGTATATCCCTGTTCATTTATACTCGTAAACTGACTAGAAATAAACATTTCTGTGTTTCGGTTTAATTTCCACCAAATTTTCATTGGCTGACCCCTGTTGATCCACACGGGCGTTTGTACAGGGCCATTTTCAAATCTCTATATACTACACAACATAAGTGAGAGAAAAGGAAAGGCCAGAATGCTGCGGTCTCTAAAGGTGAATTTCTTAAATTTCAAAGAAATATAAGATCATCTCTCTCACTCAAACAGCGCAGGGATTGCAAATACTGAGGTGATGGGGCGGGGGGGGGGGGTGTGTGTGTGGAAAACTCCTTAATCTCCAGGTGTCGAGTCTCACTTCGAATGTTTTACTGGGCCAGGGGCGAAAAGGTTGGTTAAAAAATATTCAAAGCACTTACGTTTCATTTCTCGTCCTTCAGCGGTGCAAGGTCCTTTATCTAGCATGCACTTGACAAAATTATTAACTAATCTTGTATTTTTCAGCACCATATCCATATTAATGGCGTCCAATCGATCGGTCATCGAACTAGGATAACGGGGTGGTTCTGGGACCATTTCAGTAGTGTGAGGCACCAGTGGAACTCGCTGCACATGATGCACATGTGGCATCGTCATGTTTATCAAGTGTGGCATGTTCGTGTCTTGAGGCAGACCTATGCGCAGGATGGTGGCATTCATGGGAATGACGGTGGTCGGCGTTTGCGGGTGGTTTACGGTTAAAAAACACATTTCGAGCGCGCACAGCAGCACTGAGAGAGGCATTTCTAACATACGACCGAGCAGAGAAGGGAACGTGGCTGCGAGTACCGACGGCATGGTGGCCGATGGTCACTGCTACTCGTTTCTCTGCAAGCAAAGCGAATGGGACGCGCCATTAGCGGGGTACATCGAATTGAAATTAAACGAGCATATGCAGTGTACACGATTGAAATCTAGATTCACTATATTTCAAGGTAACGTTTGTAGTATATTCGAGTTGGCAGGCGAAATAAAGAGAGAATATTCGGGCACAGAGTGCATGAGCATAACAAACCTAACCTAGACATAAGAGCAAGTAGCTATTAAGTCACACCAATGCACATATTTAAACGTCTGTTTACAACGCGATTGATTTTTTTAACTTTTTTTTAAATAGTTTTATCAAGTCTTAAATTGACATTGGAAATGTCTCTGGTCTCGAAAGGCGAGTTAATACATTCATTGAAATCGTGAAAATTATAACTGCACTTTTTATGACAGCCGAGCGAGGGATATAGGGACGTGCCAAATTCTCATGGTGTTTGATTTAAATGATAGGGAGCCAGTGGAGAAGATCGGGGCTACGGGGACCATCCTAAATTCAGAAAAGTTGATGCCAGTCATTTTTTAACCAAACATTTTTAAAACCAATTTTATTAATTTTTTTTTTTTTAAATGCATTAATATCTTTGTTTTCGGTTCTCGCAACACTGAGAGAAATTTCAGTAGTACTTTTTACGATTTTAGTATAGGAAAACTGGGACAATTCAGTAGTAGAAATTGCTTTAAAAAATAGCTGCAGCCTTCACTGAAGCTTCGTGAAGGCGAAAGATGAATTGTCTTTTACAACAGGAGATTATAAGAAGTATCCAAAAATGTTTCTTTTAAAAACCAAATTGTTTGAATATGAAGCGCATAGAAACTTACAAATATTTCTCATAAATGTATGAAGAAAATGAGTATGTGTTCTATGTTATAGGTAGGTATGAAGACGTCATCAGCTGAGGTATAATACTGAACTACAACAGAATCTTATAAGTGTATGATGACGTCATCCTAACATTGGACTCTGACCAAACGACAAAAAACTTGGCGGACAAAATTTTGAACTAGGGTCCAGTACAAAGAATTCATCTTCAATACACGAACCGTAAATTATGACGTCATTATTTCTCCATATGTATGATGACGATGTTATAAGTAGGTATGATGACGTCATCATAACATTAGACTCTGATGATGACGTCATCCTAACACTGGACTATCACGGAAGGACAAAAACTGGCGGACATTATGTTTTGAAATTGACTAACGCCCAGTACAAAGAATTCATCTTCAATTGTAAAATAATTATACTATCTTTATAGTACATTTTACCATCATATAAGAATTTATTATCTACTACAAAATAATAATTTTTGTTACCTCGATGAGAAAAATTAACATATTGGAGAGTAAGTACTACCCCTTTCTCTCAGCGTATATTTTCCACAAAAAACGGTACCTTGAATTCGACTCTATACTTCCTTCCACTCGCCATAAATATTGAATTAGGTACCGGATTTTTAATACTTTCTGTGATTTTGAGATGTTATGTAGGGAAAAAATTCAGTGATTCCCTATAGTCGCTACTCTAAACCTGTCGTCCAGTTAGAGAATGAGACTGAATCAGGTTTGAATGCATCAGATTAAAATTCATATTAACTAGCTTTAACATATAGTTTCAAAAATTACTCACGTGGATTAAAGGTATGGTTATGAATTTTTTTCCCCATTTCCATAAGTTAATTTTAGTTTTTTTTTTTTCTTTCTTTACCTAAACACGTTACAAATTATAAAAAACAGTTACCATCTACTAAAAATTAATTTTTTCTACAAGTATTTCATTCTGTGAAAAATAATGCGGAGTATAGAACGAATATTTTTATTCGTTCATCGACCTCAAACATTTCTTGCTGTGTTTGAAAATTTTTCTTTCATTTAATAACACAGTATTTGTACTAGCCGAAATTAAACTAAAGCAGATAAAGGTATAGCTGTTAGATATTAATGAGAACATCATTCTTGTAACTAGTAATATAGCGGGTTTTATAATGATATTGTAGTTCTATATTTTTGTTTGAAAAATTTTTTCTACAGAACCAAATTATAGTCCATTCAAAATAAGAAACGCCACGAAAAACCTTGTGTGTATTATCCACTACGCAACTTCCCCTCATACTTCTTACTCCACCGCATTCAAATTTAGTTGAATTCAAAAGAACCAATAAATTGTTTTTAACATTATTTTATAAATGTAAAAAGATTATGACAAATCATTATCTTTGACACAGCCTCGATTTAAACTTATGATAAAATTTAGAATTTTTCAAGTTAGCGATCATTAATAATTATTAATTATATGATTCATTTAATTTTTGTTGTATCTAACTACATAATGGACCGACGAGTATAGCATTATGCTTTGCATCTCAACACATGGTATGCACTCTTTAGAAATTGTGAACTTGATGAGCTGGAGTGACGAAAATCAGCACCTTGAAAATTTGCATACTTGCGATAACCGAAATGAATGTTTCTACGACTACGTAGTCTTAATGTCATGGGACTCGTGTTATTTCTTAATCGATCGCCCATTATATATATATGTATAATTATTAGATAGAACTGCCGAAAACCAGTTAAAAAAATACGAAAGTTGTCCGCAAGTCTTAAAAAAGATCATCCAAAACGCAGAACCTAGGTATAACTATAAATTAGCAAAAAACTTATTTAATTAAATTTTCAGAATTTAATGGAGCAAAGATTCATAAGAATTCAGAAAGGCAGGGCTAAACTTTTTGTGCCCAAAATGTAAATATGCCTAATTCATGGTTAAAGTCAAAACGTAAAACGTATACGGACACTTTCGCTTTCTCTGTTTGGCGAGTAAAGTCAGCAGTACAAAGGCTGAGGTCAATGACCTTATATATTGATAACTGACACCTTCGCTGGGTGAGAAGGTTAACTGTAAAGCACACAAGTTTAGAGGTTGACTCAACCAAGTAAGTATGTTAATACTCGTACATTACGCATTACCTGTGGGCACATGATTATTTGTGAAGGGAATATGATTCATATTTCTGATGAGCCAGTCATGTCTGCTATATGTCTTTAAGCAGGTAGTTTAATTTCACCAGTATTAAAGCAGAGTCAATTGTTATATAGCTCGGCACGGAGAGAGTGTAGGGACTGCAAGTACCGTGCTCACAAGAGTATAATGAATTTTATTTGAATTAAAGATCCACTCATATGGAAAAAGAACCATAAGTGAAAGGGTAGTTTCAAGAACGAACATAGTTAAATAATACTTTTAAATAGTTGAAAAAAAATTAAAAAATGTGAACGTGTCACGAAGTGACCTTAGCATTAGAAACCCAATTTTTATTTTGGTCGATTTAAACTAATGAAGATATGCTCTTTCTTCAATATGGCATGATTTTTTTTTAAATCAGAAAATTTCGATCTTGTACTTACCAAACTCTCGAGTATTTATTTTCCTTTTAGTGGGGTTTCGCTTTGCATACTAGCATACTCTTTTCACACTTCTTATTATGTGTTTTTACCCCCCCCCACCCCCCAATACATCAAACCAAGTCCGCTAATGGCTTTATCCAATGGCGTAACTGAAGAAAAATCAAAAAAAATCTAGGATCAAATGAATCATCAATCACGAGAAAATGCATCAAAATGCATGATAATTGCAATTTTTCAAAATAGCTCTCCTGACAAATTTGTGTTTTGATATTATAAAAAAATTTAAAAAAAAAACAAACTTCATAAAATAAAAATACTCAAAAACAAATATCAACAAAACCAATATAAACATAAAATAAATAAACTTCAAAACTCAACCAATAAATACTTAGATAAAAAAAAAATACGAAGCAATAAATTTAATTATAAAAAAAATTTAGAAAAAAAATCATAAGGTTCCTTAGATTGTGTTAAATCACAAAACATTATTCTAAGATAGTTCAAGAATATTTTTAGACCGTGTAAACGTAACCTTATCTGTTATTTGGAAATATTTTGAAAATAATTGCTATTGAAAAAGTTGTATAATTGGACTATATGGTCGTTATTGAAACGAATTCTTTAATTGTTTCAAGAATAAAATGTCTCTAACCTGAGAAGGGATTATTTTGAAGTAAGTAGGTAATTAAAAGCAAACTAGACAAATCTCTCAGAAATTTCTTTATTGCTATAGGCATCTACTCGAGTTCGAGCCCTCAAGAGGTTATTAACCTTCTCAACTACAGACCTGTTAGATTCGGAATTGTGACAATGATTGCAATAAATAAGGGTATTAAGTCTTGTTTTTAAACAGAAGACAGCAGCTTTTATAATTTCAAGCAAAACTAGCAGTCATCTATTGGTTTAGGTAATACAAACTAAAATGAGACTCGTAGAATAAAAAAATACGCGTCAACAGATCTGTAGATTTGCAGTAGGTAAGCTTTCGTGACAGTTTCATTCATTATTTTTTCTGGTTCCTAATCCTGTAACATCTTCTCCGTTTTGCTTTGTTTTCATTTTTTAATGTAAAAAATAGTTTACTTTTCAATATACAATTTAAATTGTTTATCTTACTCACACATCTTTAAAATATTTCGTTGTGTAGCAGGTTTCAAGTTCATGAGCTTCACGACATACCATCGATCTGATATGCATAAGTAATAAGCCAAGTACGTTTTTTATAGCAAAATATTGTGAGTCACATTTGTACAGAATTACAACTTTCTCATTTGTGTGCCAACTGCCAATTACTCGACTTGTACTCGTCTAGTCACTTTCTGATTTTTTATTGTGCGAAAGAAAGTACAGATGTATCAATTTTTTGCCTTTCTTGGAACAAACTTTTACAGTTGTAAACGTTTTTTCAATGAACTAAGATGCCTTCTTTTGAATGAATATGAAAATCATCCGCTCAGACTTGTAACAAATTACGAGTACGTTGGTTCGATTAATGCCAAACAAATTTTAGAATGCGTTTTCATTTCAAACTGGTAATAGTGAACATTAAGAAATTCAACGGAATCGTAGACGATATAGTTAATGAAATTTTAATTTTTAATATACCTATATATTCGGTAATAAAAGAAGAAAAATTAATCAAATATTACTGTCATTAGGGTAGTAGTCGCAGCTCCGACCAAGTCATATTTTTATAGAAAAAACGATTAAGTTCTTTTCTCTCTTTGAAAATGTCAAGAGCTGTGGCTGACCCGCATATCTAGCCGGTCATTTTGCCGCACCCTGCTACCGTTGCATACCATAAACTATTTTTCTTATGGCTGCTATTTATATTATAGATTAGCTCACGTTGGAGCTTCTGTTAGGTGAAAATCGCGCTTAAAAATTTTGAAAATTATGAAAAATATTTTAGCTCTTAGTGAAAATATGAGTTTAATTCGATTATACAAATGATTTATTTAGAACTTTCTCAATTACGAGTAAAAGACGCGCGACTTTGTTTTGCTACACGTTTTTCACTTTTCGTTCTTCAATTACTATCTAAAGGGTCTAGCAGGATAAGATAGGTGAAATGACCTTTTTCGAATTTCATAATATCTTATCACTAATTGTTCTGCAGTGCAATGTGTGGTTTTTTTTCATATCTTTGAATCCAGAAATGTTAGGTAACACTAATTTATTGTGTTTTTCACCAATTGGGATTTCAGAATTCAATCCTGAAATCCCAATTAGTATTACCTAACATTTCTGGATTCAAAGATATGAAAAAAAACCACACATTGCACTGCAGAACAATTAGTGATAAGATATTATTACACTGCTTTTATTTAACAAAAGGATTAACTTATCTTATCATCCATTTTTCGTATGTACGTATTTTCTTCACTAATTAACTAAGAAATCACCTTTGAACAGATTATTGCATCAGTTGGTAAAAAAGTTACCTTACTGTAACTTTTAAAATTATTGCAATAATGCACTATTGCACTCATACATATATTTTCTCAGTAAAAAGATCATTGTTTTAACCTTTTCAACTTCAAAAGAAGGAGAAATTAAAAAAAAAAAATACTACATCTGTCTCTGATAAATTTCATTTCAGTACATTTAATTTATTATGTTGAACTTGAAACCAAGGTTTTCAGTGGCGCCCACGTATTTTGAAATAGGTGGTGCAAGATCACTTGTGAGGCCCTTTTCAGCAAAGTGGCCCCCTCATAATTTTGTTCACTTCCATGTTTTTCAACATATTGGTAGTAAAGGGCGGTCAAAATTCCCATCTGATGGGGCCCCTAAATTGTAAGGTCTGGTGCGACCGCACCACTTAACCCCCCAGGTGGGCGCCACTTTTTCTGTCATCTTAAATAAAAATTTATTACGTTGAATTTTCTGTCACAACACCATCTAATATATGCCATATGCTTACAAAATACACATAATTTATTTATCACCATAATCACAGACAAAATTTCTTTTTGAATTTGGTTGGGTGTGCAGTGAACACCTTGCACACCCAGAGCAGACGTCACTGGAAAAAACTGATATTCCAATGCCAAAAAACTACCTTTTCTACCCTGAATTTCGGAAAACAAATTATATGGGTGTAATGTAGACTGGATAAGCTATCATCAGTGGAAATTTCAACTTGTAGACTCCATAGGGTAAGAAGCTGCAAAATTTCTAGCTGGAGTTACTGGAAAACTACTGGAGGTGGAACCACAAAATTTTTCTGGTAGATAGAGCTCATAGAGGACTAACTACCATAAAAATTTCAAATCAAATGAACAATTATGAAAAAAGTTACGGGCAAAAAATCTTCAAAATGGCCAAAACACATTTTCACTCCTCAGAGGGCAACCAGTTGAGGTGGGGGGCTGAAATTTGGGCTGAATTAGTTTTTCATCATTGTCAACCTGACCCCCAAGTTTCAGGTTGAAATTCGAAAAAGGTCATTTCACCTATCTTATCCTGCTAGACCCTTTAGATGTAATGTCACTAAGACTGATACCTAATTTTTTTCTTTGAACGTAGGTAACCCATATTTTAGTCAGCCGCGGGCTTGATTAAATTTCACTCGGTATTTCTTCAATAATTGTACGTAGAAATTTTTTTTTCATGTTCTCAACCTACACTCTCTTCCGAAAATGAGATTCCTTCCAAAAATAACACCTCTGAATTGAAATTCGAAAGAATTTATTATTTAAGCCATGAAATTTTAGAGACATCAGGCCTGACAAGAAATTAGAATTTGTCTCGCCGAGGAGTCAAAAAAGTAGGACGAAAAATACACCAAGTAATGAATTTTCGGAGACAGTAATGAAGAAAAAAAAATTCTAATTTAAATGCATAGATGATGCCAAAAGTGGGTATGTGTTTTAAGTAGCATAAAATATATCAAGGCCTCATCGCATAAAAAATAAATAATGAGTTAAAAACAAACTCATTGAATTCGTGGAAGTTTCAGAAAAGTTGATAAAATATTTAAGATGATTGAAAAGGCACCATAATATTCAGTTTTAAACCTACTGGATTGTGATTTTAATTCAATTTTTTTGTCCTCCTATCCAAAGTGGAAGATGATTGAAGGTGTACGAGTACTTCACCAAAGAAAATTTTCATCTATCAAAAAACGTGTTGAATTGGCATTGCCATAAATGTCTACATTTGATGCTGAAAATTTTTTTTCTTGTTGTTAAGTACCCAGATATTCAGTTGATTTTTTTTTTCTTTTTTCATAAGTACCAAGTACTTAAATGTCTAAGGCCCAGGAATTTACTTTTTACCTAAAAAATTTACAATCTGCTTACCTACTCGATAACTTGCGATGAATTTACCTGAAAAGTTGACCGAAAAATTTCAATTTGCAATAGCTCGAATAAATTTTTTAGAATTTGGATTTAAAAGACCGAGCAAATTTGTTTAATATTTTAATCTAATCATACATAAAACCTTCGAATAACTGTAATGAATTTGTGAATTAAAATAATTAAAAGAATCAATAGTGGGAGACCAACATGAAAAGAGAAAATTACGTCAAACTTCTTTGTAATTTTCACTTCAATTTATGCAAATGGTGTGAGTGCAATTTGATGACACATGTAGGTGAAATAAAATATATGTGTCGAAAATCGAGCCGCATAAATTTTTTATTTAGCCTCGAAGATGTTTGTAATTTACAGTAAAAATCTAGATTCACTACTTGATTTACCTGGTCATTGACTTTGCAATTACATATATTTTCAAATCATTCAGTTACCTATATAATATACACCATAGAAGTAAAAACTAGACCCTTATAAAATTTACTTATTAAATTATAAAATAAAAATGCACAAGCCAATACCAACCTGATTTAAATAAAAAAAAATAAGAAAAACCAAAAAATATGTAAGTATAATAAAATAAGTTCACGAATACCACAACAAAGTCACTCACTGTTCAGTAATAAGAATATAAATGTGGAAAAAAAAAAGGAATTATGAAACCAATATTCGTACGTCTTCAACACCCGAAGTGAAATTAAAATGATTCAAGATAAAAAAAATAATAATAATGTGTAGCCTAACATGCGAACAATTTTCTCACCAATTATTTCAGAGAGACCTCCCATATATATATTGAATAAAAACAAAAACAAAAGAAGAAAAAAAAGAGATGATTTCAATTTTCACTTGGACACTAAATCTTTTTAATCAACTGGACAAAACTATTATAATCTTCAATGATGAGAACTTTAGCGTGTGACTTGAGTCTGTATGGAGAGGGTAAGGGGAGGGGGTACTGGACCAAAACGAGTCTAATTCGTTGTTAAAAGTAAACAAGTCGTATGACATTTTAGAAGAACCATATACGCTGAATAAAGCATTAGGCAGTTATTGAAATGTTTAACAAGTTCGTTGGTGGTTTTCTACACCACCACGTGTATTTATTTTTGGGTGACATAAGTTACCTGAAGTCATCAGAAGGTAAAGATTTATACCTTAACTATAACTACAGGTGATGAGTAATTCACACGAAGCGAGCAAAGATTAGCACACGCAGTACACTGTGATTTGATAGTTTAATAAAATATGTGGAAGGGAGTGAATGGAGAGTGGAGACTACTCTCCGTATTATTATTTTTTAATCACAAAGTAAACTTAAAGAGTGGGAGTTAATAACTCCAGTATTTGATGGGAGTTTGGAATGATGCTGAGAGTGTAATAATTACGAGTTATTTTCTATTTAATTAACTATTGAGCAGTATTGTCGTACATGATTATTATAGGAATTTAATACCCACTTTGTTTGATATCTTTTATAATTTATCTATTATTTTTTTTGTTTTGTGCTCTTGATCTTTGCCAAAAAATGAGAGGGTACGAATAAAAAATTATTTAACAATGAGCTGCCTATCTCACTAAAGAATAAGTAAAATAGAATTTATTTACTTTGACCGATAAGTATATTTGCTGAAAGTCTGATAGATAGCTAGTCAAAAATATAACAATTATCAAAAATTTCAGTTTCGAGAATTTGACTATACCATCTGTCCTCTATAAGATAATAATAAATATTGTAGAGGAAAAATTTGAAATTAATACTTAAACAGACAAGGTGTCGGAAAAATCAGCAGTAATGGTGTAGTTCCAAAATTTAAAAACTCAAACTCCAGAAAAGTGAACATCTGTAGACGATTTTACCTAAACTTTGACCAACTCAGTTTTAATAAGAAGTTTATGAAGATGAATTTTCTTATAGATTAGGGTCACAATACCAATACTTTACTTATACAATAACATTAATAAATGAAGTATGGAAATAAGAGGTAAAAATTGGGTTTATATATTGTCCTAAAATCTGATCTACAGCAAAAAAAAAAAAAGGAACTCTGAAAGTTCCAGCAGAAAGTGCGTAAAATCTTGAAAATTCTGTTCTTACCGATAGCTTTTCTAGCTCATTAGCTGCTGACTAGCATAATTGCCACCAATAATCTTTCAAGTCTAAACTATGAAAGCTATTTTCAAAATTTTTCATTACCTGCGCAGAGACTTCTGTCAAATACACAAATAATTTGGTAGTCATAGGCGACTACCCAACACCATAAAATAAAAAACTTGTAAGAATTTTGTCGAACACGAATGCCACAAACAGGATTAGGTAGCACGCGTTCAAACGAATGCATTTGAACTTTATGGTCTTATTTTATGGATTTGTGTGCTCATAAAAATCGCGAAATAATTCGAACAAGTTAGCCTAAATTAGAGGTAATATATACCTACGGCAGCCTATATTTAGTGGAAATATGGTCACAGACAGCAAACACACTTACTTCGTATATAATTCGTGTAATTGTTATCTTCCAACAATGCAATTAAAATTGTCTAATTAACCGCGATAAGGACAAAAAAACCCAACATTCATACGAATTCGTAGCTAATTTATTCTCAAATTTAGAGAAATACCAAAAAAAAAAAACGCGCGCACGCAGAAACTTCGAAAATAAGATCTTTTCGATCTTCTAGCGAAATTTCAACAACTTGTTGCACGTGTTTCGTCCACCAACATCGATGACGAAATAAGAAAAGATCCACCGATGAGAGTAAAATCGAAATTTTAATTCGCATTTCCATACGTAATTTGTGAGGAATTCGATCAGAAAACTTGATCAAGTTTCTGTGTATTTTTATGTTTTTTTACTTCCATTTTTTTTTCAGCATCTTTTAATCCACTTCCCATATTGATAAGCGATATACAGAGTTGTGTATGCGCTTTTTATACCCACACATCGCAGTCTGTTTAGGTTGCTATGATATTTCGCATTCATCTGCCATCTAAGTGTGCGAAATTTTGAATCTGATAGTTATAATGTACTTTTCGAAGCTAGAAAATAAATTATAGCCAAATTATGGGTGTGTGGGTTAACTGAGGCGTCATACATTTTAGCCCCTAAAGCAGAATGAGAAATTAATAAGTAGCCCTGAATTTCTATCGAAAACCTGCTATAAAGGTTTTTTTTTTTAATTAAAAATGTAAGTATTTGCATTAAATAGCATAAATGCATACTCTAAAAGGTTATCATGTGTAAAAAATCACAGACATTTCGTTACCTTTTATGAAATGATTTCTATCACATATCAAAACTGATGATATACAGGGTGTTGCAAAAAGACCGACTACGTTTGTTTTTTGAATTATACGCATAAGAAAAAAAAAGATAAGGACATGCGTTTGCTTCTGAATAAAAATTAATTCTTCAAGATTACATATGAAATACAATCAGTGACGTACCCAGAAATTTTTGAAGGGAGGAGAGGCTAAGACTTAAAGTTATTCCCTAAAAAAACCAAAAAAACTGAAAATCTTCTATTCAGCTTTTTTTCGATGAAATTCAAGGCCTAAAGGGAAGGCTTCAGCTCCATATCCCTACTTTGGTGCGCTACTGAATACAATTTCACTCTCTCATGTTGACCATTTTGCCTAACACATTTCTGAAGGCGTAAAATCCAATTTTTTAACTTTGCTAAGCAATGGTTACATTATTTTGTAATTTCTTCCACTAAATGCTACCAGTGATGGATAAAATTGACTGGGAAGGGGAATTTGGCACGTGTGGCATTATTCATGGTTAGCGCGTGGAGGTAAATCTCCTACCGGCTGAATTATGTAAAAAATTAGTGGAAAAATATAACTATTGCTTAGCAAAGTCTTAAAAAATTTAGTTTTACATCTTCGCAAATGTTCTAGGCAAAATTCGAGTAAAATTTCATTTCATACGTAACCTTAAAGAATTAATTTTAATTTAAAACAAACCGCATGTCTCTATCTTTTGTCTTACGCATATAATTGGAAAAACAAAAGTAGCCGGTCATTTTGCCGCACCTTGCACATAATAATTTTCAAGAGTTAAGGGTGTACTTCCACACGTATAAAAATATAGGATTTCAAGGGCTTTCAAATCATGCCTCGAGTTTTGATCCTATTGATTCAGGGCGCGGTGTACAATACTCACTTAAGTGGAGTTCAAACATAAACCACGTTCAAGAGACGAAATTACGTTGAAAAATTTGAGGTTGAACCACACTTAAGCTAGTATTGTACCCCTCGCGTCGTCAAACTCGTCAGGATATTATGGAGGAGAAATGTCTAAACATCAGCTAGTTTCAGGAATTTTCAAAGACTAGCAGCAATATTCTCGAAAAAATTTCCTATTTCAACCTAAAAACCATTTGGTACTATAGACAGTCAACAAATTATTCCTAGTTCCTACTTTAAATAAGTTATAGATGGGATGTTGTCAAAATCACTCAAGCATAAATGGAATTGCGCATGCGCAGAACTACTTAATTATTCAAATCGACTGATTTTTTTTTTCAGTTGACAATTTTTTCTCTATTTTCAATTTTTGTTTTTTAATACTTTCCAGATAATCTGAATTATTTTTTTTATGGAATTTCGACTGAATACCATTACAAGTCCGAATGAATTTTTTATTATTGTTCACAAAAATGCTTTAGTCTGAATAATCAAAACGCGCAAAATTACAAATTGAAACATTATATTTTGTACTATGTCGATTTTTTTTCAACAGTATTATTATCTTGACATTGTGTTGCATATGTACGCGTAACACGAAATTATTTGAGTTATTTGAGATACGCGCGATGGAAATATTTGCAAAAATGATTCGTAATCTGTTCTGACATCTAAACACTTTTAATCAGATGAGTCATTTATGTTTATAATTGCCAACAGACATTTAAAAAAAAAAAACTGAAAATTTCTGATTCATTTCTAAACTTTCAAACTTCGAACATAAAATGTAGATTTAAATTAATCACTTATATAATATGTAAGCATATATAATCTATCTTTATTTAACAGCTTCAAGAATTTCTACAATAAAGGAGTATAGGTAATAAATTGTAATTTGGAGGAAGATCTTTTTTTTCTTCAAAAAATTGAATTTTTTCAATTTATTTCTTATTGATGAAAAAGATTCTACATTTTAATATCAATTAATAATCAATTATTGGTGCTTTTGGCGCCATCTATGACAGCTATCCATTTCGAATCATTATAATAATAATAATTGAAAAATTAAATTTTAAACAGCGTTGTGTCCCAAGAAATGAAGAATAAAATTGAAAATTAAGGGGTACTTTCGGATATTTTTAGAGCACAAAGCCAAGTAAATATAATTATCACAAATAATATTAAATTATTTTCTATTTCATGGGAAGCTTTTCTATAAAATTAAATATCTTCTTTATAATTTCAGTGAGCACTTCGGATTTAATTGAAATGGGTATGTTGCGATAAAATATTTTGCAGAATTCTTTACGTAGCGGGTAATGTAAAAATGTTATAAATTCCAAGCTGAAATATTTTTCGCTGTCGATCGAGGAATTTTATAGATTTTTGGAATTAAAAAAAAAAAAAATCATCACGCAGAGTTCCTTCAATTCACTTTTCACAAATATTCGATTATACATATGAGAAACCTTGAATTGTCAGGCACTTATTGAAATCAAAGATATCGAACAATACTGTCTGCAAGACAAATAAATTTGACCGACTAAAATGTAACAAGGAGCAGTATGTTTTAAAGTTCATTGGTTGGAGAAGAATTCTGTCTTACAAGCACGATTTAATTTTATTGTGTTCCTGTTTTCACCCTCCTACTCTGACTTGTGATTTAAAACGAATGGTTTCAAACAATAGCAGATGGTCTCAATTAGTAAGAACATCATACTGTCGATCAAACAATAGCAGATGGTCATCTCTATTAGTAACAACATCATATTGCCCATACGTGAACAAAATTTTTATGTCGTGAAATTTTATGGGTTATTGTTATGTTGGGGTGTAGTACAATGACTAATATGAATTTCAAATCAGTCGAATTGGCATCAGTCTAAATTTATTTGTTTGAAAACAAGCGAATTTCGACCACCGAAGAGACTTTTCAAGAAGTAATTTGTTGCTGGCTTTCAGTATTTATTTTTGTAAATTTTTCAACAATAGAAATGGTTTTCGATCCATTCTCCAATACATATCATAAGATCAAAATTAAATTTATGAATTATTTTTGTGGAGAAGGTGAGTCAAGGAGGGCTTGTCCAACATTTTTAGTACCTAACTAACAGTTTTTACCTTCAGAAAAAAAAAAGAATAAAACCACAGTGAATTATTTGACAGACTGTAACTATTGATTGTGAGATAATTTTTCTGATATACCAGACGAGGAAGGTTTCTCATTCTTCAAGTTTCACCTCAAAAGAGCTATAATGCTTCTCCGACACGTACATTTAACAAAAAAATTAGGAAGGTGTGTACTTCACTCAGGTGATGAGAAAGTACTCTCAGAACCTGCTTCATAGTCCCTTCGGCTTTCTGAATCCCCTTAGCGGAGATGCTTCACCAGGTGAGTAATATATTAGGTATTATTTCGTACAATAAAATCAATTTTTTTTTTTGGCACAACTGAACAGTGGGCCAAAATATTTGTAGTAACCCTCCGAAAAAAGGCACTTACTCGTATTTCAACTATAATAATATAAAATAATAAATGTTTTGAATTTAATGGAAGACGATCGTTTCGAGTATTTTTTGGGTTTTATAGTAGAACGCAGTTGAACCACTTTGTAAATTTTTTCTAATAAACAAAGTTATTTAATCAAGTTTTGGGCTAGCAATCGAAATTTTCTTTAATAATATGCCCTTCTAGATTTGTATTATTCAATTAGTAATCCAGTTAAATTGGTAAATGCAGTTTCATTTGGTTTTTTATTCAATCTATTTCTTCCTTACATTACTTATCACCGTATTCTCGTTTGATTGGAAAAATCTGGCGAGGGGTAATGAACTTGAGTACGTACTTAATGATTTTCTACATCAAACTGTTTATTTACTTTACTTGAATTTGGAGAAATAAAAATGGTCAAGTCATTATGAAATAAAATATGTACAGGGGACAGAAAACTGGATGCTGCAAAATAATTTTCCCTCATAGCCTAACAGAACTTCAAAATGGGGAAAATATTTATTGTAAATGCGCCGCACAATTTATGAAAAAAAAAACTTAATAAAAAGTACCAATATTAAAAATTCGTGCCAAAAAATTAAACGTTTAATTCATACGGAGAAATTATAAAAGAATTAGAGTAATAGACATAAAAATCTGAACAAGCAAAAAATCGTCTATATGAATTAGAATGAGCAGCGTATTAATTTTTATTATTTATTTTTCATAAAATCATTAAAATGAAAAAATAAAATAAAATAGGAATGGAAAAATTTTCTTATTGCATACCTTCAAATATCACACAATCCAAAAAAAGAGGCACCAAAATAAACGAATTTTCAACTATATCAATACGAACTAGAAAATCAACTTTCTTCACGAAACGAATCCCTATTAATTCAAAAAATTCACTTGTAAAGGATAAAAAATAGTCTACCATCTAACACGAAATTTTTTAAATTGACATAGAAGACGATTTGGTTTAACAGTCTTATAATTTGTTTCTAAAAAGTGTGGAAAACAAAGATAATTATCTCAATTGTCGAACAAGCTATTTCAAGTGAAGAAGGGAGGTTAGACTTATTATCCTCAACTTTTGGTTGTACAATAACTAGATTTGTTTTTTCAGGTCCAGTGGGTGAGATTTCTCGATTATAATTTTTTTCAGTTTAAATTATACAAGATTTCAATTGTTTGGATGCAAGGTTAGCCCTTCTGCTTTTTTTTTTTTTTTTTTTTTTCTATAAAGTAATTAATCTTTTTTTTACTGTTTCCCGAAGGATAAAATTAAACATAACTATTACTTATCAATTATTTATTTTCATTTTTCAACTATCCTTGACGGAAATACGAACCAATGAAGAAAGGTTTTTTTTTTGGCTTCAAGAAAATTTTGCGGAATTTCAGAAATATTTCACCTTGACCTATTACTAGCAATGCCATTTCAGCAAAATAAAATGGATAAAAATAGCTCTCAGAATATCAGAGTTACTATTTTCTGGTCATAGTGAATGGCTAAAAATTTTTTAGTAGTTCTGGATAAAAACAAAAAAAAATAGTAATTAGATGTACTTTTCCTTCAATGCATGGTCTAACTGGAAAATTGATTGGGGGTTTTTACAGATGTATAAATGAAACCTTGGACAATCGACATGTGTGGTTATATTAAAGAGGAATTTCTAATGCAATGATGTAATTTCAATATCTCAATCAGTATAAAACTAGGTAACCTATAGAATGATTTTCAATTGTTAGAACGAAAACACGAGTTTTCAATTTATCATTCGTAAAGTGAGAACAGATAAACAAATATTTTGGAATAATGTAATTGAATAATGTCTGTATAACATGAATAGGTGTTTTTCTGTCCAACTGTGACTCACTCGTCATGAAAAATTGTAATCCTAATTAGATACTGACAAATTCCTTTAGTTGAAAAATGGTAAATTTGATGTATAAGTCAATTAAATACGTATTTTACAAACACGATGCCTCATATGTTATTTTTGAAATTCTCCTAAAAAGTATTGAGGGTGTGCTCATCCCATAACCGAGTAAATATTGCTAACAAATTGTACCTCAAATTTTGAACGGTAAGAAACGTTGGCATTTGGATATCTCCGACCTAAATCCAAAGTTTGCAAAGTTCCAAAAACCGAAAATTTCTTTTTCCACTAATTTATAACAGAAATAAATTCTTAACGTTATTATGGTATGAAAAGTCAAAAGTGTTCTAGAAAGTTCAATTCACCCCTCGAAAATAAAATTTGATAGAAAATTATCCAGCCTCATAGAACTTTATATACAAAATGTTAAATGTTATTCGGCAGTTTTGTGACAAAATTCACAAAATTAAGAGTTAGCAGATTTTGAACTGATAATTTTTAATTGATTTTTTTTTCTTATTACCTATAAATATATGTAATGATTGTTTAGGTGCTCACTCAGTCTCTCTGATTTTTTCATCAAATAATTTTCTTTAATGGTCTTTCCTGGTAGATGAATTTTTTTTCTAACCTTCTAACCAGTAAACTAGAAAGAACTTGAACAAAAAAAAAAAAAAAAAAGTGAGCCTATGGTCAATATATTTTTCAGAATCAGGCCAAAATTCAAAATTAATAAAAGGTTTTCTAATGAAAACATAATAATAATTATTTGCTGTCCAATATAATTTTATAAGCTGCTAACTTGGCAATTAAACCATCCTGTTAAATAAATTTATAATCATTGGCAACTCTGATGTAGAAGAAAAAATTGGACAACATAAGTATTATGATTGGTTGACAGCATAAAATTATCCATCCTCTGAGTCACGGTACCGTATCAAAGATGGGTTATCGATTTTTTTAATTTATTTATTTTGAATTTATCGATTTCCGCGTATTGCCATTGTCGGTCAATAGCTGGCCTTGACTCCAGACATGCAGACAGCCAATATTCCAACGGTACAACCAACATTGTATTTACTATGTATTCATTATTGTCTGGTGATCTTTCAGTAAGACGACCTTCACAGTTGAAACTTTCTTTATTTTTACACAACGGGAAGAAGGCCAAATAATTGAATTAGACTATGGTAATGAAAAAGGAAAAATGAAGACATGAAAATTTGCCAGAATTTTAAGAATGTAAATAGCCCGATAAGTACAAAAATTTCTAAAGTGGTTCTGCTAATTATGTTAATTTTTCTGAAAATCCAAGTAGATATTTATTTGGAAATTTTAGGCCTTTTTCCCCTCAATCTATGGGTCTAAAAAAAAAGGCAAGTAACTAACTTTGTTTTTTTCTGGGTATCAAAAATATAACTGCTTTTTAGCAGCTGATATTTCTTTCAGAATATGAGATAAATTCATGTTGTCAGCTCTTAGCTACATGCATTAAAATAGGAGTAACTTGCAACTGGTTAGCATACTTGGGCCTGAGAACCAGTGATCCAAGTCCAAATTTCAATTTCGAGATATTTGTAGTTTGTTTTCAAAATACATCCATTTTCAGGAGAAAAAGGGCTGGCTGAAGGAAAATTTTAATTTTTGGAAAAAAAGGGGCTGGCTAAAGCTGTATTCGAATGAATGAAAATTGCTCCGTTCTGAAATTTAGAAGTGTACAATAGAAGTCACAGTTTTCGAAAATGTTTTCATCATTAGCAGTGAAATTAAATTTCCAATCAAAAATATAATTATATAGATATTTCTAAGATTTTCCTATTTGTTTTCCTCTCTCTAATAAGACGAAATTCAGCTTTCTACGTTAAGTTATAAACTGAGTAATCGCAAAAAATGAAAAATAATTTATTTACGAATTTTGAGAACGAGATAGACATCAGGACACAGGATTTTATTATGTAGATAATGAGTTGCTATTTTGAGACGCTGATTTTTCAGAATGAAAGTGCATAGTAAATAATAAAAACCTCTTATCTCTAAATTTGGATTCAGCTTACTTTATGATTCTGAGGTCCTAAATATTTACAATAAACTTTGTTTCAAAAGAGAAACATAAAATATGTCTGATTAATTACTCGAATCGCGATTACTATGAGTTAGTTTTTCAAATTCCAATGTAAGAAGAACATTATATAGTAAGATAGAAACAGCTCTTCGGAGTCACAACCAGAACCCTCAAGGACCCCTAAATCCTCTGCTCAACCCATTATAAAAGTAAAGTAAATACCTGCATTTTGATTGACTACTGAACGGAAAAGTGTCGTGTAAAGATGACGAAATTGGGTGGGCAGCTAGGCACATCTTCATATTATACACTTCACCACCGAGCTCGAATATATCATCTCACTTGAATACAATGAAATAAACGTGGCCAATGTTCGTAGCACGGTTTGTACAGTAAGGAAAGAGCACAAAATACACAATTTCAATAATTTTGAATGACTTATTTTTAAGGAAAACGAATTATACTTGCACGACGGCACGAGAACCAATAGTATAACAGTCAACACCAACATTCATAAGTCATAACCGATAACAATTAACAGGTGATTGTATTATAGTGTTGTAAATCAAGTATCAACTTCAACTGGGCGGCCAAACGGGCGCCAACAAGGGCGGCCAGGTGGTCGAGCCAGTGAAAAGTCAAGGTGAAAAGTTACAAGCAATTAGAATCATCCAATAGATGGCGCTAACGAGCTCTTAAAAATGAAAGAAAAGAGTTTTCAATTTTTCTTCAAATGCTTGTGACGTCATAGAACTCTTGAATGGAAGTCTTGAACAGACTATACAAGAAAATGCCTTTTTTTGTCAGACTCGACTCTGCCAGTATATTTTATATTTATAATAATTATACATTTATTTACATTAGTATTCTATTAATGAGGTCACCAAATTTTATCAAAATTCCATACCTATATATAAAAATATTAATTTTAAGAAAAAATGATTGTTTCATGAATTTAATTTTCGTCTTAAATATTTAATATTATAATATATTTTTTTATAATTTTCATTTTTAGCGAATTAATGCTAACATACTCGTATTATTATGAAATTAATTAATGAGCCATATTCTATACGTACTCGAGCTAAGATTTTTTTTTTAATTCTATTTTTTAAAAAGCACTCAATTTGATGGTTAATTTTGTGAAAAAGGATAATTAATTTATTAACTATTTTATAAAAAAAAGTATCAATGATTTTTGTATTTATTTTCTTTATCTCTTTAAAGCGGAGCACACGCCAAAATAAAAAAATCTGTAATTAACTAATGCTGTTTATATCTTTAGCACGCGTCTCCTTTTTTAACATGGCCATGAATGAAAAACTACCCCCTCGATTATTCTCAATAGAAAATAATAGCTACTGAATTTAATTTTTGTTGCATCACAAAAAAAAAAAAATCGAACTAGAAACACATTAAGGAACCTTTTGATGAAACCGCAAGTTACAAACAGATATTCTTCTCTTACACCTGTAATTTGAAGGAACTTGATGGTGGAAGTCACCCATAAGGAAGCCACTGATTTTCAATTTTTTGTGACAGAATTTACAGTCGTTATAATCTTTTATGAATATGTATATGGGTAGATAGTACGTAATAATAAAACTGACTGTCAATACCTATAACTATAACACATCCTATACCGCAGTAATTTTTTTTCACCCTCCAGAAAAAAGTTTTGCTAAAGGAGATTTGTTTCTTTAAGCTTGCAGAAATCAAACTCAAGCGTCACTACATCTTCCTTGAAGATGTAATTTATGGTAAATTCAAGAGTAAATTCAAGTATGAAAGCTAAAAATTAAGTAATCCGAACCTATAACATTAAACAGGGCACAGTGAATTTTTCTATTGGTTTCACTCTAAGCATATTCCATTTTTCTGCTACCTAATTTTTTTAATTTGCAGCAAATTCTTTTTATTTTGAATAAATTAATCAAGGTCAATTTACTTGTTTAAATTTGATAATAATTTAAAAAATTAAATTTTTAAAAAGCCAAGGGCTATTTACCTCTTTTCCTTTTTTGATGCTAAGTGTCTTCAATAATGAAGTTAGTAGCATAATATATGTCTGCAGGTGTAAAAGTTGACTATACCTATGTCATGTTGTAGTCTAGACATTCTTCCGGTGGAAACATTAAAATATACGACAAAAAGAAGAAAATTTTGCGTTTTACTTTTTACCATAATTAGTATGTTACATAGGTAACAAAAGTAATTTATAATTATAATGCAAATAAACTAAACGTTGCTATGCTAGAATTTTGTTGTTTTCATTGCGCAGGTAACAAAAATGTAAATTTTTGAAAACTCTGCTTGATTGAGATACTTGATGAAAAAATTTTTCAATTTTTTTTTTCTTCTAATTTAAGAACATTTTTTACAAAAACTCAAGAATCTCTGAATAATTATGGTATAAAGTTCAGTGAGTGCATAAATTAATTTAAATTAAATGATTATTATAAAAATTAAAGTAAAATCTGTAAACTCGGAAACAAATTTTCATTTGGTGAAAACATTTTTGAACATATTTTAAAATTAGATTGTCGAAAGAAAATATAATGTATATTTTTAGCAACTGAAACCTGATCTACGTAATAAATAAATTTTTTTTCTCTATTGAAAACTTATTTCTATCATCTAATGTCTAGTTTACAATGGGAATATTTCTTTTATTTCTTGCTTTTGAAATTGATTCAGTAATATTAAATGGGTGAATTCACTATGGATACTTTTATTTATGATATTTTTCAATTTATTCAAGCTTATAGAAGATGCTCAAGCCAAAGATAAAAGACATGGCCAATTGTAAACGCGGCTTTTCCCTTGAAGGTATTTTATCACCATACTTCACTCTTGAAATGCACAAGAGTGAAATGTTGAAAATTCGATAGCATGATTTGAGGTTTATGTTCTTATCATGGTGATCATTCAAGGATCATTCTCTGAGAAATGCAAATGAATGAATTTCAAAAAATTGAGGTAAGTTACCTAAGTAAAAAATTTTCTGATAAAAAAATTGATAAAAATATTAACATCCATGAATAATTTAAGAATAATTAGGGAAAAAAAAGGAAAGAGAAGAAAAAACTAATAACTATACCTACCTTCTACAATAAATTTTTATTGTTAGGGGTGACGGGATTTACTTTAGTGACTTTTGAGTTGCAAAGCTGAACACAAAGGTCATTCGTGTAGGTGATGTAATATTGCGCCATACTCCAGTTATTTTAATGTACTTTCGAAATGGAAATTAGAAATAAAATTAATTCTTTTTTTTTCTTCAACTCCAGTAATCAAAAGTGAAGAATTTTTTCGAGTAATGTAATTTTAAAATTTTCTAAATTTCAAAATCTTGATCATTCTTCGCCTTAATATTCTAATAGCAAACTTGGTTTAATTAGGCTACTTTCAAAAGGTTACGTACATTTTAAATTACGGAACATACAAACAAAAATAAAAAAAACGGAATGTTATTAATTCGTTTTTTTTTTTTTTTTTTCGGAAATAGTATTTTAAATTTTTGGTGATAATTTTCACGACATCCGAAGGCATACCATATTAAGTAACAAGAATTCAGTCTAACTGTTTATTCTTAATAAAATACCCAGTCACTCCTAACGGGTTATAAAACGATAAAAAAGTGATCAAGTAATTTTCTTGAAAACTGAATTCATGCATCTAAGTTACCGTTTCTATGATTTGATTCTGTTTGCTTCAACAGTAGATAATGTGCAAATTGTGTAGACTGATGCAAGCATTAGAAATGTGAAAATTTTCAGTCATTTGTTCTTTTTTTTTTTTTTTAATGTATCATTCCTATTTTGACCATCCGAAGACCGATCGTCATCAATTTTTAAAACTGTGATCATTAAATTTTTACTACCCTCCGGAATTTACTTTGAATCCACTTTTTTTACAATAAAATTTTCAACATTTTTATTCATGTGTTTTTCTTAAAAGATATTTTGAGGCTGCCATCGAGGCAGAATTTTAAATTTCAAATTTATTTTGAATCACCCATAAGTAGCTACTTGGAATAGTTTCACTCGTCGTAAGTAAGTTAGGTACCTAAACGTTTTAATTAAAATCACGAATGACTGAATATATATTAGGAAAATTCTCTAATTCTAGTGCAATGATTAAAATGTTGAATTTAGGAAAGAATATTTGTCAATATGAATGTCAATGTCATAGACTTTTTCATTTCATTTTCTTTTTCTTTTTTTTTCTTAATTTTATTTAAAAGCTTTACTCGTTAATGCAGTCAGAATTAATCCAGGCCCAGGTGTATAATTTTTTATGTAATAGTAATACCCAGATGTCAAGTTAAACGCATTCAATATATTTTCTTGTACTAAATTCAAATTCACCACTTTACTTCGGCACTTACCAAACACTGCTATTAAACCAATTTTCATTTATAAATATTCATTTAAATGATTTTTTCTCACTAATATAATCGAGTAAATTACAGTGGCGTAACCAAGAGTGGGCTGAGGTGAGCCATGGCCAATGGAAAAAATGTTCTGGTTCACCTAAAAATAATTTCGACTTTCGAGAAAGAAAAAAATCTCATCCCTTGATAATTAAATCGCAAATTGTATTCTTTCAGATTCTTCCCATAAGAGCTTTTCGTACTTTTTAACAATCGATGAATTATAATGCCACTAGAAAAATCCCAACATTAGTACTTTAACTAGAATTAACTAATCATATTATTCTATACTTCCATCTTGTTCTAGAAAGCTGTGAATACTACACATAACCAAATTTGCAGCCAGTATCAATTTTCTTCAGGATTGAGCCGGTTTTCTAACTAATGTTGCTGGGCTAAAACTCGGCGATGTAAATTCCACTTCGTCATAAATGACAATTTCGCATCAACACAACGTTACTATTAAAAAAAGTACGCATAATTCAATAATTTCGTGATTATACCAATCTCACTCTATCCTCACCCAATAATTTTCCACATTTTCTCAAACTGATGTCATTATTGCGAACTCGACAATTTTCGAAGCTTGAAAAAAAAATAAACATCAGTCGTCAATCGCCGCCCTATAATTAAAATATTTTGTCAACTCAAACGTTATTGTTGTCTCTCTTGTCTCTTCGAACATCTGCTATTATTCGATACTGGACTTGTGTATTAAAAACATGTTCAGCTGATTTCGAAGTCTGTATAAGTATCAAATTTCAAGGTAATATTGGCGCACGGCCCTACAATACCTATCATCAATGAAATTCAAGCAAGCATATACCTGTAGTAAAATAGTTACAATACTGTCTTCGATTATACTGGATGTTCCGCCTCGAGTTCACCACCGAGCAACTGCAGATAGAGCAACTCAAGTTACAGTCATGTATGATAGTTTGCATACTCTCTAATTGATAGGAGTATTCATAAATTCGATAATATATGATAGTTAAAAACCTCCAGTTTGCTCTATTATTAGTAGGTTTCAGGTGAAAACCTGCTTATTAAAATTGGGGCGATTAGCGAATTTTTTGTAAATATGATGTGGTTTCTTAGTTTTAAAAACTAAAGCAATCGAAGTAAGAAGAGAAAAATGATGAGTAAAAAAATATGAAGAATTAGTGGTAAAAAACGTCTGCATTTTTTTTTTTTTTTAATTGAATGAAAAAATGTTATTTCAAGGGTTATTTTGAAATTTTATTTTTGAACCCTTTTGAAACCATTGAATCATAATTGAAAGATATCACCTTTATGATTCTGCTCATCTGCTCATATTGCTTACGCTTACTATAGGGACGCTATTGAACTTTTTTTATTTTCATAAGATGATATAAGTCTGGATCTCGGAAAAGGGACCAAATGTTGGGAAAACTGGTTTTGAGTTTAAAGTAGACAGCCGACAATTGGTCCTTTTTTTTCTATTTGTCATTATACTCGACCACAGGCCAAAAAAAACTATCAGGTGGCGCGAATGCAAAAAATGAACGGTTGAAGAATTTATAATATTATTATGAATCTAAAAAAATTCATCTTGTTTTTGAAAATTCCATTCCACCTTTCCGACCACTTTTTTTTGGTTTCTTTGTTTTTCTTGTGAGTAATTTTTTTAAATTTTTTCCCCGAATTCAGAAATTTAAATCTCCACGAATTTTCAAGATAAAGCTTTGATATTTTTTTTCAATTGATCGTCCCAAAGTACCCAATGTTCCTAATATCTTAAAACTCAAAGGTGCCGACAATTGGTCCCTTTTCCTAGATCCGGTCGCATATTATAATTATGTATTATAATGACCCGCGTAGCCGATATTACAGATTTATCATATTCTACCCTGAATAGAGCTTTTTCTCTAGTTTTCAAAAGAAAATTGTTTATATAGTGTTGGTGTAAGTAAATCTATTCGAAAATATAAGTAGGTATTCAAAACATTCTTTTCGAGTAAGCGTAGGCTTAATATTTTCCTCCGCATTCGAAATATTACTCTCAGCAAACTTCTGATTATGGATTTTCAAACCGAGGAATAAAAAAAAACTACAAATAGAACAAATTCAAGTATTTGAAATTAATGTACATAGTAGGAAACTAGGAATACCATGGAAGCTTCTAGCTCTCTATTCTCTATTAATTTATTAATCACGTGACTAACAACTCTGTGACCATTGGTTAATTTCGCAGATAACATTCGTTCATATTATGAACAAGCCTGTTCAGTACCTAATGTGTCTATGATTTTTCTTTTACCGGATTGTAGTTTATTTTGCAATGAAAACTAATGTATATGTATACCTATTATGTACGGCGAGTTCGATGAGAAAATGATCGTTTTTGCTGATATAACTGCTTATCAGCTCACTACGAGTAAATTAAAACAAAGTTTCGCCTCTTATTTAAAAAAAAAATTGAAATTCTGTAATTCGACGAATTTTTTTCAGATTTTAAATGTCTCTCATAGCCTGTAGGGTTATAAATAAAATTTTGGCAGAAGAAGCTATTCTTGAAGATGTTTAGTTTCAGTCACGTGGTCTTAAAAGCACCGCTATTCACGAGTATGATACTTTGTTACTTCGTTCCAAATATCATGGCCTGTGACGTCTCTAAAAATTTTTACATTAGGTACTTACCTACTACATATTATTTACATTCGACAACGTTCTAGCTGAGACACCTGCCATGATATTTAGATCAGCAGGGTATAGTTATATTATAGTCTTAAACCATTCTCTTGACTCCAAACTATCTAACACCGGATAGTTTGAGATTTTGTAGGGAAATTGATACTGCAATCCGATAGTAAGGCTTAGAGGGCAAATTTAGGAGAAGATGGTTTCAGACTTATTTTTAGAGTTTGTACTTCGTGCATTATACGTATTGCAGTAGTTTTTACTACACAAAGTCAATATCGACGTCTAATTGCTTGGAAATGTTCAATATAGGCAATTTCTTTGACGTATGTATTACAGATTTGTATTTTGACAGTCGAAAAAACAATTTTCATCGAGTTTTTTGCTCCAAAGTACACTTACAATTTACCATTTTTTTCTCTGAGTTTTGCACCGCCCAAATTTGGATATGTTTTCCTAGAACATCGTCTTCTATGCCCTGGATGAATTTTTTTTTTTCAATTTCATTTTTTTCACTACTTTTCAAAGCCTCAAAAAAATATTTTTTAGATTATCAAAAATTACTCAAACATTTTGAGAATGAAAAAAAAGCTCTTCTTTCGAACAAGGAGAATACATTCGTATCCAAGAGTAACACATCGAAATTTGAGCCAATTCGGTGCAAAACTCAGCAAAAAAAAAATCGAAAAAAGCAAACGTCAACAATAAAACCATCTTATCAGAAGCATTCTAGGCAGTGCTTAGTATAGAAACTTTGGGTCTCGGTCAAAATTAACTTTTTTCCACTTTTTATTTTCCCCGCCTGCATATATACTGGATGCACTGATTGCAGTACAAGGAGTGTTAAAGTCATCCCGATGGGCAAAAAATGAGAAAATGATCCGCAAAATGAGAATTTTATCCGTTGTCAGTCCGTTTTTATTTTCGACCATCGGATCTGAAAATTTGCAGATATTTTTGTCATCTTGATTGTTTTTCCAAATCCGTTTGTAAAACGGATTTCCGGATTATAATCAGTGATAATTTTTGGGCAATTTTTCTAAATACGTTTGTAAAACGGTTTCACGGATTATAACCCGGGCCAAAACAGCCTTCACGGAAAATAATCCGGACTCATTTCCGGCAAGACTGATTACAATCCGTTTGAAATCCGTTTTAGAAGCCGGAAAACAGGAAAATTCCGGGTTATAATCCAGAAACGGATTATAACCCGGAATAAAACGGATCCGTTTTCAAAATATTTTGCCCATAGGGATGGATCATTTCATTTTTTTCAAACATTTAATGCATTAAACTTGAAAAATGTAGAAATTGTGCCGAGAATAAACGTTTTTACAAAATTGAATTTACCATTTTATAAAATAAATGCACAGTGTACTGTGAATGTTCGGTGGCCGTTTCTTATGTAGGTACTTGAAAAAAATAAAGTTATAATAAAGAACTACTTATTGAGTAGAATGAAGTACTTGTAAAAGACAGCTAATGTATAATTATAAAAGTTATCAGACGTATTATTTGTAGGTTGAAGAGCATGTATAGTAATGTAAGGTCAAAAAACAATAAGTTCATTTTACGTTGAAAACAAAAGTGAAAAAATAGAAAACTAATTAATGTGAATTAGTGGTAGTAACACTTGATGTACTTTTTAGTTATTGTAGGGTGGTTGAATCCACCTCGACTGCCACCTCAGTCAAAAGCTTCATATAGTCCTTTTTATAAAATTTGAAGATTAAAAATGCAATACCTGCACGAACAATAAAATAATAAAACTGATAACTACCAGAAATTAAACCTAGAAGTTAGTTAGGTTTTCCTGTATCTTCAAATTTAGCTCGGCCTGTGGCACAAAATGAGAAACGAGAACCTAAAATACATTTTTTAAATAAAGGAAGCAGATATACGTATAAACATAGAAATTTAGTTGATACAGTAAAATAATATTACGTACTATGAAATAAATCACAAAGTGAGAAAAAAAAACAATATTAATACAATATAAAAAAATATAATACATATAAATAGGTATAGGAAATAACAAAAATATAAACAAATAACTCATGCAAGTCGAAGGAATTGACGAGTGAGCCAACTATTCTGGAACACTTGCGAAAAATTTATCTAAATTCTCTTTTTCTGGATCAAACTTGCTCAGCAAATCCTCCCATTCCTTTGGTTTGTTTTTTCTAATGTAATCCAAATGTGTTTTAATCTCCTTTTTCTGCTCAGCGGTACACATTTCACAAGCTGTCTTCGCCACAGCAGGGATAATATCTACGTGAAAGAAAAAAATTACAATTTTCCTCGCATATATTATTTCAGATCTTTTGTAAAGGTGAGAAGTGGTTTATTGTAGGAATCAACATTACCATATTTTCATAATTTCTCAACCAGTTAACACGAATGAATTTAATTTTTGTAAAATAATTCATTCACCTGGATGGGTTGATAAAATGAAAGGTGATCACAAAAAAAATTATTTCCACAATTTTTCTTTCAGGAAATCAACAAATACCTATATTCGTGCAAGAAAGTTGGCAGTTTTGGAGTATTTTCTCTATTCCTTTCATATGCAAAAGTTATTTTTAATACATTTAAGATATTTTTATTATTTTAAGTATGAAAACTTTCTTTTTCCCCCCTATTTATTGTACCTAATAGAATAGCAGAAAACCAGCATGAGTGGGCACGAAGAGAACTGATGCGATTTTTGAAATTTTGATTTTTCAATTTTTAATAATTTGTAAATAGGCTGTAGACTTCACATTATAAGGAGGCTTAATCATGTATTAATGTTTCTACATCCGAAGGTGGTTCAATTAAAGGAAGTCTTAGCACCACATAACCCTTCCACTACAAGGGCGCAGGTAACATTGATGACTTTATATATGTACAATTGTACATTAATTGTATTTGTTTTTTGATGGTCTAAGCAAAACACATTTTTATTTTCGACCAAAACTGAATTTTCAAAAATTTTTCCTATGCATACTCCAAGATTGAGATTGAGGAAATATTAATTCTATTCAACATGAAAAATCCAAATATTGCCTAGTATTGTACCTATACGATAATTGTGGTTTTTTCAGTGTTTTTCATTTCACAGTCAGAAAGTAATTAAAAAAATTTCATCTTCATTTATTTTAAAGTATAATTATTATTTATATAATTTATTAACTATTCAATAATTCATGTTATAGATTTTAATTGAAAATATTAGTTTTTTATATGAGGTCACAATATGAAGTTCAACATTTTCGTTATTAAAATAAATATTTCAATACCCAGCAGAAGCAGATGATTACATTCTGAATTTTTTTTTCTTAACTTCGACCTTATTTATAATACAAACTACACAAATCTTGCTGCTAGGAAGCCAAATACAAATTTTCCTAGACCACAGAAATCCACCAAAGAAATCTGCCTTTTCAAATGATAGAAAAAGTACCTTTATAAGACCTAAATAAACCACAAATACCGCTGACAAAGTCATTTTGTTTCACACATGACATAAATCCAGTTCAGATAATCTGAATAGTAATTTTAAGATTACAAAGGTCTAGTTACCTCTCATTTCTCTGGCATCTGGTGTACAAGGTCCTGTCTCCATAAAACACTTGAAATAAGCCGAAAACAAACGATCATTGCTTAAAATTTCAATAACATTAATATGGCTGAATTTCTCCAAATAAGCGCTAATAGATTTGTGATCATCACTTGCAAAAGTAAACGATATTGTCATAAACGCCACTAAAAACGAAGAAAAAAGCACGTTTGCACCCATTGTGAAGTCCACTTCAACCACAAACACAGTGATTATAGTTTACCTGACATTGCAACATTATATAGAATTTCAAAACGGAAATTTGTAAGTTGATATTTTCATAAACCTAACAATTAAAGACGGATTCAACCTTTACAATACATCAACTGAGACATAGAATTAAAAAACATAAAAAATATATAAGGTGCTCGTAAAATTTGGCGGTAATTTGGAAAATGAAAAAATGCACAGATGAATTTTGTTTACCTACTAGTTGGTAAAGTTAGGCAAATAATGATGGAAAAAAGGAAGTTCCTCGGTAGAGAATAAGAGGGAAAATTAGCAACAATATAATTATGTATCGCATGGATGAACTTTATCGTCTCAGATTAGTGGTGTATGAGTTCGAATTTAAAATTTAAGTTTATTAATTGAGAGGTTGATGGGAGAGGTAGGAACGTGGTTAGGTTCTAGAAACTGAAATTCTAAGAATAAGGGATTGTGAAAAACTATATAATTTTATTGCAAGCTGTATGCGGTTGCTGACGTATAACGTTCTGTGGGTATGCCACTGCACTGAAAATTTACTTTTACAATGCACTACACACAGACATTGTATTTATTTATAATTATTCTTTCATTTTCAGACCCTTCTCATAATATTCAATTGTTTTTCATGAGAAATCTAATTCAATGAATGAAAAATAAGCTTTGAATAAAGAAAAATATATCTATGCAATGACTGCACCGTCAATTTGCCAAGTTATATTTTTTGACCAATTTTAAAAACTGTCTCAAAACATTATACAGGGTGCGGCAAAATGACCGGCTACATTTGTTTTTCCAATTATATGCGTAAGACCAAAGATAGAGACATGCGGTTGGATTTAAATTAAAATTCATTTTTTAAGGTTACAAATGAAATGAAATTTTGATCATTTTGCCTAGCACATTTGCGAAGGCGTAAAACTTGATTTTTTAAGACTTTGCTAAGCAATAATCATTTTTTTTTCACTAATTTCTTAAGTATTCAGCCGGTAGGGAATTAAACTCCTCGCGCTAACTACGAAGAATGCCACACGTGCAGAATTCCCCTCCCCAGTCAATTTTATCCATCACTGGTAGTATTTAGCGGAAGAAATTGCAAAATAATGCAACCATTGCTTAGCAAAGTTAAGAAATTGGATTTTACGCCTTCAGAAATGTGTTAGGCAAAATGGTCAATATGAGAGAGTGAAATCGTATTCAGTAGCGCACAAAAGTACGGATATGGAACTGAAACCTTCCCTTTAAGCCTTGAATTTTACCGAAAAAAGGCTGAATAGAAGATTTTCAGTTTTTTGGGATTTTTTTGGGAATAAATTTATGCCTTAGTCCCTCCCTTGAAAAATTTCTGGGTGCGTCACTGATTGTATTTCATTTATACAACCTTAAGGAACGAAGTTTTATTTAGTAGCCAGCGCATGTCCTTATCTTTTTTCTTATGCGTATAATTCAAAAAACAAATGTAGCCGGTCATTTTGCCGCACCCTGTAGAGACGTTGCAGCTGAAATTTTTCTTGCATTGTAAAATTTCTAAAAACTGAACTTATCCCTTTTTCTACAAAAGACTGTTCGGCTCCATATGAAAATATTTTTTAGAGAAAAAACTGTCTAGATTTTACATCATGTCAATATTTTTCAAATAATGGCGGGACTATGTAAAACATTTTTGTTTTAAGTTTCCCTTCTCGCTGTCGGAAGCAAAGTCTGGCCAACGTCGTTCTACTCATTTATCAAAACAGATCACTTAAAATGACTTTCAAACTTATCATCTTCACCTGCATCTTTGTAACCAATCAGCACTATATCCACACTCGAATTAAATTCGAACAACAGCTGAAATTATTTTTATTCATAAAATTTTTTTTTACCAATCTCATAATTCGTTGTTCTGAACAGGAGGTACTAGAGCTCAAGTCATCTGCGTATTTCTTCACTATCAATCATCTCCAAATTAAAAGCCCCACAAAAATTGCTGAAAAAACTTAAAAAATGAAGTGATATTTTTAGAAAAATGGAATTTACGAAATTTTCTCGACACCTGTCGAAGGATTATGAATTTAGTAGTCAAAACACGTTTATAGTAGCATGAGTAATTTGGATTTTCCATTGTTCTGCTAGAATTCAATTTAAGGTAATTTTGAATAAATACCACTCATTAAATTTTACAATATGATAGACATTTCCTAAAACATTTTTTTTTTTTTTGATCTCTTTCTAGATGTTCTTTTAATTCGGGAGATTTCCGTTATTACCATAGGCGTTGAAAAAAGAGTTGCATGAATTATTTTTAATTGTTGTAGCAATGCAACTTTGGTAGTACAACAATAGAAAATTTTCCACAATTTTGAAAATTTAGAATAACGTAGGTAAAACTTCTTCGTGACGCACTACTGCTACAAAATTAAGGTAAGCCTAATTTGTGATACTTGTAATTTCAAAATAAAGAAATTTTCGTAATAAACATAATATACGAATTGATTTATTTTCGCGATAGGATAACTTCCGTAACCTTGAAGTATATTATGCGGGTATTCTTTATTATTAAAAAAATGAATGTACATTTTGTAGTCAAAGTGTGCAAATGTAGGATACCTAATGTTTACCACCCATTTGGTAATCATTATTTAGATCTGTGAGTTGAAAAATCTAACAAGAAGTTTGTGGGTAAAAATAATAATCTCTTTTCCTCTTTTCAAAACTAGAGCTAAATCACATTTAAGTATTTATGTGCTAACTTTTTGTTTCAGGAGCAAGAAATCTTGCCGAAAGGATTTTATTACAATACATTGACGTCATATGGGTAGTACAATAGCAATCAAACTTTGATCAAATATTTCGTATTTTTCTTCTCATAGATAATTTTTTTTGAGTGGGAGGATCTAAATAACCCGAACTTAGGTAAGTTACTTCTTGCACAATTTTCCACTTTGTGTCAAATCTTAGAGTTTAAAAAGATGATTAATCTGAAATTACATTCAATTTATTTCACTTTCAGACATTTGAATATTTAATTTAAAAAAAAGGAAGTAAGTCAAGTAAAAATTTAAAGTAAAAAAAAATTCGGATTCATAGTCTGTTCCAAATAAGAAAGGATTAACATGTGACTAAATACGAAAATGAATGAACGTTGAACAATTCAACAATAGTAATTAAGTAATTAGTCACGTGTTTATCCTTACTTATTTGGGACAGACGTTATTAGCCGTCTCACAAATTCAAATTCCCATATAGCCGGTAGCATTTTCTTGGTCTCGAAAATTTAAATTCCCATTTAGCCGGCAGAATTTTTTGGGTCTCGAAAATTTAAATTCCCACTTAGCCGGCAGCATTTTCTTGGTCTCGAAGATTTAAATTCCCATTTAGCCGGCAGCATTTTTTTGATCTCGTCATTAGCCAAGAAAGAAAGAAAGAAGTGGGAAAGATGAAGTAAACTGCAATGTGCGCTTAATATTTTGAGTTTTGGAGGGTGAGACAATTTTTTCAATCCCATTGTAGCCTACTGAGAGACGAAAAAGACGAATTTAAGGGTTGAGAACTTTATAGGTCTAATGGCGGGGAGTACAATGCTAGCTTAAGTGGAGTACAGACTTAAATCAGGTTCAAAATAAAAATATCTTTTGATAATTTGAGGTTGAACCTGGTTCAAGTCTAACCACCATTTAAACAAGAATTGTATACGTATGTAACCCGCTCTAAAAACAGAAGAAATTTTATGAGAAAGTTTCCAATATCTAAAACAATACACTCATAAGCGATTGGGAGAAATGTAAAAAATTATTTAAAAATAAATAAATTCTACTACGTATAGCTTTTATTCAATTCAGTGTACTACATGACTTGAAGGGGTGCTACCATGTTTAATAGGAGCACCTACGTTATTCATAAAATTCATAATAGCGGTTCTGTGAATTCTGTGTGGATCAAACTGGTCGTAAACTTTTTCAAAATCTTCTCTTCTAGTAGTATAAATACGATTCATCGATTTTCGCACAATTTCTTTTTCTTTTTCGGTACAGTTGGCACAGACGGTGGTTAAAATTTCGGGAATGGCGCCTGAAACAGATGAGAAAAAAATGTACATTTATCTGACAATTTGATAATTGTCCAAATAAGAGAATATAAAAAAATTTCATATGCCTACTTCAGCTATGTAAATATACGCGAATATCGTATGGAAATAGTTTTCCACACCTCTTCCATGACCTGATTCTTGGTTATGTTTTTAGAAGGTAGTTTCTCTTCCTTCTTAATTCTATTATTACACATGTTCTTCCTATACATTTGTCTACACAGGTAGTAGTTTGCATCAACTTGTTCTGTTAACGAGTCTTAATGAGTGGCAAAGAGTTCATTCATTCAACTTTTAATAAGCTCATTAAAAGTTTTATTTGAATGACGAACAACACCGAAGGTTTCGGAGTAGGATTAAAAGACTAAACGGATAATAATTGAATTTACTTTTTATGTTCTTCAGTGATAATTAAGGTTTAAAGTTAAACTAGAAGATAAGTGTTTCTTGATGGTATTTTTAATGCGAACAAGCAGCTTATATGTGGCTGCTATAGTAAAAAGAAAAAAAAAACTAAGTAGCATAACAAATTAAATTTTGAGAATTTCCTGATTTCTCTCTACGTCCACCTCTATAAACTGGTCTCTCATTTTTCAAGTATGAGTACTTACCCGCCTCTTCTTGCATCTATGCCAAACTCATTAAAATAATCAAAATTGTGATGCTGGCACGTTCAATTGATAGATGGGTTTTAACAAGGGGTTGAGATTCCATTAAGATGAATTAAAAAAGATGGAAGACATATTTTAATGTGATGGGTTGCATGCAATTATAACTTGACTATACACAAATACGAAGATAGCAATTTCATAAAAATACAACCACTTCAGGAATAAAATTCGGTACCTATTTCCAATTGAGAATAGATCATCACGCAAAAATCATTATAAATTATTCGACGTTTTTGGAAGTTTCAAAAATGGGTCCAAAAGTCTTAAAAATGAGCATATTTACTTGAATAATATTGATTTTATGAACAAAACTTTGGAAATGACAGCATAAGCTGCAAACGCATGAATAAGTACTCATTTAGGGACAAAGTAAGGTTTAAGGACTTCGGATTTTATTTAGTACCTGTAGATAAACCAATGGCCTTTCTCAAATTTTCAAAGTACCACAGAAGGATCCTCAGAAGGAATATTAGGTATATACTCATAAAATATACCTTTTATCTTATGCACCAAGTGATTTGTTTTTAGAACCAACCTCTCATTTGAACTTTGACTAGGAATAAGTTTGACGTAAATACAGCGAAAATTCATGAATTGCCAACAAAAAATTTCAGTTTGCATAAAACAATGAAAAAATTCTAGTCGTAAATATTTCGAATTGTTTTTGATTAGAAAAGTCTAATGATTTGGGCTGAAAAATAAACGTCACGTTTTTCAGCATTAAACTGAACAATGTGGTAAATGCTTATAAATGAGCAAGAACGAAATGAAGCCATTTAGTTTCCAGTTAAGTTCAATTCTGAACATGTTAAACAACCTAGGCCTATCATAAAACGTGGTCTCTATCATTCCTAATACCTATATCAAGTAAATATGAATTTTTGAGGAAAAAATAAATTATATAAAACGAAACTACGATGAAGATAATAATACAAAAAAAAAATTACTTCGTATAAGCATTCCTTCCTTGTTACAGTGTTGTTTATCCAGTAAACATTTCATGTAAAATGACACTAACTGATTATTCTTCAACAACAAATCGATATCAATTTTCTCGACTACATCTCGATACTTTACCAAAGGTGAAACGTCAGCATTAATTGAAATAAGCAAGAAAAGCGCCGAAAAAGTAAAAAGAAAATTCATGATTTTTACGCACAAAACTTTAAACAACTCGATAGAAAAAAATTTACAATAAGAGACTGATGAAGAATACTTATTAGTTACTTTCGACAAAATAATGTAAAATTAAATAAAAATGCAAATATATAAGAGGCTAGTAATCAATATTTGAAAGCCTGTTTTGAAAAAAAAAAAAGAAAAGAAAAGAAAATCGTGTTTAATCTTTAAATTTTCCTGATAATTACTACAGGTCTGCGATAGCTGGTTGTTTTTCAGTGCATATTTCAGTTCATCATTCCTTTTAAACAGCAATAAACTCATCAAATAAAAATGGAGATTCACCGAATGGCGGTTGATTAAACATCAAATTCGGATAAATTATCAAGTGTTTTATCATATCTCTTATGTGCTCTCACCAGTGAATATTTTTAATTTTAAAATAAACATAAGATTATGAATAATGTTACAGAAACACGTCTGTACTTGAAGGTGCATTAAATGACCATCAGAAACGTGATATAAATTATAAATCGATACCTATTTGCCACCAGTCACTGTTGAGCTTCATTTTGTCAGATGAATAAAATTAAAAATATGAAACCAAATCAAATGTTAGGGTCATTCAACTTATGAAAACAGAAACAGAAAATACGAGCTTACAACTCGTACAAGCTCGTGACCAGAATTTTTCGAACTTTTTGTTGACAATTTATTTTCAAATTTGCAGTTTGCATCGCATGTAGGTACCATACAGGTTTCCATCTTCGGGGCGTGAAATATACCTACTAGAAATTCGTATGAAAACAAATTAATACCTTACCTTATAAATGAACACTGATACGCAAGTAGGGGATAAGTCCACTTATTCAAATATTACAAAAGAGCAAAAAACACTCTTATGTCACATAACTTTCTTATGAGTACCTCAACTTTGAAGCCAATTTTCTCAGCGACGGTTCTGCATTTTGGAACATAACCTAATATTTTTACTGTCAGTAGGGCTTGGTGTACACAAGTGAACCTTAGAAGAATACAATCTTTTAAAAAAGTCGACTCATCCCCTTCTTGCATGTTGCTGTTCAAACTTCAAACTGAAACTTTGAGTGATCAGAAATTTATATTCATCGGAAACGTTTAATGACCTGTATACTACGATCATATTTATAGTATCAATGAATGAATTAGTTAATTTAATACGCAAATCAAAACACCTTTTTAAACTGACATTATATACAAGAATTTCGCGATTTCCAGCAAAGTGGCTGACATCTGGTGATATTTTTAATAAGTTGCTGAGCCCATCTCATCCGATCAAATTTTCTATAACTTATAAATTTTTGAATGTCCCAAAGAACAGTGCGAATATTAACACAAGAAGTACCAGGTGGCGTCATATACGACGCCACTCAAAATTTTGAGACGGATTTTTCAAAGGACTAATATTTTGAGAACCCCTAACTAGTGTCATACGACGCCACCTGGTCCTTTGAGTAATCGAGTAAAACCAGGTTTTTCTAGGGTTAAAATGATAATTGAGAAAATTATTTTCCAGCAGTCAGAAAAATCAAAAGGACTCGTATTTCGTACATCGAATAGGAACAGAGCAACAGCAAAAAAAAAAACACAAATGTAGGTATAACGAAAAATTATGAAGAATAAAACGTAGATCTGTTAAACACCCACACGGCAATTTTCTTCCCATGATGAGTTACGTAGGTGTGTAACAGAGTAAAATTTGTCTCTGTATACTTCAACTATAATTATTTCAATGTAAGTCAAGACACCACACACTGTACTTATAAGTACGACAAATTGTAATCGTTTGAATGTCAGGCAAATAACGAATAAACAAAAAAAAACGAAATTATGACAAGTAAATAGAGTACAAGTACCTATTCATCGACGAAATGCAAGAGACAAACTTCCCGAACAAATAGTTGCGAAATACTCATACATTTTCACTAATTATACCTAAACTCATTTTTAACTATGTCGCCGGAAATTGATTCTCACATGTCAGCGAAAGAAATTTCATTCGAATAACAATAGCTAAGAAAACAAAGGCATTAATGTGGTTGAAACTAAGGCATTGTTTTCTTTATAGAAATCACGACAAAGTGGAACAAGACGGATTTAATCATCGATATTTGATAAGTGGTGATGGTACCTACACTACATAAAAACAACAATCATATTAAGTATCATAAAAATAAATTCAAAAAAATTTAGAATGCAAAATATATATGAGCACCTATTAACGTGCAAAATTTATGTGTCTGCGATGAAACACTCGATTTCTTTGAAAAACAAAGCCACACGATTGTCTTTCTGTCTTTCTTCTCATCGATGGTATAATAAATCGAAATTAAATTATTGAATGCGAAATATGAGAACAATTTCAATTTGGAATGACGAAGTAGATATTGGTATGTAGTTGTTTATTCGATAAGAATAATTTAATTTATTCAACCACATTCGCGGAAAAAATGGAAAAAGAAAGTTGTAAATAAGTTCTGTAACGAGGTGAGGTGGGGGAGTGTGTGATGTGAATAGCCCAAAAATCATTAAACACTTTAGTTAAGGGTACGTGTGCTTTACCACAAGCAAAAAACGTATAAAATAGTGAAATTTTCCCGACTCTTTAAGAAGGCAATTCGGAACAGAAATTTGTGATATGTGACCATGCGATGTATTTCAATATCGAGCTAATAAAGATGTATGCCTGAAGTTGAATTTCATATTTGTATTTCTTTTATCTATCTTAATTCTTAGGTGAGGGAAAGAAAAGAATATAGAAGTGAATGAAAAAATTGAAAAATTAACAATAAATCGTAAACAAAGAAGTCAAACCTAAAGCTCGAAAAAAGTAAACATTAAAAAAAGAGAAGAAATTGAAAAAATACATATAACGATATGCTAGAACGTATAGAATTATTCCCCTCTACTTAAACCAAAACAATGTGAAATGTAATGGTAGTTTACAAACTTTAGCTAAAAATATTTCCAAACATTAAATTCTGACAAGCGTCTTTCTGGTTTTCAAGTCTAGATATCATCGCAAAATACTAAGGAATTGAATTTTAGTAAATTTTTGACAACTAAAAAGTATAGTTATAAGCTTCTAATGTAATTCAAATCCAGTACACAATACCAACAGGTATAATGCTAGCGTAAATCACCATTATTCACATATTAAAAACCTAACTATGGTCATCTTAATAAGACTATCATGTCTGGGGTTACACTTTGTCATGCTTGAAAATAGTAAAACCAGACAAAGCTGCTTCTCACTCTGAAACCTTCAGCCTCCTCCCTTAACTTTCTTCTATCTAAATGAACTGAATCAGCTCTTAATTTCAAAAAATTATTCACCGAAACAAAAACGAAAACCAACTAGGAATATTTTAAGAACAAAATTCATGTATGTCTATTATTTGGCACGACTACAAAATTTAAAAGAAAATTTTATAACTACGTTTATTTTTCAGGTACTTACAAAAAATTTGTCTTTTTGATAAATATTGTTGGAAAATACGGAGGAAAAAATCTCTGCAGTGCGAACTAAATAAAGTAATCTCTCAAGCGTATAAATTAAAATTGGCGTTATAACATCATATCGATTTTAAAAGTGATATTTTTATTGATACATACACAGGCAGACGATGTAGGAAGAGGAACCAACTTATTAACATTAATAAGCTACTTTCGCTTCCAATAACAATCTTTCACTCGTGTTGTTTGGTTGAAACCTGTATTTTTGCTTTTTTTCTTCTTCAAATTCCAAACGGAGACGTAAGGAAATGTTGCATGAGGTAAGTTCTATTTCATATTCTGTATTATAATAAAACTATAAACTTATTTAATGTAAACGCTTTGATAGTGGAAAATAATGAAAAAAAAAAAAAAAAAAAAAAAATACGGGTTGACCTAAAAAATCACAAAATTTCATTGTAGTGCGATGGCAATTTCCAGCTTTTTTTGCATTAGATTATTCAATTTTCATAGATACAGCACTTGTTTGAAAATATTTTACTATTGTATTAGTTTTAATGCATATATGCAGTATTTTATTCTAATTAAATTGTGCGGTAGTGGACCAATAATAGTAAACTATTTGAGTGGAAATCGCTTTAAATGAGAACATACATACATAAATAATTGAGTATAGCTCAACCATTAACCAGCGATGTACGTAAGTTGCAAAAATTCTGAGTCTAAAATTAGAAAAGTATACTTTTTCTTTGAAAACCAGTTGACCCGAAGTCGAAAGAAGAAACGATCAAACGTACAAGAACCGTCTTAATTTCCACAATTTCCTATACAAAAGTATATAATTTGAAATTTAATTTCAACGGTAGGACTTTACAAGGTTTGTTAATTTTTTTCTCCAAATTCAGAAACATGATCTATACTTACTATATTACGTATCTACAACAGTAATGAGGTACATACGTTCATTTACAACCATTCAAACTTTATTTGCAGGTGATAACAAAGAATGGTTTAACAATTCTGCTTTTATTTATTTTTGGAAAGTTCGAAGGTCAGTATATCGATGAAGTAATACATTTTTCATACAGCTATAGTTCATTCCCAAAAAGAAACAAAAATTGTTGATTCACTTGAATTTTCCACAGTGTTACGGGCTAGATAATGTATAAAAATATCAAGTATAATTATCAAGGCATAATTTACAGTCGGGCTGATGACCTTCCCTCTATAGTGCCGTATACCTTCTTTTTTTTTCATTTTATTAATTCTCTTTTGGAATAAACTGTAGACTATTCAACTGAATTCAGAGTAAAAACTGCAAACCATACACAAAATAAACTATAGGTACTCAAGAAGAGGGCATATTACTCCATCTGATTTTTAGAAGAAACTACATATTTGGTAAAAAAGGAAGGGATATAAGTACGATGGTTTCTGTACAAACTTTGAAAAAATTACCTATATCTAGCAGTAAAATAAAATATCCTACTCTAACCTACACGAAATAATCTAGGAAAAAAAAAATTTGTTTCAAAACCCTTCACAATTTAGCTGGTGAGTAATTTTTTACGCACGGTACCTGTAATGAAATTATTTTATTTTTGTCACCTCAGAACAAATGAAACATATTAGGGAACTTTTTAAAGGTAGAGAAATTAAACTAAATTAAACTTCATTTAGGTAATGAAAAATTATTCTAGTTTATGACTTAGTAAATGGTAAGTATACTTATAAGTGCTACCCCTGCCCTGGTAACAGAGAAGTCGACGATTTAAATAATTCCTGAATTAATTATTTATTTTATTTTTCTGTTCAAAATTAATTATTTCTCTCTTAATTTCGAAGAGCTTATAGTACGCTCAGGTGAAGAAATACTATATTTCACGATTATTCGGAGAATGGAATGGAAGAAAAAGCAAAATCCTCTCCTCATTCATCAAAACCCAATGATTAATGATATTTTTTATTGTTAGAGTGAACGTAAGCAAGTAGGATGATAAATCAAAAGCTTACGACACTTAGCAGGCTAGAGGGTAAAAAAAATGAAAGTTTGATAATGAAAAAATTTAAACTTTTTGGGTTGTATATTGCTTAAATTCTGTTGGATGATTATGCAGGAAGTACGAGTATGTATTCATGAAAAATAATACCTCCTCAAGTATTGCCTAATAAGGTGCTTACAATACAAACTACAGGACCAGGATTTACCTATACTACGAATGACTGAATTTTTTTTCAAAGCTTTAATTTTTACACGAACTCAGGCTTCATTTCACTAAGTGCTCAGGGGGAAAAATTTGGTAGGTCTGCAGAAACTTTATACGTTAGCTGAAACACAAAAGATATGGAATTTTCGAATAAAACTCCTAGAGCATGGAAAAATAATTTTTTGTTTGTTTGTTGAATAGCAGTCGATAGCAATGCCTGTATACCTCGAAAATTCAATTTTGACAGCGTCGTGTGCGTATGCAATGCCACTTATTGTGACACTTTGTCGAATATAAGAGCACCATTAGCTGGAAATTATGTTATCTATACCTCAAGCAGAGATGGTTTACGCTTTCAACGGTCAGTTGGAAGTTTCCAATCGAAAGCTACGTCAGAAGGTGAGCCTCAAAGTATAATAATTGTAATATTATGCCCTGCTGCACGTGGTAAAAAAGTTTATTAAATATGTTTTCTAAACTGTTTTAAATACAGGGGTTAAGTACAAAATCTATTCAAAACGAACTTTCCAAGAAATTTATGGATTTGGAGGAGCATTTACAGATTCAGCAGGAATAAATATTTTATCTCTCAGCGAACCAGCACAAAACTTATTATTACAGTAATGCAATTTACTCAGTTATTTTTAACAACATAATTAAAACCTTTTATCAAAATTTATGAGAGAGGAAAAACATTATAGATTTTACACTTTCGCATAATTATGTTTCTGCAGATCTTATTTCTCTAAAGATGGATTAGAGTACGTATTAGGTCGAGTACCAATTGGAGGAACTGATTTCTCAACTCGTGGTTATACCTATCAGGATAACAGCACTGATGCTAGTCTGAAATCATTCAGCCTCACTCAAGAAGACCTCAACTACAAAGTAAGAATCGGTACTCCATACGAGAAGTTTTTCCAAACAATTATTATTATTATTATTATTATTACTAGAATCAACTTATATTTTAGATACCAATCATTAAAAGGGCACAATCTTACGCACAAAAATCTTTAAAACTTATAGCAAGCTGTTGGTCTCCCCCCAAGTGGATGAAAACTAACCACGAGTTGACTGGATTTGGAGTTTTAAAAGATGAATACTACAAAGCTTATGCTAATTATCACGTCAAGTATATTAAATTTTCTTAAAGCCAGTTTTTTTCGACTTCGAATTAAAATTTTCAACTGGCTTGGAATGATAAAACATTTTACAGATTTTTAGATGCATATAAGGAGAATGCAATTGACGTCTGGTGTATCACAACAGGGAACGAACCTATGAACGGTTTACTTATAATGAATAAACTGAATGCGGTGGGCTGGACACCCACCAGCCAAAGAAGGTGGATAGGACAACACTTGGGACCAAATATGCGCTCTTCTCATCCAAATGTTTGCATTTTAACGGGAGATGATCAACGTTATACTCTACCTTGGTGGTTGAAAACAGTAAGTTGCTCAAAATATGTTACACAATAGATCTGGAAAACCTTTGATTTTGTTTACCTCCGATGGATTGTTAACATTTGAACAGGGAGGAAAGTGTTATCGTTTCTACATGAGAAATGTACCCATACTCCAAGTTTAAATAGTTTTAATTCTGTTTTAACTATCAATTAATTCATTTAGAGAGGAGGGTAAGCTAAAATTTTTCTGAATTCGATACTAACACCAGAAAATGCAACATTTCATAATTGTATTCAACTAATTGTCTGTAGCTATTTAGGAATCAAATAACATTCACGCTTTTATAATCAATCGGGACTATTAGAACCGGTAAAACAATTTGTTGTTTTTATTGAGAGCCGATAGACTCCTTTTTTCCAATTATAGTTGAAATTGAAGAATGAATAAGCTATGTACCACTTGAAAATTTAAATTTAATTTCTCACGTTTTTAGGTTATGGAAGACAAGGAAGCAGCCAAATATATAAATGGTACAGCAGTCCACTGGTACTGGGATTTCATAATACCTCCTGTACAGCTGAGGAAAACCCACGAGGATTTTCCAAATTTGTTCATTATAAATTCTGAAGCTTCTTATGGTAGGTGCCCTACTGGAATTTATTCAAACTGATATTGTCATACAATAATTCAACCAATCTAATCGACTAATTTGCAGGAGATAAACCTTGGGACTGGTATAAAGTAGCTTTGGGTGCATGGAAAAGAGCAGAAGAATATGCCCACGATATCATACAAGTACATATTATACATAATATTACTAAGTTACAGAAAATGAGATAGGGATATAAGGTCAAGGACTAGAACCACTAGAACATTTTTAATATAAATCTTTCAATAAAAACTAATTGTGAGTGGATTTATCTATTGAAAAAAAAATCCTCCTGACACGACGTATGACACGATTAACTAAGGCATTTAAATGGCACCTATAATCCAAAGTAGTCCTAAAGATTTTTGATCCTTAACCTTCTACCTTTCAATCAACCTAATACTAAGACAATTGTTACCATGTATCATACTCGTATCAACTGGTTTTTCAATATTTTACTCGTATTAAAATAAAAATACTTAAATGAATTACAGGACTTGAACAACTGGTTAGTTGGCTGGGTTGACTGGAATTTGGCACTTAACGAAGAAGGTGGTCCGACTTATATAAAAAATTTTGTCGACTCCCCAATTATCGTCAACGAAGCAAAGGACGAATTCTATAAGCAGCCTATGTTTTACGCCATTGGTCATTTTTCTAAATTCCTAACACCCGGATCAGTTCGAATTGAAAATTCAGTCAGTCCAGCAAATGTTTTAGAAACTGTATCGGTTAAACGACCAGATCAGAGTATAGCTATTGTTGTACTGAACAAGTAAGTAATCCGTTAATAATTTTCATTTCAAACGAAAAATATCACCCCTTGAATCAGCAGAAACAATTAAGGTGATACAAATTAACTATAAAATTGAGGTTATAAAAATTCAAAAATAATAATTAGAATGTCTACAACTCGATATTTCTGTCATTTAAAAATTCTCAGTAATTCAACAACTGTAGCGTAACCAGAAAAAATTTTTGGGTGGGATAAAAGAGTGTCATAAATGTTTGGAGTAGGCCACTTTGAAATTTTTCGGGTGATCCGTAGATGGGCCAGCTAAGGTTTTGTGGTGGGCTTGGCCCACCTGATCCCCTCCCGTCTGGATAAGCCACTGTCTAATAAATTAAAAAAATAAATGTATATTTCAGAAAATCATATGATGTAAAACTGTCACTTGCGAATGGCAAGGACTTAGCAGTAATAAACATTCCAAAGTATTCTGTAAACAGTATTCTATACAAAGAGAAGACCTGAGACCTGCCTGAGACATAAGTTATGGTTCCAAATACTCTAAGACCATCAAAATAAAATATTTTCGTAAAAGACTGTTGTTATGATTGATTGAAGTACTCGTAATATTCAGTAGAATAATCACTCACTTAACTTTCACTTGAAAATAGGGCGACAAAGAACCGATTGTTATTTTCCTCAAATGATACGGAGCTGTGTCATCATCGTGAGAGCGTATTCAAATGGGAAGAAAATTCTGCCATTCTGAAAATATTTCAATATAAATTTAAGCAAGAATTAAATTGAAGAGTTGGTTTTGAGAACAACCATAGTCCAGTTTCGTGACTTCTTCAAAAAACAGAACAAAATATTTACATAAAGTAACGAAGAATAAATGATGCGTTGCACCAGACAAGTATTCTTAAACTATCTCAGAATAATATCGAAATCTTAGTTTTAGTTCAACTCTATCATTTTTCTCATAATTCGTTGATTTGTGTTCAAAAGTAATAGGAAAATATGTAGGACTCGGACCGTTGTAAAAACCAATTTTTCAATTTTTTTAGTTAATAAAAATTACCTGTGAAACATCAGCTCTTCAGTATATTGACTGTTTATTTTCCTTCAATAAAAAGAAAATGTACACATCTCCATCAGGAGTTTTCACCAATTCTTTGTGAGTTATGAGAAATATTGCTGCAATACCATACATCAGCGAAGGAATTCCTGAAGAGCAACAAAAATATAAAAATCAAATAAGTAAAGTAAAATCCAACACTTAACTACAAACATACTTTTTCTTGACCTACCTAGATTAAATAATTTGATGAAATACATGAAACGATTACTATCACTTAGATCTTCATAACGATATTTACTACAGTGATATTTTATAAAAGGAAAGCAACCAGTTCTCAATATGTGGTAGTTACTTTCCCCAACTTTCCAATTGAAATGAGACAGACCTCTCTGATCGTTCTCAACGTCTTTATATTTTACAAAATACGAAGTCCAAGGAGGTTCATTGCATTGTTTCAAGTAGCAGGTAAGTACAGTGGACGCAGCTGGTTTAACTTTTCTTGAAAACATATTAAATGATTAAGGTAGCTTATTCGTTTCTGGCGGCTCCTGAAAAGAAATGAGAAAAAAAGAATTGAAAACTTTCGATTGAGTCTGGAATACCGATTGAAAATTTACGAATCTTGTGATTTGCTCTTGAGATTTGAAAAAATTCCCATGTATTCTATTTCTTAAAAAGAAAAACAGCGCCTGAGTAACAGAAAGAAGTGAGGTGGAAGATTTGCTTTATATGGAAAAAAATAGTTAAATTTAGGTAGAGTACTTTGAGGCAAAAATATTCTTTCCTGAAAAGTAAAAACAATTACAGGCTATTTGTGAATCAATTAAGAAAAAAATCTCTAGGAGCTCACAGGGAGAAAATACATTATAATTGTTCTACGTATTTTTAGGAGCCACTCATCTAATCGTATGTTCATAATATTTGTTCTACGTTAATATTCAACAAAAATAAAGAACAAAAATAACTATATTATGAGAATTTTCCAGCAGTCAGAATTATTTTCAAGAAAGCCAAAAGCAAACGTTGCTCATGAATCTACATTTTTTTTCTCCACATGTAATAGGTAGGCTACCCATCAAAGAATTTGACCTTTGTCATTTGCATCTTCAAATAAATTTTTTCACTCAAGTGCATGTAAAGGACCAGATGTTAATTTATTCATCACGTCAGCCGACCGAAATATTACAAAAGATAAGAATCATCTAGATAATGAGGAAAAATGAATCAACAGCAATTAACAGATACTTACTAGTTACTATACTATAATATTTCTCATGAGTCATGACTGCTTTTGAGTTTTGGGTGGAATGTGGAATCTCCTAAGGTACTGTAAAATCTCCACAACAGATCGTGTCATAACATGAACACTGATCTGATTAGAATTCAGTATAAATATCAGGCGACAAACGTCAAAGTCAAATTGACATTGCAACGAACTTGAACTTCATAAACCAGTGTTGCCAAATAACAATTTCTAAAAACTGTATTGGCACTCCAGGTACACTCCAGCCAGCTGCAGCCTGCAGCTGTTTCTGAATTCTGGAGTCAGTAACTCGTAAATGAAAAAAAGGAAGTCGAAAAGTGCGCCTTTTTTTTCATGTGACACAAGCCCCACAACTATTTAATAATTCGTTATCCTAATCTTGTTCATATTTATTTTCGTCTATTCAATAATCAACATTCAATTTCATTTTGTTTCTGTCAAATATTTCTACAAAAAAATGTTATAAACGTATACTTCAGCATGAAAGTTTTCATCTGTCCGTATTGATTACGAGCGTAGTCTTTAAAAACACACTTGCAAAAGAAACAGAGTACATATTTTGAGTACTTTCAAGTCATAAAGTTGGATCACTACACGAAACCATTGAATGCTTCTCCAAATTCTTCCTTTCACTCATTTCGTGGTGAAGCAACTTAGAATTCCAGATGTCATGGAAAGTAAAAAGATTACTGTCAGAAACTGACTGCTGCCCTTTTTCATTTCGTAGTAAACAAAGAAATATAATCTCTCATTGTTCTTATAAACTCGAATTCTTTTCTATTAAAAAAAATACTGCTCAACTCGAGGCTACCAGACATGAAAAAATTAATAAAAATAGTCTCGGCTCACCAAAACCATTGGTAAAATATTGTCTCATGCAGGTATTTAACATTATTATAGACACTACGCTCAAGATCAAAGTCGAAAGAAAACATACTGGCGATATCATTGTAAATTAGAGATCCTTATATTCATTTCACAAAATCTTTTTACAAGAATTTTCAAGATATTATCGCAATGGAGAAAATTATACAAAGTACGTACAAAAAGTAAGAGGAAACAAAAATAATTTGCGACCTAAGATGAAGATGAAAGATAAATTGAACTAAAATATTAGATGAAAATCATGTCGTTTTCATTCATATCTATATGAACGGCTTCCTTCAAGAAATTATACACGATTTGGTAATCATTAACAACGACACGCGACACATGCAATTCGATCATGATGTTTTTGCACGCATTTCATCCAATTCTGCATCCAGCTGTTCGGCACTTAAGTTGGGATTACGTCGGTTTCGGTTTCCGAAATTTCCATTACGATTAGCTAGAAAAAAAGTAGGAAATTAAAATCATGAGTCTTGATCGTCATTTTCTTTGAAAAATGAGGAAAAAACTAAGCTTACTCAAACGTCTGCGACCTCCGCCTCCACCACCGCCACCTCCACCGGGGTTCTTATTTCTAAAATTTCCCAATCGTCTGCTTTCAATCAATCTTGGAGGTGCTGTCGAAGTAATTGTAATTTTCATTGGTCGACCTGGAAAAAATGCAAAAATTCTCAATTATTCAACATCATTAATTTGTTCATTTTTATCAAGATTTTTAAAAAATAGGCACAATATTGAACAAACCATTTGAAGAAAAGAATACTTTCACATTTGAGATATTATTAGGGACCATCACGCTATTAAGCTGAGCTGCTTTTTTACTCATATCATGCACTTTAGCAGAGCGGAGATATTGTGCAGCTAATATTTCTTTTATGTGAACAAAACTTGACGAGATGATAAATAAAATGATATAGACCATTAGACCATTATGGATAAATTTAACCTTCTAGTTAAATTAAGTATATTTATATTTGAAAATCAATTTACCAAAACAGAAGTAAAAGAAGTAATCTGAATTTTGAAAAAAATATAATTGGATAAATTAGTTGAATACTTTTCTGTTCAGTAATTATTATTTCAAGATATTAGCTCTGTTCGGACGCTACCAGGACTGGTAATTTTGGGCCAGTACTGGTCGAAATATGCCAGGAAGCTGTTCGGACGCTTTTCCTGGTAAACAATTAGTCTGTTCGGACGCTACCAGGAAGGTTACAGGAAACAGTTCCTGGTAAAAATTCGCCAGGAGTTTAAACGTCCTGGTAACGGACCAGGAAAAATTGTTTCACCTTAAATTCGTTTATCTTGAAAATTTTCATTACTTATCAGTGTGGGTATTTTGACTATTGTCAAAGGTTTTATGAATGAAATCAAAAAGTTGACTAATTTCGTTAATTAATAATCAAATATGCAAGGAAGTATTTTGTATTTATGGGAAACATTGAAGACGTTACTTTGTTCGATTTTTAGTACATTCTAGAAAAGAAGAGTAAGATATTTTTATTCTTCACAAATATTTGAAAAAAATTTTGCTTGGTTAATTTGGTAGAGAGTGTTGAATTTGCCAGGAAGCTGTTCGGACGCTTTCATTTTTCTGGCCTGTACTTGGGCCAGTTTACAGACCAGGAAAACTGTAATTACAGGTTTCCTTGTAGCGTCCGAACAGAGCTATTCATAATCTGAAGGGGAAAGTTCATTTTTTAACCTTTACCAAATCTAGTGGGGACATGTTGACATTCATCGTAACATACTCGTATGAAATACTAAATATTAATTACCGTCTAAAGGAACTCCGCTATACTGCTGAATTGCGCGAATAGCGTCTGTACGATCTTCAAATATAACACTTCCTTCTCCAGTAGAACGACCGGATTTATCGTAGATTATTTCACACGATAGCAATGGTCCCATGTCCATGAATAATTCCTGCACAAATTAAAAATTATGAGTCAATGTAAATTATTATCAACGTAGACTTTACTCGTACGTTATAAAGTACTCACTTCCAAGTCAGAGTCTGTTACGCCGTAATCTAAATTAGCAACTTTGACTTTGGTTCCGACAGCATCGTAGTCAATTCTTTTTCCGATGAAACCATCTTCGTACAAATCATGAGACCAATTACCGTCGATATCACCCTGAAAATAAAAAAGATACTGGTAAAATTAATAGAAACGTCACTCGATAGAGCTGATTACAAAGGAAAAATTTAATAACAAAAGTTCATTGAACAGTATTATTAAAATAATCTGTCATACCTCATTTTAACAAATACTTGAAGACGATATACGCGCTTAAATTAAGTGATCAATAAAGTAGAAGAATTAACATCCAATCAAAACCCATTTATTACAAAATACGTCACACACTCGATCACAATCGAATTCGAATCAATCGGTATTGTTACACAGAACGAAAGATTTAATTAATAACTGAAATCTGAATGATTACGGACGCCGAAGGTATATGTAACAAGCATTTTGAACTGGCAGGTTTTTCAACAGGATGGAGAATTCAAGCTGTGATTGTCAAAATGAAATTTAGTTTGATGGATTCCGACGAACAGTCGTTTATTTTATTGGACATTGATCGGGCAATATAAAACCGACATGAAAGAAGCAAACGTTCATCAACGATTTTTGCTATGATTATCGTTGTACTCTGCGTAGAAATACAGATGGTGGAAATAAAACGATTCAAAACGTTCAGTGTAAATATTTGAAACAGCAGTCGGTGGAAGATGACGTGTACTTTAATTTTAATACAGGCGGGACTGACGGTGAGAATACAGATGTTGCAGTGTAACACAACTTCAGCATCTGAAGAATCTTTAAACTCGCAGTTCCACTTGTCTTCTAACCGCGCATCAGAACTAAATTCAATGGGCGCACGAGTTGAACGAGAAATTTTCAATCCATAATATTAGAGAAACAACAGGAGCAGAAAGAAGGGCTTTTTTCAAGTGACATTACAGAATGATTCGAATAGCATTTCTTTGAAGACACAGAATTGATAAGCAGTAGAACGCTCTACCGTGGGATTTGTAATACTAACTCGTTTATAAGGTGAGAATCTGGCAGCTGAACGAGAGGGATTAGCAGAATTACTACGGAATCTGGGTCCACTGAAAGCTTTACCGCCACCACCAGTTCGGAGGTTATTTCGACGACCCGGTTGTTGATTATTCGATCTCTGGCCAGATATTCTTCTAGGGTTGAAACTTTTGACCGACTTGTTCTTTTTGATAATGTCGTCCAAACTCATATTTATATCGGTAGTCATGATGTTGGCCTTGATGTACTCGTAACGAAAAGATTGGGCGAAACCGAAACAGCAAACACTTAGTGCACGAAAAGTCGAAAACTAATATACGCACTTCAAGGAACACGATTCTACGAGTATATGAACCGAAATTCAGAGTTAGTTGACAAGCACAAAAAGTATATAGTTTGAACTGCGACTGGTAAAGATTTGTCTGAAGTCAACGAGGTAAATTGTATAAAGCGAAACAACAAAATGTCTAATATAAAATGGAAACGAAACAAGGATGCCGATGACAAATAAAGTGTAAAAAATAAAATACGATACGTTTGGGCTGCGTTTGTGCTTCCGTTTCAATGAAGAGAAACATGAAACACGTGATCAATTACTCCATTATAATTGGTAAATTCTACATGTACCATTCATTTATTGGAGTATTTGATCACGTGTTTCATGTGAACGTTGAAGGTTCAAAGGTTCTGGAACGTTGTGAATTGGTTGTGAACCAAAAAATCTTGTTGCGAACAGTTGCAAATACACAAAGGAAACAAAAATTTTTTTTTTCTTCTTCCTTCTTTTTTCTTTGGTAGTTCTTCTTATACTTACATTGGTTCGTTAAAGTCGTTACTGATTTATTTTTCTGATGATTCGTATCCTTATCAGGATGTTTATGTAAACAAAAGCAAAAATTAATGTAAAAATTAAAATGTTAAAAATTATTCGCAATTTAATTTTTTAAACTTATATTTTCGTTTATTCTATGTACCTAAATTGATACTGCTTGTTTTTGCGTACAATGGCATCTTCTCAAGATGCTTGGTATTTATCTTTGCTAGGTTTGGCGGAAAACTTTCGTACGTCGAGTCCTCCGAATATAAAATTTTGTATTCAATGTTTGCTGGCGGTTTTTAATTTCAAACCTCCTCAAAGAGTCGAAGCTCGAACTCATCTACAACTGGGAAATATACTCATCTCACATACAAAAAACATAGATCTCGCTCGAAATCATTTAGAACAAGCCGTAAGTATATTAAACATTTATTATATGCATACTATGTTGTAATCTCACTTTCTCCAAACCATTTACGTGTATTAAATTCACACTTTTTCCTCCTTTTTTTTCAGTGGTATCTCTCTCAAGCACTAAATGCATTCGATGATGTGAAATTTGAAGCAGCAAGTGTGTTAGCTGATTTATACGAACAACAAAACCAACCGAACTTATCGAGGCCCATTTTAAGGAAAGCTATCGAACTTTCTCAAACTAACGTTTACTGGCATTGCAGATTGATTTTTCAGCTAGCCGTGTGTTCTCATATTTTTATTATTATATTCTATTTTGAAAGTAGTCGTATTGGATAATCATAAAATCTCTATATTTTAGCAAATACATGCCATTGAACGAGATTATGAATCAGCAACTGGCTTACTTGGTGTAGGTGTAGATTATGCCAACATTTCCTCGGCGAATTACACAAAAGTTTTGTTTATGTTGAGTAGATGTATGGTAAGGACCCTCTAGAGATGATTTATATTCAGTTTTTTATTTTTGACTCATTTATTATAACTTTTCCATCGTTTTTTTGATGTTTCAGTTATTGTTAATTGATAAGAAAATTTCGGAAGCTTCTCCTCTTCTAACGCAAGCCGGTTTCATAGTTGATAATTGGCAAGGAAGTCAATATCAGAAAGAATATTTGAAAGTTTTTTACTTATTTTTACAGGTTTGATAGAATTTTATACTTCAAACGTGTCAGGAGAGAATGTACCTGTGCATCAAGAAATTAATTTTCGCTATTTCAACTATATCTGCTAAAATATTACTGATATTTTGTTTGGTGCGATTTAAAACATTAAATAAAATTACTAGAGTAACTGGGAACATTCATCAATCTAGAGAAAATACATCTGAATGCATGAAAATTAATTCTATAGAATGACTTTCGAAAAATTAGTTTTGATGTTCCGTAATTTTTTCTCCCAACACGTCACACTTTTTACGTATGTGCATGTAAACGAGGAAAGACGGGTCTTGACCAGAATTCGCATTTTGTAACTTGAAGGTTGCATTTCAATTATGAATTTTCAATATTTTGTGTTACAATTTTATCTAACATAACCGATAACTTCATAAATCCTAGATCATACAAAACTATTTATTCACTTGAATATTTAATGGTGTCTGTTAATAGTACTTTCAGGCACCTTCCATGTACTTTATTATGTACTTTCGTAGATCTTCCAAAAGATGATAAATATTTTTTTTAAATGTTACATGTGTGACCCATAACTTTTTTTCATAAACGCCTTATTTGATGGTCATATTTCGCCCTAAAAATGTTTCAAAATATCGACCTTACCATTCGTAGAAAGAAGATTTAGTAGCAGTACGTTTAAAAATTCAAGTCCTACAGCTTTCTTTTATTGCTGTTGATAATTATTTTATTCAACTCTACGTCGAAATAAGTGGTATTGCATTAAAAAAGGGCGCATTTTGTCGTGAAACAAATTTTGTGAAAAAAGCAGTCAACTGATGTTTGCTCAAAATTTTAGAAAATGGGTTTTTAATAATTTTTTTCAGAATCAACACTATGCCTAATTTAGTAATATAATATAGGAGTAATAACATGTGGGTGTGAACATGACTGAAATACAAGATGATATTTATTATCATCTCATTATAACATGCGGGTCTCTACTACTTTTTTGTCTGTACGATGAGGTGATACCTTTGTTCATGCAACGCCACTTATATTTGAACTGAAAACGTAATTTTTCTTTATTAAATCACCTTTCCTCGCTCACTCTCGCATACTTATAAAAGGATTATATTTTACTGAAAATTAACAAATAAATCTTATCGTAGGTTTGCCATTATTTGATGGGTGGTCAGGTTAAAAGCGTGAAACCTTGTCTGAAACAGTTACAACAGAGTATTCTGACAATCATGCAACCAGCATGGCCCAGCGATGAAAGTATGTTTTTGTTTGTTGAATTGTTGAAGTATTCACAAATCTTTATCTAACATTAATTTTTACAGACGTTTGCGGCGCCAATATGGGTGATATGTTTATGTGGATGCCTAAAGAACAATTGTATGTAGTTGTTTACCTAGTTACTGTAATGCACAGTGTGCAAGCCGGTTATATGGATAAAGCACAAAAATACACGGACAAAGCCTTAGTTCAAATTGAAAAATTGAAAGGTAATAGTACTGAATCTGTTGCAAATTACCTTACTACTTACGATGTGTTTAGTATCTTATTTTTTAATGTTTTCAGTTGTTGATAATAAGCCTATACTGTCAGTATTCCAGTTAATTTTATTAGAACACATTGTAATGTGCCGTTTCGTGATGGGTAATAAAGTGATGGCGTTGCAAGAAATGTCTCAGATGGTTTCCTTGTGTCATCAGTATCCCAGACTACTACAGTCGCATCGTCCACAAATTCATACGTTAATTGGTTTGTATGCTATGAGTATGAACTTTATGAATGAGGCAGAACAACAATTCGTGACTGCTATCAAGGTAGCGTAACCGTTTACAAAAATAGTTATTGCATGTAGAATGCTTTTCGTCTGTACATATACGATTTTTTTTTTTTCTTCAATTTCAGCTCTCTCCAGAAAAAGAACTATGGACTTTTGCAAATTTAAATTTGGCAATAGTATATCTGCGTCAGAAACGAGATCAAGAGTTCAATGCTTTACTTGATAGAATAAATCCCGAATCATTACCCACTCATTCGCACAGTCTTCGTGCTGCTGCTTATTACGTGCAAGGATTGCAATCTTTTTTCCAAGCTAGATATAATGAAGCCAAGTAAGGCGTAATTTTTGCTCTGTTTCTTCAGCTCCGCATCTTCTATATCTTAGCATTTAAAAAATGGTTCTAATGTGACATTCTTTTCCGAATTAGTTTTGAAAATTAAAAATCTTGAGAATAAGTTTAATGTGAGCAAGAGAAACATCCCTACAAAAGAGCTACGATTCACCGGCATTTCATTTCTGTTTTCATCCGACTTAATCATAGAGAAGTGCTGATGAAAATTAAATACACTTCATAGCGAGGTATAGGGGTTAGGAAAAAAATGTTGTGTTTTGTGAAAAATAGGATAAATACTGAAAGTACCAATTTAAAAAAAAAACTTTACATCGATGTTGTCGCTTCCCTTCAGTGAATAACAGCATGCATTAATTTGTGGTACCGTTCATTATTTCGGGTAATCTAACCATTCTGAGCTCATATCGTCGGTGGTCCGCTAAATACCTCCTATGTGCACAAAACGTAATTTTTCAGGAGAGCGAAAAAACGTTTTAATTTTGTACTTACGTTACCCAGAAAGGGGGTATCAAAACCGCTCTTTTACGGCGAATGAACTACTAGAATTGTGGATTTTTTCTTATTGGATACGCCTTTAATAGACGAATCCACCAAAAAAACGTCATTTTCATAATTTTGTCACATAGGAGGTATTTAGCGGACTATCGACGATATATTATCGGCTCCTTTGTAATGTTGGTAGATGTTAGACATTCCTTTTTTCGTTGTTTCTTATAAATTTTTTTTGTTTTTTGCGAATAATACTGAATAAGCTACCTAGATTCAATGTCAAGATTTTAATTTTTTAATGCCGGAAAATTCGTGTGCTCTGGTTATTAATTATTTTTAACATTGGCTACATAATTATACTTACTTTTTGTTTTCTTCAGGCGCTTTTTAAGAGAGACTTTGAAGATGGCCAACGCAGAAGATTTAAATAGATTGACTTCTTGCTCATTAGTCTTACTCGGCCATATTTTTCTTTCTTTAGGAAACAGGAAAGAAAGTAGCAACATGGTTGCTCCAGCAATGCAGTTAGCTAGTAAAATTCCTGACGTGCACGTCCAGTTATGGGCATCAGCTATTCTTCGAGGTTTGTAGAAGTTTTTGTTTGATTGATTCAATATTTTTTAATTCTTAATGTAGGAATTATTGCTGTGGCTGAGAACCAGTGATCCAAGTCCAAATTCGTACTTTTGTGAAAAATGCTGTTGACTTTTTCAGTATACACCCATTTCCCTTGTTTCGAGTACTTCTGCTTTTTATTTCAAACATAATGGGTGGTTATTTTGATACACTGAGTTCACAGGATGAAAGTGCCAGGCAAACCACATTGAAATTAGTCAAAATCTCATCACTAAATTTAGACTTGGAGCACTCTGGTACTCGGTCACAAAATAGTTATTTGATAATCTAGATGAAAAGACGTGAAAATTTTCAGATGATCCCTTATCGTTACTTCCAGTGATTTTCCCCAATTTTTTTTTGCCCTATCTACTTGAATAGATGTTTCTTTTGTTATAATTTTAAAAATTCAAAATTTTCGGTTTGAAGTTGAACTATTTACAGCAAATGATCGATGAGTAAGTCATAAAATTGAAATTTTACAATTATTTCTTCATCTATATTATTATTACGTATTATTATTCAATATAATTTCATTTATTTTTTTCATTATTATTATTTATTATTCGTATCTTTATTTCAAATTGATGTTCTTACAGATTTATACAAATCTAGCAGTGATCCAAAAGAGAACGAAGCCTATCAAATGCATAATAATTTTTCACAAGCATTATTAAAAGATCACTTTCAGTCTATAGAAATGCCAGAACATGGCTTAATTAATTGGACCGAGGGTAACTTACCTGTCTTGTCATCTGATAACAGTATTAAATCATCGCCGCTTCTGTGATATAAGCGACTAAGAATTAATTCTTGGAAAAGCATTCTCGTTTGTGTACGTGTTTTATAACATCTTTCGTTGAAGTTGTGTGATTTGTTTTTTGGTATTTTTATGTTTCGTCGATTGAATTTATGCGATAGTTCATCTTTGTAACCATATTGTAAGTGACAATTGTATCAATCAAAAGCAAAAAAATGCTATTTTTAATTTTTTATGGCATCGAACTTCTCTTTTTTTGAGCTAACTAGATAATTAATAAATTAAAATCTTTTTCCAACTTTGATAGCAAATATTTTCTGATATATTGTGTAAATGTGTACCTAATGAAGAGTGAAGAAAAATCCAGCTTTCGTTTTGTTATCAATTGGAAGCCAAGTCACCAAGCAATGTGACAAGAACATTTAAAGCATGTTACTGAAAGTATGTAGGTATCTAAAAAGTTTACTTCTGAAAAAATGTATTGAACATTTCAAACTATTACTATTTTTTAATAGATTCTATCATTACCTATGTCGTGTTTACATTCAACAATATAGCAGCGTTAAAATAACAATTTGATGTCTGCCACAATTTCAGCAGTACATTTATTCTGCACTTGCAATTGCACAACTTCTGTCTAAAATATGGATACGTATTTTTAATTTTTTTCTGTGATTGGTGTATTCAACATCTTTAGAACTTCAATTAAATTAATACATCAACAATTAATAATTAAAATGGGCATAGCACCTTTTGTCTTCAATGTGTTGACAAAATATTATTTTATTTTTATTTTAATTTAATGAGTACCCATAAATTAATTCACGTTTACTTCGGTTAATTTTTTTCAGCATTAAAATTAAAAAAAAAATAATTCTATCAAATTTAAATAGGAAGATTCCCTATGAAGATGATTGTTGCCCAAAAAATGATTCAATGTTATTTTTTCAAAGGTGACACACTTTTGACGATATTTTTGACTCGTAATTTTATGGTAAATGCAGAGTAGGTAACCTAAAATTATTTTGAGCAATCTGAGCTTGTTTTGATTTTTCATTTTGAGAATTTAATGAAGAGAACTGTTGTATTTCAGTTTCCATTCATCTCGTTTGAAATGTCTAATGTTAAGTCTCTAATTTCATTCATTTCAACTGTTTCTTCCAATAACGCGTCCAAGGTGGTTATGGAGGCTGAAGCCCGGGCCCTGGGTAAGTATTAAATTAAAAAAAAGAAAAACAATTTGATGCAAAACAATTTTTCATAGAATTTTCATTTCTTACTATTGAATTAGAGTCAGCCTCATCCTTTGAAAATTTCTAGCTGCAGTACTGGTCTCTTGTTTTGTTCAATGAATTCTTGATTTTTGTATGTGTTTCAAATTCTTACATCAAAATATCCTAATGTAATTTGGCCAGTCGCAGTGAAGAAAATTGTATGAAAGAACTTTGAAACTATTCGTAGATATTTTTTTACACATGCAGTAAGTTTGAATATTTTGAGCATATTAAAGGCAGGATAAAAAATATTTAGTTGAAACAAATTATTTATACCAGTTTTTTCTCTCAAATTATATTTTTTGCATTTATTATAATACAATTGAGTTGAATAATACTCATTTGTTTTCCGCGATTTTACAAATAAATAAATAATTGGAAAATGTGACTCTATTAACAATGTATGTGCAGTTTAGGCTATTTCTTCACCTAAAAAAAGAAAATTTTTGGAACAATTCGTAAATCTGTATTTTATTTTACACGTAAAAAATAAACCGATACGAAAGTATAGAGCTCATTATAATAAATTAATAGTAAAATAAATATTAAAATTTTTGGAAATTCGTTTACACATTCATTAAAAAAAATTTAACTTTGCTGTTAACTAAAAAATATTCAGCACACATGAAATATACAAAAATGAAAAAAATTAAATAAATTAATTTGAAAAAAAGGGGAAGAAAAAAATTGTACAGTCTTAAAGAGGCTTAAATAAAGCTATTTACACATTCATTACAAAACATTGACTTGGCACATTTTTTTCATTCAACTGGTAATAAATCACTCGCTTTACTTTTTTTAGTTTTCACGCATTTTCCTCTGTAACAAATTTCTGTTTCTAATGATATTTCAGTCGTCGTCGAGGTTCCAATTAATTTATTATCAGGAGCAACTGTATCGGACAACTCTTCTGTAGTCGTTTGGTGCTCAAAGATTTCCGTGTTTACACTTGGATAATTAGTTACGGTCACTGTGTCTTCGACATGGGGAACGACTGTGGTTTCCGCAGGGCTGCTAGTAATGAAAGTATTTAACGAATAATTACTAGCATTTTCTTTATTCTCTTGCTTATCTAAACCTAATACGAAACTAATACTATTTTCAGTGGAATTATAGCGTTCTATATTATTTACAGTTTTGCTCGATTGCTCGTTGCTGTTGAGAAAATCGCTCAGCATTTGGGCGAAATTGTTTTGCAAGTTGGCGTAGTCGTTGTTTTCAGTCGTCGTTGTCCTGATTTCCTCCCTTTCTGTTTGACTTTCGGTGGAGGTGGTGATAAAATCATCAGCTACGCTACTGGGCTTAAATTTGTATTGGGATTCGTCTTTATCGACGGCCCCTTCTTCAGTCTTTGATAAGGTTTTTAAATCGGATGTCTGTAGCGAGTTATCTGACAAACGACCCAAATTTTGCGATTCAGCAGTTTCAAAAACGTCTTGGGGACGTTTTATTCGGATTCTGCGAACCCAGGTGCCGCGTCTCCTGCCAGGATTCTAGAAAAAAATTAACAAATGAATAAGTAATTATATAATATAAGCCAACCTATGGGGGGGGGCGACAAGAGGGAAATAGCCCTCCTTAGATGAAACTGGTCCCCTCCGCCGCAAAAAAAAAAACGAATTAACCCCCTTCCACTTCAACGAAAATGAAAAAAAATTTGATTTATTTTTACAATAATCTGACGATTACCTATTTCTTATTTCTTATTTTTTATTTTCACGCATAACTCATCTATCATCTCATCTCATCAAATGTATTTTCATGTCTTTTCAGCAGGTTTCCACTAAAAACCATTTCCTCAAAGGGACGACTAAAAATTTTTTAGCTCACTTGGACACATTTAGCAAAATTCACCTGGGTATGAGTGCTGAAATTTTGTTATTCTCTGATGGTTTTTCATTTTTTTATTTTAGTATTTTAAAAATGATTAATGGAATGTTTAATTTGTCTATGTTTCTTTTAAGGATCATTTTATTTAGGTATTTGATTGTTTATGATGGTTTATTTTAAAATTAAGAGTTTTATTATTTAAATGGTAGGATACTCTTTAAATTAGATCTTAAGCAAAATTTATTCTCAATAGGGCCTGAAAAAACAGCATCTTTAGAGTGAAAAGAATGAAAATGATTTTTATATTTTTGGTAGTGTAGTTTTAATTTGTCCTTTGGACTCCAAGTATGTCTCCACGCCATCTGGAGTTATGTAGATCTTACCTTAGTGGCTATCTTGAGATCATAGGCATATTTTTGAGGAGGACGGTTCAAGATTTGTTAATAAAGTCTGTATTGTATGTCGTAGCAGTTCACTCATCGTCAGTCAGTCACTATAAGCAGTTATATTTTTCTACTAAGATTCTAGGTACCGTCGAACGGGGTGACTTTACATTCAAGGGGCGACTTTACCCACTTCGTTTTAGCCCAATAAATAAATTGCCAGGCAAAAATTAAAACCAAAATACGATTTGGATCGAAGCAGGTAGAAGAAGGAAAAGAAAAAAAAGATCGCCGCCCCTACCTCACTTCACCCAGTAACAGAACTAGAAAATAAAGCGGCGATGTGGTTTTTTTCTTTTTTCTTATTCGTCTTTTTTTTTTAACCACAGACACTCAAAATATTCAGTTCGGTTTCACACGGTTGAAGTTGGTACTTGACTAGTTTCTTTTCAATCGTATGTCGTGAGTACAAACATCCTCAAATTTTGCCTCCCCACCCATCAATAACCCGTCAATTACAAATTGATGGGTAAAGTCGCCCCATTGAGGGATGACTTTACACAAATTTTTTGAAAAATCATAAAAAATATAAGGAAGGCTGCAAACTCAAACTTTTTTTTACAATTGTGTTGAGAAATGTTAGACCTAAATTTTAAAACCAAATTCATTTCAATAGCTTCAAAATTGGAAGAGTTATTAAAGGACAAAGTTGAAAAACATTAAAAAAGTGTGTAAAGTCGCCCCATTCGACGGTAGTAAAATTTTTTTCACAATTACTAAGGAACTTATAATAACATATTACTTCAACCTACAATTAGAGAATAATATTTATGATTATTTTTAAACCAATTACTGGTATAGGGGTGATACTCACTACAGAAGATGGGAAGAGGGGACTGATTAGCTTGAGATGTTAATGAGAACTGCATTCCTAAATTTTACCACATAATAAAATAATTATTTTGAATCAATGACTTACTTTCTTTTCATCCTGCGGATCATAGGCTTTTTTCTGTCCATCAGCACTATCCTTTGTTAGAAACTTATCCTTTTGAATCTCTTGGTCATAGGTTTTCCCATTTGAATAGACTGATCCATCAGAAATGCTATCTTTTTGAGCTGTACTAGAACTTGTTGAGCTAATTTCTTCAAATGGTTGAGGGAATTGAGGAACTACATTATTGACTGGTTTGTTTTCAAATTGATGTTCATCTTTGCGCTCAACGACATCATCACTTCTATTCTGAGACTGCTGCTCTTCAATGAAAAATTGCTGATTTTGCACTATTGGGGTAAATGGGGTATACTGCTGCTGATCTACCAATGGTGTTTTTTGCCCATCAGACCAGGAAGGTGATACTTCCTGGATTGCATTTTGTACTGGGGCTGCAGTTTTCAGTGAATCCTCAGTGCTAGGGTTAGGTACTGCATCAATAGACTGTGAATGACTTCGAGGTTCACTCCAAAACTGAGTAGCTGGCTTCGAATAAGTCTTAATATCATCAACTCTCTGCTGATTATCTACTGAGGGAGTGATTTCATTAGCTGCTGGAGCTGATGGAATAAAATTATTGCCACCAAATCCTACCCACTCGGAGCTGGCAGTTTCTGGAGTGTTAGTGACTACAGTGGGAACAGTGGGACGACGAGCACGATATCGCTCAGTTGATGAACTAGTCTGATATCTATTTGGTCGAGTTCTATAACCACGGGTTGATGCAGCTGTGGATTCAGTGGATACTGGCTGTATATGTGGCTTTATAGGACGCCGTCTACGGTGCTTAGATGTAGTTTCTGGTAACTCTGTAGACTGGGTGATAGTATCAGTTAACTGAGATGAAGTCTCAATCTCAGGGTCGTTACTTGATATCTTGGTAGAGGTACCTCGATATTGATAATCTATATTCTCTTTATCTGTAGTGTGCTTTACTTGGTGGTATCTACTTGGCTGGATACGTTGCTTGATACGAGATCGATAACCATTAGTTGATGGTTTATCAGTGTTTTCTGTACTAGAAAATTCATTACTCTGGCTTACCTTTTGGCTGTCACCAAAGGTAGGCTCTGGAATACTGGTTGTAGTAGTTAAAGGTATATCTGATTTGATATCAGATGCTGTTGAAGCAGAAGTATTTGTTGATGATGGAAATGATGATGGAGAGCTGAAGAAATCAACAGCTGCTGGGTTAGAGTGATAGAACTGGTTTTGCTCATTCCAGAATGAGAAATTATCAGAATTTTGACTAGTGGTGCTGGTTGTTGTTGTTTCTGTCACATTTTGAGGAGCTTCCTCATTCTTAGAGAAAGGATTATACTGAGACAAAGGCTTGATGTTATTAAAGTTGACGGACTGACTCTCCAGCTGAGTATTATTTGGTAGACTAGAAACTGTCTCGGTAGTTACTTCATTTTTGGTCTGTTGTGGATTAAAGAATGGATAATTCTGGTCTCCAGTGTTGAAGAAGTTACCATTCTGTTGCTTCGAAGTTTGAAATGAGTTCTCATTGATAAAATTCTGAGATGACTGAGAGTTTACTGCCTGAGAATTCTCATACTGGGGTTGCTGGAATTGCTGCTGAGTAGGTTGGGCAGTATTTTGAAATTGGGTATTCTTGAACTGGGAGTTTATTTCTTCAAACTTGTTATTTATTGGTGGGGGAGCACTTTGAAAATCTGAGTTTGGAAACTGGATGTTCTGCTTTTGAGGTAATTGCTGATTACCAAAAGTTGAGAAAAAGTTTGAAATATCAAATGTCTTATCTGATTGGAAAGGCGGTTGGTAAGTAGTGGATGGTGGCTGCGGTTTGAAAGCATTTTCAATAGTGAGAATAGGATTTACTTGTTGGTTTCCATTATTAATATTGAAGTTACCCTTAGCAGCAAATTCTACATAATTATCTGTGTCCTTCACAGACTCTGTAATTTTTCTGATAGGCTCCGGTGTTGTAGTGAATTGGGAAGTGGATTGTTCTGTAGTGGAGGTTGTGGGGTATCCACGATAAATTGGTTTACGCTGACGGTTGGTCACTCGTTTAGCTTGCTCAGTGGTTGTCGGAGGTTTGTAAGTGATTTTTGTTGGAACTAATGGTTTCTTTGTGACTTCTTCAGCTGGAGTGGAAAAAGGCTTGAAGGTCTGTTCAAATATAGCTGGTGAAGATATTTCAAATGTGTTTTTGAAGTTGAGACCACTGACTGGGACTGAGGAAGGTGTCTCAAAGAGTGAGTTTATTTGAGACGTCAACTGTGGGTTAGTAGTTGAAAATTCAGTCGATTGGAAGGTTGGTGGAGTGGGCTTATATTTCTGTTCTGATGGTTTGCCGTGGAGAGCTTCATGGACAGCAGTTGAATTAGATAATACAACAGAACCAATATGAGGAGCTGGGAATGGTATTTTAGAGTAGCCTGGAGGGGGCTTGAAGTTCAGGGGAGCAACAAAGAATGGTAGTCTATCAACCATCTTATCAATTCGGTTGTAGTCTAAGGAGGACAAATATGGCAATTCAAACTTGATATAACCTTTAGGCGGTTGTAATTCAGAAGGACCAACAAACACCTGAGGGGGCTCATGTTCAACAGCATCTAGCACTGGAATTGTTTTTGCATCTTTCAGCAGGTACAAAACATCATTGATTTTGGAGTTGTGTAACTTTTCCATGTAGAATGAAAGCGGGGGCTGATGCGGAACTGGAAAGTTTGGATTGCCTTCCTCAAATCCACTAGGTAACTTAGTTTGTGGTAGACGTTGCTGAGGAATCTGTGGAATTGGCTGCTGAGGAATTTGTTTTGGTAGATTAAATACATTCTGCTCGAATATATACTGCTGATTTTGTGAAGCGCTAGTTTGTGGACTGCTGGTCACATATTGGTACTCAAATTCTTGAAGCTTAGTGGTTGGTTGTTTGCTAACAAAGGTTGACTTTTCAGTCAAAAATTGGGTAGTTTTGGCAGATTCGGTGGTAGTTGGAGTGTATGCATCATTGAATGTAGCCTGATTGTTCTGCGTATCCGTGTTAGATTGCAAAATGAAAGTTTTTTCTGGTGGTAAATTGTTCACTTCAAACTGTGCCGGTCTAACTTGACCTGGTGTTTTGAATTGTTGCTCTGGAACTCTCAACTGATTGGGATTTATTAAACCAGCCTGTAGGAGATTGATGAATTGGAGATCTGCTTGCTGCTTAGGTTGTAAACTTTGTAAGCCAACTGGAGGCACATTGTTGTAAATGCTGTTAATAGTGAAATAGGGCTGTGGTATATTTTTTGAAGTATTTGATTGAATAGTTTCAGGTGATTTCAGTGATTGCTGAGGAACCTGAGGCTGTTGTTGTTGAATGAAATTTGGTGGTGGTGAATAGCCCTGTGGGAAGTAAAACTGGCTTTCAGGCTGTGCTGGGAATGTTTGATATGGTAAATTATATTGCGGAGATATAAAACTCTGTTGCAAGGTAGGTGGAAACTGGTCCTTCATATTTTTCCTACCTCGTTGCAGGGTCTCGACTGGTACATACAGTAGCTGGATTTCATCACTATTTTGAGTAGTAATTTTATTATTTGATATGAATTTTGGCACTTCAATTTCTGGGAAACGAATTTTTGGTTGATATGAAACTTTTGGTGTTGTAGTTTCAACTGGTTTCAATGGCAAGGTGAATGGATATGGTTCACCTACTCCTGGAAAACGTTGTTGTGGTATTTGCTGTTGGACTAAAGCAGGAGATTGTTGAATTAACTGTTGTGGAGGTAAACTATATGGCTGTTTGATAAACGAACCAGTTTCATATTGATAGAATTGTTTCTGAGGCTCCTGCGGAAACAACTTAGTGGACTGGAGCTGGTATGGTTTACTGTCGCCATTAAAAAATGGGCTGTTGAACGGTGGAAAACTGGAGCTAAATGGCAGCATACGAGTTTGTTTTTGGGTGGGAAACTGAAGTTGCTGCTTTGGCGTTGACTGTGGGCTAGGTGATCGCGAAGGCTGTGGACTAGGCAAACGTGATGGTTGTGGACTAACCAAACGAGACGGTTGAGGAACAGCAGGTGGGCTGAGAACTTGATTGATATACTCGTTTGTTGACTGGGCATCAAGGTCACGATTTGCTCTGCAAGTAGGGCACTTTCCCTGCACTGGTATCCAGTCATTATTCTCAAGGGAAATACTTTTTTCTGGCTTGCTCCATGCTGGTGTCGAGTTATCACCAGTGACGCTGCTGAGGATGCAGCATGTGGTGATTATGAGCCACTTGGCTCGGTGAGAGTGGTACTCTCGCATAATCTGCAATCAAGAAAATACAAAGAATAGTTAGGCATAAGATTTTTAAAATGATGGAAGTCTTCTTGTATTTATTTATTTTTAAACAATATTTTTGAAAGGGATGTTCAAAAAATCTGTCAGTACCTTGAAAAGTTTTAGCTTTATTGTTAATTGCTGCAGTCAAGTCCTTTTTCTGGCTTTATCGCCAATTCTAATTCCACAAAAAATTAGCTATCCAGCCAGATTGCACAAAATTTCCCAATCCCCCACCCAAATGTTTTTCAAATAATCAATTTTTTTTTTGTTTCTTTCTTTTTGTAAATTCTTTGTGAAATCGCATTATTTTTCTAATACACTGTACTTTGTCCCCTCCTACACTGGTCAGTTTTGACCGTACGAGGGGACACTAATCAAATTAAATAAATAAAAATAAAATATAAATAAATAAATAAATAAAAGACTGCTATCTGTCAACATCAGTAGAAGGTTATTATTATGTTTTATTCATTTTTGCAATGTTACTCATTATAATCCTATTAAAGTATTTTTGAACTTTTTTTACGACTTATAGTATAGAAATTTCAGGAATGGCAAAAATGGAATTTAGTGGACTTATATTTGGCATAAAAATCCAAGAATGGCAAGATGGGGATTTGTGCAAGCACATTCAATGCTTTCTATCGGTCGTTCCATGCACTCCACAGATTTTTCCATCGGAGTACTTGAAATTCAACAGTTCATCTGTAATGTTCCAAATTCATTGACTTAGCTCGACTTTAACAACAGTTTTGCGCACATGCACACTTCAAATGCATTTTCCTGAATAGTGTATTTTTGCAGAAAACTCTTTTTTGCCTTTCACTACTTAATTGAGTATTAACTATTAAGTGAAACTAATCAAAAATAAAATCATTATTTTCAGACTGGTTGACTAATAGGAGCAAAAGCAAGGACAAAAAGCTAATTCCCATGAAGATTATAACTGAGCTGTAATATTTTTGATTATATTCGGCTTATAATTTTATTATTTTTTATTAGGTATTACCATACTGGAGAATATTTTGAAAATACATATCTAGCGTTGCATGAATAAGTAGTCTATTTGGTAGATATTGAATTAGTGCCACGGGGTTGTAGTAGGGTCTATAAGGAATCAAGTGAAATCATAACCGGAAGTCTTTGCAATAAAAATGGTCATGATATAAAGACCTGAAGTTGAAATTTCAAAAAATGCAATTTTCAGAAAACAGTAAAAACAAAAATAAGTTAGTATTAATTTATAAGCTTTTACAAAATCCCTAAGGTGATCCTTAAGGGCATAAAAATGAGATGGAAATATTAAGTTAGTACTACACTCTGTTCAACAAAAGAAAGGACTGACGTCAGTGGTAATACCAGGCAGCGCGGTGGCCCCTCTCGCTGCTGGTATACCGAAACGTCTATCAATGCTATATTTCGTGGAACAGAGTAACCCTACTATATGATGCAACAAGAGATATTGAAACATAATCACAAAAAACCAAAAATTGAAAATTTTGACCCTGCAACCTGTAAACGTACGTTTAGGTAAGTACGAGTATATTTATCTCAAAAACTGGAAACTGCTGAATAGGTCTTTCACCCATGCAGCACACATAAATACATACTATTTTCGACGTTGCAATAGCTTTTACCATTTGGCCAAATTTGAAATATTTTCTTCAGCACATGTCTTATGAATTTAATCTTTCACATTATTGAAATTCATAACCTTATATGTGTCTCTGGTCAAATCAGGTTATTTGGTCAATAAAGTTAAACATCAATATCAACATAATATGTTTCACGCACGCTGCAACTCAGTGACTGGCGCGGGCGTTTAAACAATGAGTCATTTCGACTTTTCGTATTAAGCAAAAAATATAATAAGTACTGATCTTTAAAATGCGTGAAAATTTTGATGGATATTGTGTAACTGAATCAAAAAAGGAGACAGAAAGAAAACGGTTCCCAACAAGAAGCCCACGCTTATGTGTGCGCATACACACACTGGATAAGTTGCGAGTGCTTACATAATTTTTTAATACAAAATCATTAGCAAATCTGAAACTCCTCCCAAATGAATAATTCGAGAAGCCCACTCGATATGTCACGACAAATTATTCATATGTGAGCTGTGTATCAAAATTCGACCAGCATAATACATAAGAATACATTTTGGTAGTGACTGTGCTTTGTTTGAAAGTAATTTCACATAAATTCAAATTTTTTAAAGGAAATCATACCGTTTTGAATGTAATTTGGAAAATGATTTTCCATGGTGCCAACAGAATACCAGAATTCACTTTCCTACATTCATAATCAATGTGTGACCGAAACTTAATTTCGAGCCAGTTACTCTTTAAATTAACATAAATGTCAAGGTAATCGAGTTCTTTGAACAGCAAGATGTGACACAGATCATTGTTTATCTTTCATTATTGGAAAGTAGGAATTGATTTCGATGACAAATGTAGGCTTACTGCTATTAAGAAACATTTCTTCTGAGCATTGTTAAAAATGACAAATGATTATTTATGCTTTGTCAACTGCAAATGTACATTAATAGAACTGGTTTCATACTATCGCATCTCCTTTCCTGTTGATTGTTGGAAAGAAAACGAAAAACTTTTTCGACAGTTGTAATAAAGTTTAATGAAAGGTAGGAAAAAAGGTTGCCTTGTCAACTAAGTCTTTCATAGAAATGGAACAATTATGCAACATAATATTGAATAGTATTAGTATACGCGATAATCTTCCCTCAGAAGTCTGAGTTATATGGGACGAGTAGGGAAAGAATACACAAAAGAAATTATTAGTACTTAGAATTAAGCTCTCAACACTGCAGAGATTATAAGGATTTTCTGAAAATCAAAAATCCTTCAAGAGTAACTTCTCATAATACCTTGCAATGCACATTTTGAAATCCAGCCTTTTAATTTTCGAAATAAATTTTTTCAGCACTGAAATTTTCACCCTATGTTTCAATATTTAGCATTCTAACTACATAATGATCAGTTTTGTACAAAAATTTGATAAAATATCGGAAATTATATGTACCAGCAAGAAATTACCCTATGGGCAAAATATTTTGAAAACGGATCCGTTTTATTCCGGGTTATAATCCGTTTCTGGATTATAACCCGGAATTTTCCTGTTTTCCGGCTTCTAAAACGGATTTCGAACGGATTGTAATCAGTCTTGCCGGAAATGAGTCCGGATTATTTTCCGTGAAAGCTGTTTTATCATATTTGTTGGCCCGGGTTATAATCCGTGAAACCGTTTTACAAGCGGATTTAGAAAAATTGCCCAAAAATTATCACTGATTATAATCAGGAAATCCGTTTTACAAACGGATTTGGAAAATTAATCAAGATGACAAAAATAACTGCAAATTTTTAGATCCGATGATCGAAAATAAAAACGGACTGACAACGGATAAAATTCTCATTTTGCGGATCATTTTCTCATTTTTTGCCCATCGGGTAGAGTGCTACACATTAAAATTTAATGGGTATATTTATATTCATTTTTCACAGAAAATCTGATAATATTCTCTAGTTCCTACGCAGCACACAAATTTTTCAAATGTATTTTTTCTCAGTTGAACAACCTGTGCGTGGTTTAAATATTGCCTACATAATGTTTTTGATTACGATTTTAGGAGGGGGCGGACGATGGTTTATCCTGAAAATCTCCCCAAAGCTTCGCGAAGGGGTCACAAATGTTCTCATTTTCATGGTGTTACCCCCCCCCCCCTCCCCACCGCCCAAAAAATATGATATTCAGAAAATCGGCACAATATATTTACCACGTGCTGCGTGTAGAAAATGGAGCAAAAAAATGTCGAAAAACTCGACTCGTAGTTTAAGAGTCCTACTTGTAGTGCATATATACGGCGCCCGAGTATGCAATTATGGTATCTTTCTTACGTCCAATAGACGAGAAAGTAATCGATGACGGAAGAAAAATGCGATTACGACTTGCGTAGAAGGAAAAGAAAAAGAAGGCCCCAGTAATGGAGAAGGAAAAAAAGTATTTCATCGACATTGTTGTTAAATCGACGTTCTTAATATCAAACAAATTATCGGGTAATTAGATAATATCGCCACTTTAATTTGTTGTAATTTCTCGGTTAACAGGAAGGGCAGTAGTCGCACTCTGCTACAGAAATTAATTCCAAGTATTTAATTCACCGCAGATTGAACAGTCATCCTGTTTCCACTTGGATACGTCGGATTGTTGGTAATAATAAGCGTAACATAATTCGTGTGGGTACAGCTAAAATGGGCATAATTTGAATACCTTACTCGAAAAACCAGCGAAAAAAAATTTTGAACCTACATAAATAGATTTTAGCAGTCGAAAATTGACGGATTTTTAAGTAGCCATACTCATTGTACTTTTTATACACATTTTTGTTTTCCATATTCATCTAGCGTAAAAGTTTTTATCCACGTTTTAGAAGATGGGTGCAAGGATAAGTTCATTGAGTTACGTAAAGATCCCTCTCTTGCCCAAGACGAAAATATTCGATTATCAAAATTATGTTTCTAGTATGTGAATTAATGTTCAATAGCATAAAAACCGATTCATAAAGGCACTTCATCGATTAGTCAGTGACATTTTGAAATTACACATAAAATTTCAAAATAAGGCTTTAGCCAATTTATTTATGTAGGTCAAGAAAAGGATCGCAGTTTAAAGATATGAAATAAGGTAGACTTGATAAGATCCAGAAGGGTATTTAGAATTTTATATTTTTTCATTATAGAAATAACAAAACCAACAACAATAACAAGAAAACTATAAAACTGAGCAAAATCAAAATGTGAAAAAAAAAACGAAATAATTTCACTTAAACTACGAGTACAAAATCCGAAGCCACCAATGAAACACATTTTCTCTGAAATTATGCATAACAGTACAGGTATCTGGGGACTGAAAATATGATGAGTAAAAATTAGTACGGTATTGTTCATTTTTTTTTTATTTGATGCCAAATAAGTAAGGTTCTCACCCATTCATAAAAATATAATAGAAGCCTTGAACTCTCTTTCATTTCTCGAATCAAGGTCTTGTCCAGAATAAAAAGGTGTCGATATAAGAATATTATTCAAATTAGAAGATATTAATTCGACTTGGGAATGATATTTTGTGAGAATTTTTCTTCTATACTTAATCGCAAAAAGATATTCAGTGATCACGTATGACTACCTATATAGTTATTATAAAACCATGAATTATAAAAAATTTAAGAAATTGATATGCAATAAAATGTCAATTCTGTAAGGTACCTCTGTCTGTAATAACCAACGAGCACGAACTAATAATTTTATTCACTTTTTTTGTCCATTATATCTTTACAATTGTTTGTATTTGTCCAAGTGCCAGTTAATTGGAATAATTATAGCGTTTACTAAAAAAGCCCAAAATAAACCATAGGTAGATATTCTTAAACTGATTTTTGCTACGCAAATTACAAATACCACACGTATTATATTTGCCTACATTTTATATTTTTTCTCAGAATTATCAATAATGACGGATTGTTCTATTTGCTTGCGACATACAAAACTTTGATCATAACTTATGGGTACCCGCAGTCTAATTGAAAAGTAATCTCTGCACGTTTTACATTAAATTCAACTAGACTCAGTCGAACCTCTTCGAGTCGAACTTCAATAAGAAAATTTTCATAATTCAAAACGAATCTCATTTCCTGCGCACTCCCATAAGGCACTTATAGAAAATCTCCTCTTTAATTCGACTATAAAAATCGAAGTTTTGGAAAACAAAAAGCTTTCTCTAACTGTCAATGTTCTGTGCATTAGTACATATGTCTGAAGATCTGTATTTTTCATTTTTTTTAAATCATTTTTTTTTTGTTAGCGATCAATACGTCTATAACTCAAAGTTTTAAATAAGCTATAGCCTCTATAACTTGAACCTCTATATTATTCCAACACCTCTATACTTAACTCAAATAAATCCTCCTTTCCTTTCAAATTCGAGTAATCGATGTTTGATTGTACCAAATTTTGAATCAGGTATACTATCAGAGTTTACTCACTTGAAATTAATCTATCGAATGCATAATTTACCTGAAAACATTTAAGCTTAACCTTTTCCTGTTTCTCTAAATCTTTAAGCAATCTAACGTTGGTATTTGTCGAATGCCAACGGCTATCAAAACGATTTCTTAAGCCTATATTTTAACGTGAGAATTCATTGATCCTTAGCTCGTATAAAAAAGTATTTCGTCGTGAATCGCGAGTTTCATTACATAGGTCATGCGTTTAAATGTCTCATATTAACGTGAAAAACCAAAACCTGTCTAAAAAAATATACAAAATTGACGTGGAAACCAAAAAAATTTAGCAATCGTAGATAGAGGATTATAGATTTTTTTTAATCGTTCTTTTTGATTATGGACAAAACTTTCACCAACTTGCGAACAATAATGTGTTATATATAGGCCATTTTATTCATCCTCATGTACTGCTGTACACCTTTACGTAACCTAATTTCAATCATCTTTATCAATTATTACTGACCAGGACCATAATATAGTGTCTCTGTCCATGAACAATCGTTAATTACATCATTCTTTTTTGCAAGATAGTTTAAAATCTTCGCTAATGGTTTTAGCCAAAATAAACAGAAAAGCTGATTAATGATTGAGGTCCCGTAGACTTCACGTGACTATTTATTTTTTTTTTTGGATTCTCATGACAAATGAGAACGTGTGCTTCTATCTTTTTTTTTCCCTACGGTAACTCCACACTTCTCCTATCATGGGAGGTTTGTTTCTTGTCTTCTCTGTGACACTCGCACAATTTATTTTACATAAGACGAATACATTAAGAAGTTTATTAAATGGTACATATACACCATGGGCTACTTGTATAGGCTATCCATTCTTTGAAATTATTTCGTATGTACTCAATGCTCACGCGATGAACTCATTATGTAATAAAAGGTGAGTGTTGAATGACAATTTTTAGGTTTTTACAATTGCATAATAGTGGGAGTGAATCACGTCTGTAGCCAAATAAATTCTGGTTCAGGGTCGAACCGATGATTGACGTGTAGAAGAAAAATTTGATTGAGTTGATCGATATTAGAATATAAAATTATTATCCTCAGGGTTCCGTTTCCATTAGTCTATAAATATTTGAAGCAAGATTCATAAGCCCAGGTTTACATCTGATTAATCTGCTCTATTTGGAAGAAATAGTGGATATTTTTAGCATTTTCTTGAAAAGTTATTCAAAATTGAAATATATCTAAAAACGTGCATAAGACGAGAGAATATAGTGTACTTTTAACTGGAGATCAACAGTTTTAGTGAGAAAAATTGATGTATGTACATCCATTAGACTTCAGAGTGCAGTGGGTACACTAATTTTTCATGTATCTGTAGAACTTGATTTTTAATATTTTACACACAATGAAGTTATTTAAAATTTTTTTTTTAAACTCAGTTGTCTTCCATTTAATATGCTGCATATTAAAATTCACCGTGAAAACTTTGAATGAGTGAGAAATAATTTTCTTAATTAGCTATTCAATGTGATAAGGGGCTCCCAAACAGAATTTATTCAATTCCACATTTTTAGTAGGTACAGATTTTAACTTATTTTATATCATCTTCTGGCGAGCCATACCTACCATCAATATCCGTAGTCCTGAAATTCCATTATATTGACTCAATTATTTGAATAGAAAAGTTTAAATAGTGATGGACTGACTCGCCAGGGTATGGTCAGTTTTTTGGTAGATACAACACTGTTTATTGAAGAAAAAAAAATCAAGACTTGCAAAAAAAATATTAGTTCAGGTCTATTGGCCTACTGAACAACTTCTGTTATTTCCTTAGTTGATGCAATAGTCTTTTATCTTTCCTGTGTAACTTTTTTTTTTTAATTTTATCAATGTACGTACATTTAAATAATAATTAAATCAAGTATTGGACCACAAAATAGCACAAGTTTTTTTCGGGTTGATGCCAGAGAAATTTCCGGGTTATTCGATTCAGCTGCTTAATTATTACGAAATACAACACTCCCTAACAAGATATTATTGTGTAATTATTTTTGCAAAATTTAACAGATTTTTATCAAATTTTTATATATGTGATGAAGAAGTATACAATTTGCATGTTTTTACAATTAGAATAAAAATTTTTGAAAGGATTTGTACAGTGTTGCATTTCACATGTTATTTTCTTATACTTATGAACATCTGAAGTCGTTACAGCTCAATAATTCTAACACTTTCTTAACATTTTTTTACGAGTTTTTTTCTTTATGCTATGAGTGTACTCGTACAATGAAGTTGTCCAGCCATGAAGATGATCTTACTCGACAACTTGCAATTGATGCACAGAAAAAAGAAGTAGGCAAACAGATGAAAAGAAAAGTACCTAACATTTGTAGATCACGCGATCATCATAAGCATATTCGAAAATATGAAAAAGAATCTTTACGAAAGTAATAATCAAACATGAAAATTTTTTCATCAAGCCTATAGTAAAAATATTTTGCTAGAAAAAAATCGTATTAAACAGAAAGAAATCGATTGGGTTGTTGGTGATTATATTGTGAATCGTTAGGAGTAGGATAGCTACTCTGAGAGTAGAAAGAACCAATCAGCAAAACAAACTTCGGGGTTTCAAGGAATAAAAATCTATTAGTAAATAATACAGACCTATTATTACGAATTGTACTACCAAATTTTTAAACAGAAATTATAAAAATATGAACTGTTTTGAACATAATAGTCACCAAGATTTCAGCTAATATAACATTCATATATAGGCATAATAACTGTAATAATTACGTCTTTATTTTCTATGATGATGATCAGAACAAATTATTTGGAGCATTTTCTCAATATAGTTTCCCATTACTCTCAATACCGTCATAGTAGAAGTCTTACCAACTTTGTTATTGGATATTTTTGTGACTCCTATAGTTCAGTCAATCAGAGACTGATAAGTTCTTCAACCGATTGATAGCATTCCTATTGGCACTATGTAACACCTATTATTAAGTCTAAATTATGTAAAAACATTTGAATAGGTGTACCTAATGATCAGTGATCGAATCTATTACTAATTATAGAAACACGTATAAATTACTCATAGATATATAGATTAGGTTCACAATTTTCTCACCTTTAAAGAATTTATTACGTAAGTGCGGGAAGAGTATTATGCGAGTAATTTGTGGATTCTTAGTAGATAAACATATCGATATAAATATGAGTACTTTGTTGAAGAACCAAAAATTAGCCAACCAAACTGAGTAATTTTCCAGATAAAACCTGCATCGGTGTGCCAGTTTATAATGACTTGCAAGTCTTCGAACCGCAAAAGTTTAAGACTGATGTTATCAATAAAATGACAAACCATCTAAGTTATTATTTGAAATTCTGAGCGAACTTTTTATTTTTTTAATAAAAATGAATAAATGATTCACAATTTTAAATTTGAAAACAGTTAAATGGGATAAATTGATTGTCAAGTTACTACGTAATCAATATATGAATGTGAAAAATATTTAAAAATTGAGAAATTATAGTTATAGCTAGTAAAATGTTGGCAGTTGCAGTTCTATAGTTGAGTTACTTGACACAAAAATGAAAGTAAACAAATTCTGAGTCACACAAACTTTAAAATCATTTCTTGAAAAAATCAGAAGAAAAATCATATTACCAAAAAAGTTAGAAAGTAAAATTACATACACTTATGAAAACTCGACAAATTATACGGCTACTTAAGTCATAGACGAATTTAAAATGTAACCAACCCATGATAAATGAAATAGCTGAATAAAAAGCAAGAAAATAAAGATCCATTTAGGTAGGTAGGATGGGTACTACCTACTATAATATTAAAATTTGAGATTTAGGTACTAACTTTTTTTTTTTTGAAAACACATTTTACTTGAGAGAAGGTCAATGTTTTTATCAACGAATTTTGCATATTACGATCCGCGCTATTTCTGTAACCAAGGAGAATTGTTTATGAATTTTAACAAATTACCATAATACCCGCGATTGTAATCTTCATTGAGATGGTCATAATTATTTTTTTCTCAAGCAATAGGTAGTTACAATCGCCTAATATGATGAGAAAAGAATTCTCATATTCTACATTATCACAAAAATCTTTCTAATGAAAATTATCAAACGTTATTCACGGTTAAAAATAGTGTCAATTAGTTGAAATGATGAACCCACAGAATAACTTTTTGAGCACTAAAAAAAAAAAAAAAAAAAAAGAAAAAAAAGGAGAGAGACAGAGACAGAAAGGATGAAAAGCGATAACTGATTTCAGATCAATTCTCATTCCTCTCTTGAAAATATTTTTGTCCACGATGCCTAATGAAAGCGCTACATTCCAACAACTCACCTATCTACTGTTTAAACGACATTTACCGTCATTATTTCGTCTCACAGACCTAAAAACCTTTAAAACTTTGAACGCCAACTGAAAGTAAAAATATTTTAGTAGAATGACGTAAGATTTACATGAAGTTAAATGATAACGAGCCTAAAGACGAGAACAAGTAATAAACTCAAGAAAATAGACGTTTCAAGCCAAAATGATTACATTCAACCGCTGAGAATCTTTATGAAGAGATGATAATTAAGTTTAAAAAAAGTCATGGAAAGACACAAGCTGCATATTTGTGTAAAATAAAGAAATTCTTTTTTTGTATGAGTAGCCATGGTGCTTGAAACAGATATTTTAGTAACTATAACTCTTATTCTTACATAAGGTGTCGGAATTTTTTTCCACAGCTTGTACGAGAAAAAGAGAAGAAAACATTATCATTATATGCAATGCCAAGAATAATTCACTATGTGGACGGTTCAATAAAACTAACATTAAACCAATGGCCAGATCACTGACATGTCAATAAACCCAGGTATGAGCCGTTACATTGTTGTTCTTGCTAATAAAACAAATCTACAGTTTGAAAATTATTGCAGCAATAAATTGCGTTTGAAATTTTTCAATCGGTAGATGAATATTAATGGTCACTAAATTCTTTTAAAATGTCTAATAAAATTCCCATATTTTTTTTTTCCTTTCAATTTTTATATAAATGTACTTAGTTCTCATTTTATAATCCTTTTAGTTATACCAATTATTTCTAAGGCTGACCTGTTCATTTCTCCTTTGATATTCTGTCGGTGGTCTGATAAATATTTCCTATGAGATAGAATTTAAAAAAATTATGTGTTTGGGGTCATTGGATTTGTCTTGAATAGAGAAATTCAACAAACCCAAACACATGATTTAAAATTTTCAGCACGTACGAGGTATTTAGCAAACCACTGACGATTTTCCAACCTTCCTTTACTCCATCCAGGCTACTCACAATCCAAGTGACTATTTTACAGAGACATCAGTATAGGTTAATGTAAATAAGGTTAAGGTAGGATGGCCAGAGTCCGAATATTAAAGAAACGAGAATAATTCAATTTGTATGAGTTATTATGAATATCAGGACGTGATGAGGTATCATCATAAAACTTCTCCAACTTTATTGCAATATGGAGTGATTCTGTTTATAGAAACTACAGAAATTTGAAGTACAATAGTACACTAATTTACTAAAATTTTATTGGAAGAATTAGACACATTTTAAATAAATTATTTTAATTTTTATTATATTTTAAAAAACCAAATCGTCCTCCAGTTACTATGCTGCACATTCAAGTATAATGAACAAATTATTTATTTCATAATCTTAAAATTAAAAGATTTCTATCAAGGTACTAGCGGTTCAGTACTTTGAAATTTAAAGTCTAAATGTCTTTCTTCAGTTTATATTTTATTACGACTTCGCTGAATACTTCTGTGACTTAGCTTTTACTTAGAAAATACAAATTCAAAAGTATTACGTCATTAATAAATTCTAATACCTCTCGGTTCGTCTATAGGCACATACTATAGCAGTTCTAAGTCAACCAGAATGTATTCAAAGGCTCGATAAAATAAATTAATTTCAGAAAACAGCTCACACCTGCTTATAAATACTAGTATTAAAAATGAAAATATTACAGAAGTATAGCCGAATACATCTACCTGTGCCCTAAACTTGTGCGATAAATCTTTGATGAAACACAAAAAGAGGGAAAAAAAGTGAAGCATTTACTGGGGTATTAAATGGAATATTCTAATCAACCGATTAACAAGCTTGAAAAAATATAAAAGTAAATCACATTAAACCGATGACAACTTTTTTTTATTCTCATTTTTTTCAGTTCTCATATTTTAAGCATAATTATAAATGAAGAATACATTTTTTTCGAGTTCCCAGACAGATTTATGAGTTAGTCTAAGCGTATCATTCCGTTATACCACTTTAAGAGCTTCTACACCAGAATGCTTTTGAAAATTTCAACTAAAAGAAATATAATGCAGTCATCTCTTATAGATGACAATGCAAAATGATGCACTTTTTGAGTTATTTTTTCTTTTCTTTTCCCCGACAGATTATTGTCAAGGAAACGATCATTGAGAATTACTAAGTAATTGTTTGCTAAAAAAAAAATTCTTACGAGACAAAATGAACAAGATTTTGAAAGAAAAAATAAGAAAAATCATTTCCATTTTACATTATATATGGCTTCCAAATCAATATCATCTTTCGCATGTATTTTCCAGTACATTTTAGGCCTAGTCAACACGCATAAGCCTTTCATGTCAGTGACATGGTTTAACCTGGTTATTAAATAAGAATAGCCCAGGTTTTTTTTCCTTGTCACGTTTACCAATTCCGCATTCAATGAAATTTGGCTTACCCGTCACATGTCAATAATAGAGCTATACAATCTATGATGTAATTTCCTTTGTTATTTTTCCTATAGTAGGCGATGTTACAGTTCACACGATACCTCAGTTTTGGTCAAAGGAAATTACATGGATGAGGAGAGTGAATTTGGAGCTGGGTATTTAATTATGGAGTGCATTATGAAGGCATTTATGGAGAATACGTTCGAAAGATGCACCAGGAAAATGTAACAAATGAAGGTGGTGCGACGATAAAATCTAGGAAATTATTTTGCTCCATGCTATTGGGCTCATCAAAACAACGGATGGATCACCATAAAAAATGCATTAAAAAAGTGTGAGAGTTATAGTTAAATAAAACTTACATCACTTATAATTTGATATTTTCCAGTCCTCCTATACATTGTTGATGATTTTAATGGAGATGATTGGCTGCTTCTCTTTTTGTAAAGTAGAATGGTAAAGTGAAGGGACAAGAGTACACACTTGAGGGTACACAAGAAGTGGGGGCGGAGGATTTCAACTGCATACTCTTGGGACCACCCTTAACATATTCCAGGCATAAAACTTTTAGTACCAATTTTTTTGGGCTGTATATAAATGGTTAAAGTATTAGGTAGTCTACCTGTTGTATTACGAAATAAATCTCGTGTATAAATGGGCCACAGTTGAGACGAAAACTCTCAACATGAAATATGAAATAATACACCTTAAAAATGGAGAAAGTCGATTTAGACTGTGAATACTGTAATTACTGACCCAACTGCATCGTACACGTGCTTGAGTGAATTTAAATAATTACCAAGATTTCCCTCTCCTAATAACAAAACCTATTAAGGGATTCAGTTATTTAGAACATTCATGTATCTCATAGGAAAATCGACACGATGGAGGTTGTAAATCGATGTCAACATCGAATGAGTTTCATTTTTTTGTCTTTCAGATGAATCATAGTAGGGGAGAGCGGGGCCAGTTGTCTCACGGGTCAGTTGTCTCAACAGCGTTATTCCATGGATCCATGAGCCGTGAGCGGGCATGACTGATACCACTTTCAGTACCTTCACACACAATAGTTATTGACAAAATTTGCTGGTTGCCAAATGTTTTTTTGGTCATTAAAAATTAAATTAATGATTTTTCATCTTCCATAGTAAATATTTTTAAAATCAAAAAAAGTCATTTTGAGAGAACAAATTCAATAGGCCTGGAGATTTTTTACTATCAAAAGCAAGTGAATATTACCCTTAAAATAAATCAGTTATGGTCAATTTGGGTTCCCAAGTATGTAGGAAGAAAATTACTGTTAAAGGTAGTGAGATCCCTTGGGGCTGGTTGTCACAAAATCAAAAAATGAGCTTTTAAACCATGGACTTCCGAATTTTATTCATAATTCGCGTCAATAGAGTGAAGAGAAAGAGAAAAAAAAAAAAAAAACTCTGTGTGGCTGGTGAAGTTTGGTCAGTGGCTGAAAAACGAAAACGGAAGGAAAATAAAGAGGAACGACGCAAATGAAGCTCTTGCCACACAACTCGCGAAAGAAACCGATCAAGCGACACCATAATACTCCAGAATATGAGAAAAGTACCAGAGACCACTGAAGCCACGTCCACAGTAAAAATATAGGGTGTGTGACAACCAACCCCACCTATGGGGATGGTTGTCTCAAAAAAAGCATTTTTTTCAAAACGCCATAAAAAATTAAATTGCAAAGATTTTTTTTTCAAATTTTGGTGGTGTGTAGCCAAATGATGTATCTTTCCAATGACACCTTGCCCAAATTTCCAACTTGATTGGGAGCCGAGGAAGTAAAGAAAAACCAACTTTTGAGACAACTGACCCCGCTCTCCCCTACGTAAATTGGTACAAAATACTCGTAAGTTTCTATGCCAAGTTCTATTTGATTTGAGTGGGTTACTTGGTTTGTGTTTCATTTTTTAAATCTTTTTAATGTTTTAACAATTGTTAAGTGGGCCGAACAATGAAATTGTAAAAGTGATTAAGCACTTTCAACAGTTGAGCATATAGTTTGTAGGTTGACGTAGTCGTATTAAAGTATAATTTAATTTTAATGGCAAAATGAAAATACACTTTATCGCATAACTCGAGTTAGGTACTGTATTACAGTGTTAATAACAATCACAATCAACGGTATAATACTGCAAAAAATAATTATGAACTATTGGTGTAGGTCTGGGAGGTAAAGATGAGAAATGTTGTTGTGACGAGATCAAATTATTTGTCCTTAGATAATAGGTACCTATATTTTTCAACTAGACTGAAAAAAGTCAGCATGATTACATAATAATTTAGTCGTTTGTTTTGTATCATTATATATATGATGAAGAATAAGGAAAAAATGTCAGAGCTGAAGGATCAATTGAAACTGAGAGGCTAGGAGGACCAATTATGAAATAAGTTTTTGATAAAATTATTTTCTAACACATATACTCGTAATAATAAAATTATAGAACAAGCTTGTAACAGCTGGAGAATAGTAATTTTTAGTATTTTGGACAAGAATACAGGGACAATTCAAAACTTATTGAAGATATGCTGAGTATAATGTACCTATATAGTACTTGTTAGAACTTAAAAGAGTAGGTACTATTACAAACAGTGAAGTTGTTATAAATTTTACTGATAACACAAAGTTTTCAATGTTTACATTCGAAAACGTTGGCTTCATTGGTTTACATTGGACAGATTTTACCGTAGAAGTAATTCTTATTCAACAAGTTCAAGATTAAGGTATCATAATGTTATCTTGAAGTTATCTTTACCAAAAATTAGCTCAGAATACGAGTAAGTATATGTAGTTTGAGACTAAGGTATTTCCCCATAAACTCTTGTTCCAAAATTTAAAAAAATTATTTATTTATTTATATTTTCAGGCCTGTGAGTTTGTGGGCTGAGCCTCCACTCACAACTTGAGTCAACTTCCAGGTATGAAAAATAAAAGGTGGGATGAGAGACCCTCGATGTGACCTAAGTGAGCGATCCCTAATAAAAAAATCCTGTATAAAGACCTCTTTATTCTCATATGATATCAACATTATCAGCTGAAATTGAAACTAGTAATAAACTTTTGAAACATCTGCGTATTCGCGTGATTTCAATTTCTTCCCGGATACACTTATATATTTTCTCTCTACGTGATAAAAAACACTGAAAGAAGAAGTACGTTGTTATAACGAATAAAATATCGATATAAATTATAAAATATGGGGGGCTTCAGGGACAAAGCCCCTTGTATTTTAAAATTTCTCAAGATCAGAGAACCCATTGAAATAATGCATAGAAATTCTCTTTCAAATATTTTTTCTACTCATCCAAACAATTTTTCTTCAACAACTTTCCAATCTTCTGTTTTTGTTTTTTCATTCGACATTCTTCTCACTGGACAACATGTTGTAATAGTCTGCGCCAAGAAATTACCAATAGGAATTAATCGAGCCTCGTCATTGACCGTCATGCAATCTTGTATTGCAAAATAAATCCGTTTCATTAATTAGTATTCTCTGCACAAGCAGAATGCCAAACGGACATTCCAAACGTTAGTCTATGATTTACCGTTAGTCCATGAAGTTGTTAGTGAAATGGAAAAGGAGAGAAGAAAAATCTTCATGAAGTTAGAAAAAATTAATTTTTTTTCCTGGTAAAAACGTATCAATACTGTTTTCTAAACGAGCAGATAAAAATCCAGATAAATAAGTTGATTTTCAAAGAAATATAGGCTGAAGCCAGAACCCTTAAGCATGAAATTTAACATTTTCAGACATTTATATGTTAATAAGTTTTTTTTTTCTTGAATATTTGAATATGAACATTGCTTTCGTTCTCATATTAGTACGAATTTATATTAATCAAGATATCTAATATTTTGATGAGATGTCCATCAATCAGGCTTTCAGAGGAAACTGAAACTGACATGTCCATTTGGCATGTATAGAGCATAGACATGTAGCGTTCAAATTTGCCCGGAGAGATTTCAATATTATTCAATTCTTTATTATGACATTGTGTGGAAGAAATGGTGAGCAGAGAATTTAGAAGAGTCATCAACATCAATCTTCTCCCAAACTATATGGTGTCATAGTATTCTTCACCTTCATTTCTTCAGTTCTTTCATTCGTTTTCTTCTTACACCCTGCAGGTAAATATTTTTTTTTTTACTATGGAACACAAAATGTCATTAACCTTTGCTCTTGACATTATTTGTACTTTCCATTAGTATCGTCATATTCACAATATTGTAAGAAACGGTATACTTGAACATGCTTTCAAATGTACAAATTCATTCGTGTCGAACGAAATATTTTTGTTTCAGGCATTTTATTTTTTTGTTTGAAATATATGCGCATATTCTTTTGTTCTGGTCTTCCCAAATTTAAGAACCATCGCCGCATTGTTGTCGGCTATATTTGACGTTATTTACGTGATGCACATAATGATTTTTGACTTCAAATAATGATTTATAAGGCACATTCACAGGATTATATGACCTGATCTATGAAGAGAGACCAAATGCGTCGGCGTATGTCAAGTTCGAGATTTTAGTAGAATTGCATAGTGAAAATTATTTAAATGAATATTGGAATGAAAACGAAGTCTCCAGCTTAAAAAGTCAGCCAAATATCAAGTTTCAAAAATGAAGTAAGAAATCCTTGTTTTGAGGAAAACTTTTTTCTTTCTCCTGCATGTCCTCTAAAATTTATATTACCTGCTATTTCACACTCACGGATTCTTTACCTCTTCACATAGTAGTGTTATACCTACTAACAACGAAGCAGACAGACTTTCGAAATTTATTTTTTCCTCTTCTGTCCTCAATAATTCCCCATTCACCAGCCCACTCACAAATAAAATGTATCTACATCAATTCTATTTACTTTTTTCGTTCCTATGTTAGCACTTTTCTCAGTATTAAGATCTGCATATATTTAATATTTCCATCCGATTTTTATACCTATCATTGTTCGCAAATCAAAAAAAAAATGGCAATAGGTTTGTTAATACAAATATAGGGTAGTGTTAGTTCAAGTCATTAAGTGTATTTGAAATTTTATTTCAAACACGATTTAACGTCTAAATATTTCATCTTATGTGTAGTCGAAGCCAAAAAAATACGTTCAGCCTTTGAACTTGTCGGCTTTCAAGCAAACAACATGAATGATTCGAGCTCTGCTTCGAATTATCATCGCTTTCATTCAAAAATCTGGGTGTAGTATAGCCTACTTATATGTATCTATTTATGATGAATTCCACTGAGAAAGGTCAAAAAGTTGCTAAGAAAGAAAAGGTTAAAGACATTCGAAGTAAAATATTTTACATGGCAACGCTGAAATCATGATAAATATAGTATTTTTGATTCATTATAGTATTTATTTGACAGACCAACGATAGTTCTTATCTTTCGAATACAAAATAGTGAGAAGGTACATGATATTCAAATTTTAATTTCTATTCATTTTTTGCCATCCGTACAGAATTATTTTCCTTTTCCTAATCATAAACATTATCACCCTTATCATCCTAAAAATAAATATAAAAATAAACCGAAAATATAGCAATCCGCAAAATTCTTGTATTTGCGGCGTTGAATTATGCAATTTGCAGTGGCTAAAAATTCTGCAGTAGAAAATTACGAAAACTCGATACATGTTACCGTATAACTGTTTAGATTTCAAGATATAACTCCTCGAACAAATTACCAAACAAAAAATGAGAAAAATATTCAGTAGAAAAAGAGTTATTCTCTAAAATTTACAGAATTGTTATTCTTCTGACTTTTTAAATTTTTCGAACAAGGCATAAAAACTTAATATTTTCTTTAAAACAATAATATGGATTACTAGATGACCCTGTCCATTATAAAATCAATTGGATAAACCACATCTCAGACAAAAATCAATTTCATCAAATTAATAATTTAAAATATTTTTAGACTGATTTTGCAGTAAAATCTGAAATAAGCATCCAGAATTTTCGTCGAATCAAAATGTTTTCGGCATATCTAACCGTTTTCAAGAAATAACAAATATTTCGTTTTTATAAAAAATAAATAAAATTTATTGCCCATCCATCTCCTGAAAATATTTCCGAAATACTTTCAACGAGCAATCTTAGCACACCTATACAAATATTCATTCTGAAGGTCAACGAGAAATTATTCAAATTTTTTTAACGACGTTAGAATGAAAATTTTGAATTCGACTTTGGCATCATTCTACAACCGCGTATTTAAAATATTCTAAAATCTGAAAATAATTTAACAAAGTTAGCAACGACAGTCAATGTTTTTTTTATTCGAAATGATTTAAGAAAAATCGATTAATAAACCATCCTTTAACTCCGCCACTACTGGATTTTATCCATCCCACGGATACAGCATATTGTTTTTCTTGCTCAATTATTGATAACATGAAAATATTCTATTGTACAATTTCCTACAACGTATAAATTGAAGAGAGTCGAAGAAAATTCAGTTGAATATTTTTTAATGACTTTTTGATCCTTATCATAAAATTGAATGAACCGAAACAACTCGATTAGGTGAAATGAACATCGAGGATTATTTGTGTTTTGCGCATGCGCTCCCCCAACTGCACCCGAGGACGCTTTGGCGATGTTGACGACACCGATCTATTAGAAAAGGATAGCACGTTGGGTGTCCATGTTGACCAGTACTACATATAATATATGATTCAAGTTTAAAAATTTTCAAAATCTTGAAACGTGATCTTAAGGACAAAAATCGATAAAGATTTGATCTATGAAAAGGTACCTTATAAGTCGCAAATTTCATCTTCGAGCTAATGATTGCTTTTGATAGCGGAAGCCGGAAGGTTTTGTGAATAGTTTGTAAAAAAGATTTCAGTCGGTTGAAAATTGACTAAGATAATATATCTTGAATTTTTGAAGTAATAAATCCTACTCTCCAGAAAAGTTTGAAGTTAAAATCATAATTTTCAAAAACAAAATATTTCTTCCCAAAAATTACTTAACTGATTTTAATGATTTATACGTCATTATATACTCCTAAATATACCCTGCAAAATGCTGACAAAATTAATTAAGTATGTAATTTTATGTATGCAACAACAGTTGAAAAGTTATTAAAAAATAAAGAAGGGTAAAGAAAACAGGTACATTTTTTTCTGACATTTCCCTAAAATAAGGACTAAAATATCATTTGACGACGGAAAACTTCATGAAAATTTTGCCAAACGAATAGTTACCTATACATAAAAAGAAAAGAAAAACAATTAAAATACAATTTTTTTTGTCTGTTTCTCAAAAATTTGAAAGCCGACTTAAAACGTAACATCACTAATACTAATTTGCAAATACCCATTTGCTACCACTTGAAAATTTGAAAATTTTCAAAACACTGCCAGCAACGTAAACCAAACGCCAAAAGAAATTTTATAATCTGAAACACATTATCAAAAATTGACGACCTATTTTTGAGAAAAATACGAGTAGTTGACATTGAAATTCATATAACATTCTAATCCACTTTCGATTTTAAAGCAACAGAAGGAAATGAGATTATCCACTTTAAGGATGAAAATAAAACTTGTCTTCAAATACCAGAAACGTGAAACCATCGTAAATCACTAACACTCATAAATATTTTCTTCTTCTCTGTGTCTCTTTCCTTCTCTCGCTCTGTCTGTCTCTCTCTCTCTCTTTCACTTTTTTTTATACCATTTAATTACATATTTTATATAAAATTTTGGAAATTTTAACTGTGTTTATATATTTTTACTGCTTCTTTTGTAATTACGTTGTCACCTATGACATTTGGAATTTAATAAAAAAAAGGGCCTAGTTTTACAGGTCGCACTTTCACATGAAGAACTTGACAAAAAAAAAAAAAAAAAGTAAATTAATAACATTTTGCAGAGTAGAAAAATATCGATGTAAAGCGAACTGAAAATGAGACATGAAATTCAACTTTCATAAGATGAGCGACTAATACCCCGCTAAACAATATTTGCAAAAAAAATTCATCCATGATATTATGGAAGTCCAGAAGATTTATTTCATTCCCCCTTTCAGTCTTTGTGATTTTTCTGAAATGATGAATGCCTGGAAATTTCATTATTTCATAATAACGTATAATCAATTGACAATAAATTTCTACATGATTCACTTTCCATTAAGTAAATTAACTTTATTATACTCGTATGTGTGACTTGTTAATGAATATTGTTTTATTCAAAAAACAAGTAAATATAGTGAAAGCTGTTTCTAGTACCCCACGATCCTCTTTCTAACGGCACCAAACCTTGAAAAATATGATTCTTGAACTAATATAAATTACAAATGTAACAGACGATACATTTTTTTGTGGACGATTACGCAATGGGCGATTTCGTTCAGGAACTCGTAAAATTTCTGTGTAAAGACGTATTTTGTTTACGTCCTTGTTGAGAATTAGTTAATCGGTTGGAAACGATACCTGATTCGTTTACTACTTCGATATCCAGTTTAAGATTGCCTCAACGTGACCCAATGGAAATTGGAAGACTCAAGAGGAAAGAAAGGAAAGAAAATGAAAGAGAAAAGCTGGCTATATGTCTGCAGACCGAAAGAGTCAGGAGCACTCAGGAGCCATTTCATCATGAATAGACTAACCACTGACAATCCTCATAGTGGTGCTCAGATCAGAGTGGTAGTATCTTTGATCATACAAAATATAGGAGATTAAGTACCTATAATTAATAAATGAAGTGATGTAATATTATCTATCGACAGCATGTTCATATAACCTTGGACGACAAAAAATTGGAGACCACCATCAGAGATAAAAGCGATTAAAATTTGAGTATTTTGCTCATATATCATACATTCTTTGATTTAGTTCGAAATGTTGAATGTAAAAGAAGGCAACCGCGCTACATAAGTTGGAATAGCAATAAATAACAAAAAATAAGCATACGTCTTCTTACATTTTTGGTGAAATAAGAGAGAACAGTGATCGCAATCACCTCACTTAGTAATCTGAAAACGATCAAGCTCATTTCAAGGCTGAGGAGGGCCAAATAAATTAGAATTCCATGCAGTTAGATAAAATAAAGTAATTTATATCAGCAGAAACAGGACCTATAAGACTGCATTAATTTCAAAAAACAGTAACAGACCCAGGTCTTTTTCCTATACTATGTCATCTTATTAAAATATTTACCTACTTCTATAATGCCTTTACTTATATTAGAAGATGTTAGTGGATCATACTATAGAATAGAGTAAACTGTGATTTATTATAAGCCCTCGTAGATAATCTTTAATTCAAAGGCCAGAGTAAAACTTACTCATAAATCTGTGTTTAATATTACGAGTAAAAAACCCATCGATAAAATGAAAATGTTGTGATCCAACAATTTGAGACAAAGTGTGGCAGTAAAATTTTTCAAATTATGCAATACAGATACACATTATGGTACCTTGAATAATTCATAAGAAAAATATATTACCTTCATTTTTCTTGAATTACACTATTCATTAATTTTCTGGCAAAATTCTGATTACAGACATTAGATAAATGTAACCTATTCGAAGATTTTTCTAAAAATTAAATTTAGCTTTTTAGATGGTCATAATGATTCAAAAAATTCATACAAATTTTTTAACGTACCCAGGTACTATATTTTACATCGTTTGAGGCTAAAATTAATTCTACAATTATATAGTTCTATTCTACCATGGATAAACCAGCTTTCAAGCCTGCTCCGTCAAGGTTTAGACAAAATTTTAATTTGTTAATATTCATAGTAAATATTAAATGTACGATTCTGTATAATTTACAGGTTAGGATAAATTTTAAAGGTAGGATAAGCTTCATATAGGTAATCTGAGTTATAGGAAAGTTATCAAAATCTTGCCGCCAGGCTGGTTGGATGTGTGGAGAAAGGAAGCCAATTAAGTATTAATACTCGTAATAAGATGATTCATCTACTTGCTTTAAGCATTTTAACTGTTGGTTATTCATCTTAGCACATCTCCAGTATTTTTGAGCACAGTAAATAATAATAAATTACATTTTTACCAATTATTCAAAGTAAATTCATTTAATTAATTTAAAAAAATGTTTTATTCAAAATGCAACTGTGAAATGAATACTTTTAGGTATTCGCAGCACTGTCTTCCTTTTAGATGATTATGAGAAAAACATTAAATCTTCAGGCAAACAAACCTACGAATTTGTAAATATAATTACCTGAAGAAAACGCTAAGAAAATAATTAAGAAGGTCACTAGGTCTATTTACACTAGTCATACTTTCCATTATAAACCCATTAAATATCAGTCATTTAACTTTACATAAACAAAGAGGAAATTGCCAGCAGGCCCAAGTGTTCTGTATATACACACATAATCAGCACAAACAATAATGCTTTCAACGCCCTAAAGGAAGTATAGAAAGGTACATAATTCAAAAATAAATTATTAGGTAATCAACAAATTTTGAAATTGATAACCTTAATGTTTATCAGTGTCACATACGAGTAATATCCCTGCCCTCTAACAATACAATGTTATAACTGGAGAAAACTACATCATTTCTTTTATTATTGCACCTAAATACCTTCAGGTTGATATATTTCGTATTTTTCAAACTCACTTCATAAGACATTTTTCTTTCATTTAACTTCGGGCTAAGTTTCAATAACTGCACTAAATCCAATTGCTCTAATTTTAACAAGTGCCAAAGGATACAATCGAATTTACATCTTTGTCAACAGACAAAAACAAAAAGGAATAGGCATGTGTAGGTGGAAAATCATGTAATGAGACAATTATAAATGGCCTTCGCTCGTCTCTCCATATCCTAGTTTGATTCTTCATACCGAAGGAGTGACAAAAGATGAAAATTAGACAATAAACGATTTATTGATAACTAAAAAAAATTTCAACTAATACCTTTTTAGCCTTAAATCGAAGTTTTTATCAAAGATAAGGTACTGTTGACTCATTTTCTGAGTGCAACTGTTTGCAGACGTCTTAAAATTAATTAATAATTTTTTCCAAATTAATTACCGTAATATAATAGGTTTCCGATTTCATTAGAATCTTAAAATTCAAGATTTGGAAGTGCAGAGTGTCTTCAACTTACCTGCAATAAAAGAAAACAATTTAGTTTACTAAACAATATAATATATGATGATTATTAATTAGTGATAACAAGATAATATGAATAAATTACGAGTACGAATAGACCCATTTTAGTGAATGAGGAAACATCATCAGCAGAACAAATAATAAGACTAAATGGTATTTTCAAATCAACCAAACAGTAATCAAGGAATTGATCACATGTTACATATTTTTCTGTTGGAAAGAAGTTATACGTATAGATTATCTTTAGAAGGAAGTGGAAAAAGTAAATTATTTGGCTTAAAATCACAAGTTCACAGTTATAGTAAGGTTAGTTGAAAATAGTGACCAAAAATCTGAAAAAACGTAAAAAAAAGTTGAGCAAAGTTGAAATTTTAGTGACCGAATGCCAAATTAAAAATTATAGGTACTTTCTCGAAATGCAAGCAGATTGATGTTTATCAAGAAGTATTTCTATCAATAGAACTTTCTTTCTCAACTTTTTTTATGGAGTCTTTAATGATAATTTTTAAATTCAAATGCTCCAAAAAGAAGAAAAACTTTACAATAGTTATCAACAAATTATTCATCCACTATAGCACGACTTTTTTTTTACAACGGTTTACCGTTAAACCTGATCTCATCGAATTCCTCTTTTTTTTTCTTTTCTTTTTGTTTTGCCAACAATCGATTTGTTCGTGAATCGTTAAGTGCATTAACTCGAAGGTCTTTATTTTTCCAGCAGTACATTGAATGGCTGTAAACACACAATTGACCATGTTTGGCCCACCAATCCAACATTCTCTCCATATTCACTAAAAACTGGTTTGCCGCGTGTTAAAAAACTTTTATGTTAAAAAGTTTACTGCCTCTTTACCTTACGTACCTCACCATCTAAAAGATTATCAATGGAAGTAAAAGTTCTCAATTTACTATCGTTACGAAGAAATAGAAAATTGAATAGGATATTCGAACGCAAATAACCTGCTGAAAACGTGAGTGAAGAAGGCAATAAGTACACATTTTCAGGACTTGCAACTGTAAATTCTTCTATACATACGATCTACATGCTCATGCGATTCATTGATATTCAAATGTATAGGCTATATATTTTTTTTCATTATTACGATTAAACGATTTTTGGCAAAATATCATTTTCGATGACTGGATGACTGGAAGTAATCAGAAATATTGTGGATCACGTTTCAAACGAATAAAAAACAAAATTAAATTGTAATATTTCAACGAGGAACAGAAATATAATTACATTAGAAAGCGATGATGACTGTTATTAATAACAATTGTTATGAGAACGAATCAGTGTGGAGTTGCTTTGATCGAGAATCACAGACGTGTCCAAGATCCATAAATTAATTATATACCTACTGCAAAAGCGAAATTGAAATAAGATATCTATAGACTATACCTATTGATGAAAATTTTCAAAGTGTATTTTAAAAAAAAGCTGTACGTGCACCTATAAATTTTAACATTGCAAAATGTTTCCAAGAAATTGTATATAGCTCTGCAGTTATTTTGTTGATTTTTCATTATTCCTGTTAGCAATCATGATTTTAAAAAAATTTGATCTACTTGTATTTAATGGATTAATAAATGAATGAAAAAAATTGAAATATCAACTCGGATCAGTGGCGGATCCAAAAGAGGGGAAGGGGGAAATTTCCCCCTCAAATAAAAAAAATAGACGGATAATCCACAAAAAAAAATCAATTTTCTTGAACCCCTCCCCCTTTATGCTGAAAAAAACACAATCTCACCATTTTAGCATTGACCATGCTTTAAAAAAATTTGGATTCCCCCCCCCCCACAAAATGGAGCTCTGGATCCGCCACTCGAATGGTGACGCGTAGATGGTGAATTTCCGGTAAAATGGTCATAAACGTTTCTCTTTTTTATATAAAAAATAAATTACCTGACAATTTTGATACAAAATTGATAAGAATGATCGTGAAAAAATTACGAGTATTGCTGGTAGTTGAAGAATGATAAATTGGTGAAAGAATGTTATTAGATCAAAATCAAGATAAATATGACTCACATTCTCTTTTGGCACATAATGGAGGAAAGTATACGAGTCCTATACATAAACAGAACTAGGCTCATAACCTGTAAAGAGCTTTCGTCTCCCTTCAAGTGAACTGATGACAGGGGTCGCATGAAACAGCATCAACTGGGGGTTTTGAGGGTCAATTTACACAAGTTCTTCAAAATTTTCTACTTTTTGCGTAAAGATACATTCGAGATTTTTTCCTCAAGTCGAGGTTTGTTCATTTATTTTCAATTATTACAACAAGAGTGAATCAGGAATGACCAGCAATTTCTCTGGACAAAGTAAATGAGACAATAATTCATTTCAGCAAAACTTAATCTCAAAGAGGGGAAAAACAAAAATAATTTTTTAATCCTTTCTTTCGTGAGACCGAGTATATTTCACGAATGATTAGTAACTTTTGATGGATTAAGCAGCCTTGGAAATATAAAGGTCATCTAAGACATAATTTTTCTGGCATTTAATATTAAGTTTTGAAACAAAATGAATAAATTTTTCTTCTTTTAATCTAAACAGGCTACCGAGTCTTCAAATGTTACTATAAAGATCAAAATTCCGACAACAATAGATTCTAGAAAGCTCAACAAGCGAAGTACACACTCTTCCATCCCCTAGCACTAAACTGGGGTCAGTTTTACCAACTCGATGTAACGAGGACATATAAAAATCTAAATCGGATCATCTAAGCACGAAGAATTAAATCTGAATTGGAGTTTCTACTTTATTCTCTACTGGTTCACCATCGCTGAGCAACTAAGTCAGACACGCACACCCATAGTATTTTCTATCTCGTACTCATTTCAAACAAGTAGAAGAAATTTCACGATTTATTCCACACACATGCACGTAAATTAATCGAGAAGATTTTTTTACTCTTTTAAAAATGAAAGGAAGATAAAAATTTTTGTTTAATTTGATGCAAATCAAATGGTGCATTTGGTATTCAGCCTTCGACACTATAAGATTACTTAATGCGACCATGTTTCCACGAAAAGAGGAGGGTATATAATTTACAATTATTTTTCAACTAATTTTGGCACACGGAATTTGAATATTTTTCAAAATGTTGAAAGAATGTAAAATATTTTCGAAGGTAGGCTCGATGTCTTCTTAGCTCGTGCTGTCGTCAGAATCGAAGAAATTAATGAAAATTGTTCGACCATAAATTCGTGTGTTACGTGACAGGAAAATTTTTCAGAAGGAAGAGGTGGATGAAGACTTGCACTCTTAATATCATATAGGTACTCGAGGTGTATGGACTTGACAAAAAATGATTTCTTCATAACCGGTTTACCGTTAATGAGACAATATGATTATTATGTCAGTGCATCGTGAAGACAGTCAATCATTATGAATCCATTTGTGCCATCCATCGTTTTGATAAAATCCCATAAGCCATTCGAATTTTGGAAAGTGAAATTTCCTCGTTAACAGCAATCAACGGTTTTATAGTTATAAATTTAATTAATTGCAATCGTTTAAACAGAAGAAAATCTGACGAAAACTCGAGTAAAATATCATTCGGACGGAGCGCGAATGCCTGAGAAGATTTAATAATTGCGGAATAATCGATTTTTTCCTTGTCTCGTTGAGAAATTTTCGATTATCTCAAGATCTTCGTAATGAGAGAAGTAATTTCTTAAGATTGACAATAATAGTCTACTACTGGTTAGACTCCATTTTTAAAGTACTCAAATGGATGAATAGAAAATTAGAAAATAAGTAGGCTCCCAAGCGACGAGAAAGTCTAGAAACTTGAAAAACGCAGCAGCTTGTACCATCTGCCTGTCGAATGAGAGTAGACTACAGGACTTCGTTACTTCTGTTTGTGAGGTGTGTTATACGCACTATTACAGCTATATAGAGAAAACAACCGAGTAACTTGAATTTAAGTCCAGTGCAAAGCTGCAAAGCAACAATTTTTCAGATGAAATTATAATCTCTTATAAAAATGTCAACTCATACAACAGGTACTTAAACATACTAGACAGTTAACAATGGCAAAATTTCATATAGTCAAGCGATGACTCGATTGTAGTTGGGGGTATCTATGCATTCACAATTGTAAGAGTTAGAGTAGTAAAAACGCACATGCACCTCTTGAGAAAGTTTGATGGATAAGTTCAAAAACAATAATGAGGAGGGAATAAGCGAAAAATTACCCTCTTCAAAGAAAACAATTCATAACTTTCAGTTATATCGGACTCCATAGAGAAATTCAAAAACAATCCTGACGATTGATGGGAAAAAATCATAATGAATGCTGAATAAATCATTCATAATTTAATCAGGATTAAAATTTTGATTTATTTGTAATTACAGAGAATAAATCATAATTTATAATTAGATTCTTCGCTACAAGAAATACAGATGGTAAATCATATAGTTTGAAAATCCCTCCTCCCTCCCTCCCATAAGTCCTAATTAAACAATAAATTCTGAACCTAAATGTATGATTTTTGGATATATTTTACTTATATGCTGTTGAACTTGAAGCTTAATAATTAGACTTCGTCTTTCCACTTCTGATTTAGAATTGCTTCCACACATATGTCCAAAGTTGACCTAATTTTGATTTTCTTAGTAACTGAGATTTTAGTCTTAAGAAAGTAGAAATCAAAATACAGATTTTATGGAACTCCCAATGTAACACTCAATTTTGAAACCAATATATTTTTTGCTTCAAAACTGTTAGCACAATTAATTGGGAAAATATAATATTTTTGACGTCAAAATAAGCCTAGTGTGCATATTCTGAACTCTTCGCAATATTAATGGGCATTAAATTTTGTTATTGTTGTTCATTTTTCTGAAAAATTAACATTATATGACTCACAGGGATGTTAAAAACTAAGTTAGTATATCGCACACCCTCTAAAAAACGCGTATACAACTCAAAAACACCGTTTTTTGAGGATTCGAGTTGTTTGAAGTCTTACAATTTTATAACTATCAATAATCAATTAATTTTCAACGGATTCTGTTCATTCAAAAGTCAAATGACCCCCTGTATAGTGCAGTTTATGAATGTGATGGTCTTTCCCCCTCAATAATCCATCAATAGCCCCCAGCAAGTTTATCACTTTTATACAGGCGGCAATGACAGTTTTCAATGTTTTATGTGTTAATTTTAAAATATGAAAAGTATCAGTTTTGTAGAGAAATATTGAAACTGAGTTGTATCGGTTTTGTAGATAGCCAACATCAGTCATTTTATATGGAAAAGTTGAGTTGTATCAGTTTTGTCCATTCTCATAATGTAAAGTGATACAACTTTTGTGGAGGGGTCTGGAAGTGGAATTCCACTAAGGTGATTATAAGAAAGTAGGTCCCTTTTAGACCCTTTTTTCATTATTAACTCAAAACTCAATTTTTTTTGAGTTTTATCAGTTTTGTAGAGGGCGTGCGATAATTATATTGTTGAGATAATAGTTTTGAGAAGTATTGTCTGTCAAATTTAAGTAGTAGTTCCAAAATACCACACGCACCAGCAACGAAATTCACTAAAATATGACCAACAATTACTCATTAACAATGAGCACACTATTTTGTTATACAAAACACATTTCGTATTAAAGGGGGTGAGTTCACCCTGCGACGTATCTCATGAGAGCCCCGACATAATACTGTCCCCTGAATTTCTATTTTTAAAAAATGGCTTAAAATCGGTATTTTTTTTGTAATGAGGGGCTGTATTATGAAGAATATTAGAGCCTCCGCACTTTACTGCAGCAACATAATTCTCTGTAGGCAGGCATACTTTATTTTTGTCCTTATACAGGCTGGTTTAGGGATTGTTTCAAAGCACTGCTGGATAGATCAATGCATGTCTACATCACCAGAAAAGCCTTAATCCACAACCCCCTTACCCTTATCACCCAGCCTTACATATAACCGGCAACACATTTCGTACTCACCGATTTGTTCGGGATCAGATCTTCACTGTTATTTGGTTATTTGAACTTCAAATGGACACCATACACCATGAAAAAACAAATCGATATTTTTTCGATTATATTTTCACTAACCGAGGAAAATCGTAAATTCAATTTCCTTAATCGACGATCACATTTAAAACCGCACAATAAACGCACGACACGAACACATCACTTGCATACAAGAGCACTATTCATGATTTAGACAGAGTCGGCTACAGCGAAAGAAAGTGCGATGAACGCCAGCAGCTTCTTGAATATTCGGTTGCAACCTGTTTTCAATGAGAGAAAGGGAAGCCTGCATCTCTCACTCCTAAGTTCTCCCACAAAAAAAGAATCTATATCGAGAAGCCGAAATACCTTTTCGTTGGTTTGATCTTTTTTTTTTTTTTTTTTTCTTTCTTTCTTACCTTTGGAATGGAAAGGATTGGGCGAAGGTGAATTGTCGGACTGTTTATTCCTCACAAAAATCCAGTCAGACCTATAGGTATGAAAGTTATGAAAAAAAAAAAAACCTCAACCGTCATCTTCCTATTTCCAAGGTCGTCAACATGTGGCCCACCTGTATAACCACCATAATCGACCAATCTTTTTGTTGTATTAAATTTCACTTTTCATTACCATTTAATGAATCTTTTTATTCTCTTTTTTTTTTTTTTTGTTTACAGCATCGGAAATCGGTTGGCCGGTACTTCCACATTCGATTTCGATTGACTGGCGCATTTTTTTACTTTTGTTATTGGAGGGTTTATTGTTGTTGCTTGTATAACGGAGATCATGACTGAAGATCCTGAGGGGAAAACAAGGGTATCGGTAGTTCAACTTTATTCTTCAGTGAAAGAATTTAACGAATTTACACATTCGCGGAGCAATTGTCTGTGGTAAAAGGCATGATTGACCTATTTTATTCTTCACATTTATACAAAGATGCACTTACACAGTATGTTCAGTTTGAGAATGCAGTAAAACACAAAACTTGAAACTTCTTTTACGACATAACAACAAAATTCTTTTCAAGAATTGACGAATGTTTTTCCGATGAAGGTCCTCAAGTTTTTTTGTTCTTTTCTGGTGACCAGCGAAAGAGAAATGTAGACCGCATGCTCTGCGAGTACGGTTATTATTATACAGATGTTTTACAGATTTTATATGGGTTCTGGAAAGATTATTTCCCAAATCTATTTTTGTGACAAGTCAATATTGCCAACAGGCCATCTTCTCAAAAAAAAATGTCACAAAATCCTTCTTCTACTACCTTCTCTTGTCATTATAATTATAGGGTATTCAATTTAGACCACTACCACTTCCCCTCCTCTACTACCTTTATTTCTAATAATATAAGCCTATCATAGGTCTAATAACAACTCTCCTCCCCTTCTACTCTTCCCACACATTTTCCTTCAGTTTCATAGCATACATTTTATACTTGAACAGTAATATGCAAAAGGGGGATATGAGTCTATTTTTTTCAAAAATGGAGTTCTTCAAAGGCTTAATAATATTGTACGTACCAAGAACTATACTTACAATAATCTCAAAATGCAACTATCGCTGAGAAAATATACTTCAAAGTTGAGATATCTGATGTACATAAGAAGGCTATGAGATATAGAAGTATTTTTTGCTCTCCTGAAACAGATTAACTGTTCGCTTATTAAAAATTAAAAAATGCGGGTGTTTTGAGTTGTCCATTCGGGAAAAAGGATTTGAGAAAAAAGACCTATTGGGAAATTGACTTAGGGAAAGCGACCTTCAATTTTTCTTACCAACTTCCATTAAGTAAATACATTAAATATCCTAAATTGTTACTTATGTAAAATATTGCACAGACCAAATAAGAATTCTACTCTGGCAATCAAAGTACTCTTCCTTTGGGATTTAACATCACCCCCTTGTAGGGATGCTCCACCAGGTATGTATAATATATTTTATTTTATATAACTTAATTGTTTATGGAGGGATTCTACAAAAAGCTCCTCCTGTATCTGACATTTCATAGTTATAATAACTGACTCACGTATCCAAACACTATAATTCAGCAACGTAAATATACTGCATCCTAAATGAACAGAGGTTAATAGCCGTTCGATCGGCGAACGTGATAAAATTAAGTATGATATTTGTTCTTAACATCGATTCATTTGTAGCCTCTGGATATTGTAAAAATTTGTGAATACTTCTATTAAATTCTGATGAGCATGTGTAAAGTGAAAATAATGAAATTCTGGTGGTACCTGTGAGTTTAATCTTATAATAATTTGATTTCATTTTTTAGGTAGGTAGTAGGTACCAAAGTAATCTTTGACCAGTTGCATTTCGAGGTAATTTAACGGGAAATTATGAGTGTTTGAGAAAGTTTTGCAATTTCATAATAATGTTGTAGAGGTCTGTGTATATTACCTACATCAATATTTTCTTTATCTTCAGATATTAATAAACACGCCTCCCAATAATATTCTGACTGAATTATTGGAGTTTCGATTGATGGCGATTCCTTTACATTCAAAGAACCTTAATAAAGAAAACCTATTATAGAAGGTTGGCAACTATAAATATTGGAAGTAAAAATACGCTCAAGAGTGTCATCCAATAAAACTATCATACATTTTTTAAACACGACAATTATTTTTATTAGTCCCATAGATCTTGAACCAACATTTGTCTCTTATCTAAGTTCAACCTATACTCAACAAAATGCTATCAGTATTGGTTACATTCGATGTACGAAGATCTGTTTTCTACACAAATGACCTATCAATTGTCTAGATTGAACAAATAAAAAAAATCTGGATATTTGCATAGGGAACTACAGTATCAGGGCTACAAAGTCAGCTGAAAGCCAAAAGCTATAAACTGAATCTTTACCATTTTGGCTTGAAAAGCCAAAAAAGCAAAGATTTTGAAGCTAAATAAGCTGAAAGGGATTAGATTTTATTCCCACTTCCTTCAAGTTATTTTTCTATTTCCTCCCCCTTTTCTGCAGTCAACTTTTCAAAAAAAAAAAAAAAAAATGAAACCAAGCAGACTTTTATAGCATATCTCAAGAAAAAAACTGTTTGAAAGATCGCCAATTAAATCACGAAAGTTGTCTGCCGAAAACTACATTTATATATAGTTGAGTCAATTTTTTTGGTTTTGACTTCAAAAAACTAAAACGCTAAAAGCCCTCTTGTAGCTGAAAGCCAAAGTCAAATTTTAATTTTAGGAAGGTCATAAGCATAAGCTGAAAGCTACATTGAAAGATTTTTAATTAACTGAATTTACAACTCAGTTATAGTCATCTTCTCACCCCTACTTTACAATCCTAGGGAGTTTTTTTTATACCGACTTTGAGTCCATGAAACACCTTCGTTGTATAAAATATTTTACCCTGATGGTAGGGTAGCGATCACACAATAGCGTCAAGATCTACATCGCAGATTCCTTGGGTCTTAGAATCATTCTAGTAAAGATATATTCAACCAGCAATAATACTTTCTCCCAAGCTTGCAATCGTATTAAAAGAAATTTTAATTTACGAGTAGAAACAAATCCTAACTTCCAAAATTAAATGGTTTCATACTAAAAAATGAAATTAAGAATACCTTCGTCTGAGAGTAAAAAATTTACGAAAGAAAATAAAAGCGAATGAATTTTTAGTGAATTACAACGGCGGATTCCTTGCATGACGAAAAAGCACTCTATAATCATCTACAGAAAATTTGATTTACAAATGCTGTTATTAAATCGAGCATTATTCTGCGATCGTAGAAAGGGTGGGATTAAAATCTGAAAAAAAAAAAACTGAAGGTGAAAGAGTAAAAAACATGCAGATGAACCTTGCACGACTTTATAATATTCGGGATTAATGACGAAGGCGTCGAAATCTTAATGACTTCTTATTTCCCATTCGGCCAATGTGAAAAGGTGTGACATTTTATCTTTTGAAGAATGAAAATAAGCCTCGGATATAGCTATATGTTCAGCACAATTGAATTCGTTACAATAAAAGAATAGATAGAGACAGAAAAAGAAGAGTAAGAGTAAGGGAACTGCATAATAAAAGGATTTTTACAACCGAATCGAAGTGTTTTTTTTTTTTTTTTTAATTCGAGAAAGTACCCACGTTTAATATGAGTTTTTTAATTAACATTTAATATAAATTACTACTCCGCTGAAATTAATATTGCATTCGGTTAGAGATTATAGAATATTCATCTAATTGCTCTTGTAATGTTTTTTAAATCCAGACGTAGATAGACGGCAAGAAGTCCAATTGGTGGATTATTTGGAGATGGCTGCATTGAAACAAAGATAGTACTCATCTACTTTATCTTTGTCAGTATAAGAGAAGTCAGGTTTAATTTGCGAAATTTGTATTAAAGTGAGCGTAAAATTGTGGTCAAGTTTTGGATAAATGGTAAAATGGCTGCACTGAGAAATATAACATATCAGCGATGGTAATTGTATAATTGGTACCATTTTTTAGCGTACTGATACTGAAGTAAATATATTTATTTTTTTCATCTGAACAGGAAGTCACAATAATAATTCGTCGGTGATTAGATTGAGACCAAATTGCACAGAACATATGTCGATAGCACTCCTCATCCAACTCATGCAAGCCTCCCCGATCTCCAAACTGTGACACAAAATAATGTGTTGGAGAAATGTGACGCAAATGTGACAAAAATTTAACCAATCAGGAAGCAGTGTCACAAAAGTCACACTTCTCCACATTTGTGTCACATAGCTGATCGGGTCTGATTTTGAGTGCCCTCTTGGAAACGTAAGTATATTATAGCAACAAACCAACAAAAACTTAGTACCATCAGTACTGAAAAAAAAAACAATTTTCTTTAAACCTATACGCAGTATTATACCTACACATTACATAGAAGTAAATTGAAGACCAAAGTAAAATTGAAAGTAATTCCTCAGCACAACTGAAAACATTACCCGATAACATATCTTCCTGTAAACATTTAAATGGAACTAACATGCGTGATACTTATAAACTTCTATTTTTTTTCCTTTTTTTTTTTCAAATATTATTTTTCATATAAATTTTTATACCTACTCTATCTTACTTTCTGCTAACAAGAAAAATCCGTGATGTGCGATTGTACCTCATAATAAACGCAATTAAAATCTTAAGTACTGACCTAGATAGTTATAACATGTGTAAAATAGCTAATTAAAACGAGGAAAAGTTGATTTTGTCCTCCCTAAGAACGTTCGAATTAATTTTACCTCTCAAACGTATTTTATCAAATAAGCCACTGGATTACTGAGCAACCATGTAGTCATTTTGACGAAATATTATTTCAAATTAATTTCGTTTATTATACTTTATTAGGTAGCCCACAGAATGCCCGAGAATGGTCTATTTGCCTAGTTAGATAGGCATTTGAAGAATTTTCTTCAAACTAATCAGACACCTGTTCGAATGCACCATCAAATTTTCAGTTTTTATTTTGAAAAAATAAACAAATTGTAGCCCAGTAACCAAAGTGCATGTGAAGGGGGAAAGGTTTATGGAATTATGGAAATCTCACGAATGGAACATGTTATGAAGAGAGTTTTGTACAGATTTCATCACCAATGTGTGAAGAGTGAAATTAGGGAAAGGAGCTTACATACTGCATTGGATGATGAAAAGTAAAAGGATTCGTGAGAAGTCGATGGAATATGTCTAGAGGGAAACAAGTAATCATTTTAAGACGAATTATTTTTAGAATTGATAAAGAAATCCGACTGCTGGGGTAGGCCAAGGTATTGTAATTTAACTATACGGGGAATATTGGAATTGACGAACAGATGATTAATAGGAAGGGTGCTGCTGTTTTGATGATGAACATCGATCGCAAGAAGTACAAAAGATTGGAATTATAGTCGACCACACGCTGAGAAAACGAATCATTAGTCAGAACAATGGAGAAAAAAAGTATTATTGTCAGCCATTGAAAATCCATTTCATAATTCTAAAGCAGTCTGATTCATGTTCAGAGCAGACCTTTAGGGTTGGCAAGGATACTAAATAGTTGCGTGATTCGAAAATAGTCTGATGGTGAATATAGGTGAATTTTGGGGAATTACAGGTATCTATGCTACCAGCGCTGCAATCAGATACCAAGTTTCAAATAACAAAATTTTTATTTACCATTATTATCAAAATCGATGAGCTTTTCTCCATTTCATTCATAAAATTATTATTTAATCTAAAGGGATGGATTTCAATTGAGGTGCTTAGAAACCAAAGGGTCGTAACGCGATCTGCAAACTGTGACACAAATGTGAAGGAAAAATGTGACGCGGATGTGGCAAAAATTCAACCAATCAGGAAGCAGTGGCACTTTTGTGACATTGATGTGATTCCATTTTTCTCAGGTGGAAAAATTATAGGTCACATCAGTGTCACAAAAGTGCCATTGCTTCCTGATTGGTTGAATTCTTTTACACATCTATGTCACATTTCTCCTCCACATTTGTGTCACATTGCAGATCGGGAAGTGAAATTCTCAACAAAGTGAAGGTATATACACAAAAACCAGTTCTTGCCAATGTCAAATTCTTCTATTTTTTGACAATTTCACACGTACCCCTCGCTCTTGACTTCGTAGAGCCTTAAATATTTATAGCTTCTTATTTAGTGGCCATGAGCAACCGGGCAGTCGAGCCAGGAAAGCGGAAAAACGTGGAAAAAGAAAATTTTATTATTTTAAGTTGAGCTCTCTAACGTGCCACGAGGCACGCTAAAGGGCTCTTATATATATCAGGTCAGACTCTACAATCTTTCTTTAAAAAATTTTCGTTTATTTTTGTCAAGTCTCACGTTTCATCACTCTTCTCATCAATATCTTCCTTTTCACTGTCAATATCTATGGCCGCCATTTCGTTTGCTCATGAACAACTACAAGGTGAAGTGAGAATTACATTTTTAATGCAATAAGATAAAATACATGTATACATCATAATATGTACGTTCGATGAACTGTGAGCCAAAGCGAGTACTCATGCATGGTCAGTGGGTAGGTAATTACGAATATGGGAATAGCAGGCAAAAATTTAACATGATCATCGTATTTCTCAACGTATTTGACCCTGGACCTCTTTTCACCATAGTGATTTTATTTGAGAAGCCTTTAGTAATCGCATACTATTCGAATAACACATTTAAAAATTTTTTTAAATATATATAAATTATAACTATAGTGACCATACATTGATATTTACTAGGACTTTCTCCTCTAATTACATTTGCATTTGTAATCAGCAGCGTATACAAGAAATATCTTTGCCAATGATGACAATAAAACTTGTATCCAATTGTTAATTAAAAAATAAAATACAACAGGTAGCCCATATGTACTATCGAAAAAATGATTTTACGATTACGTGGATTATTACAGCTTTGGAAATGATGATTTGCTAATTCAGGAATTTTTGAAATCCATAAAATAATATTTTATCACACAAACAATGTCTCCAATGGACCGATCTTTTGAAAATATTCAAACGATATTGATATCATAATAATATATTTTTAAAATGGTAAGTCTATTATAAAATTGGGCGTACTTGTAGGGGATTTTCGGGACTTAGCAGGTTTTGGACTTAAGTCAAACATACATTTATCTAATCATTAGTAAATAAAAAAATTTATGATTTATTCTTACGAGTTCTGTACATAAGAAATTAAGGAGAGAAGGTTTAAAAAATTTTTGCGTGGATATGACGACGACCTGCTAGGAATTCCACGACGATTTCACTAAATTGGTTTTCAATTTTCACCCTCACGTAAATTTCGTACAGTAGGTACTCTGACCACGCACGAAAGATTACGGCGTATTTGCACAAAAAATTCTTATATAATGCCAATCCCAGTCGGCATTAATATTCTATATATGAGCTTAAGAAGAACAATGATAAAATCGCTCTTTTGAAGAAAAAAAAAAACAAACTCTTGACTCGAGAGAATCAACGTATTGTCTTCGTTAGAGTCACTGACACTCGAGACTGGGATTGCTGTAGGATCATACAATGCTCCTCTCTATTGTCTTCTTTGTTGCGAATAATCAAAACCTATCGTCTTACATCGAATTGAAATTACTTTTTATTGTAGGCAGCACAAAAATATATAACATGCTCTTCGATCGTTTAAGTAAAACAAAAGCCAAAATGTATTGAATAGAGAGAAATTATTGGAAACCAGAGGGAGTTAATTACACTGAAATATATTGATCTGATAGCGAGAAATTCGCAACTTGGATCGAATATTGCTTTGGATAATTTTCAAAAATTTTCTCGCGGAGATGGCTCGTTATGCACAAGAATATGAGTTCAGGAATCAAGGTCATAGGGACTATAAGGTTATTGTCACCACAGTGGGCTATGCCTTGCACTTACACCATCACAAGTGTATCCTCTGACTTTGCTGCTACACCATACAAATCCCTTTCGTTATTCTCTTGACTCGAACAGTAATTTAAGAAAACTAAAATTCAGTTTCTCAGCTGCAAACAGTAAAATTAGACCCAGTTACATATCCTCAACTCAAGCCTCCAAAATTAACAGTATCTTGATTACCATACATGAATGTTAGTGATTACTCTCTAGCTTTGCCATATTTTCTAAGAATCAGGAACTACACAGATGTATTTAATTACTAAATTTATGGACACTATAAGGAGTTAATATAGCTCCATTAATACAAAAGTTGAGACTAATTATTAGCAAGCGAGAGTAAATATTGTAATATGAGGCGAGATACAGCTCATAAGACAGTTTTTATACCTAATACTGTCATTCATTTTTCATTTTTTCCTTTTTCGCTTACCTCAGTTCTACAAAATTTAAATAACACTTGAGGCATGATTGAATGAATATGATTTGCTGCAACCCTGTAAAAAAATTCTTTTTTTTTTGTTCTCCGAGTACAAGGGTCAATAAGAGTTAGGAGACGAAATACAATTTTCACCCTCAACTACCAAATTGAATTGAGGGAACCGAAGAGAGGGGGGTTCTACTAAATTTAATTTTTTTTATTTTTTTATTTCTATTGCCAATCTCGAAATAATTTTAATACTCGCTCCTTTTATTTTTCTATTTTTTTCATAGCTTGCCTAAACGTTTTGTAATTAGGGAATTTCGAAATTATTAATGGTAAGTTTTACTTCGGTAAGTCTACTCACTCTGGCAAGCTGAGCGCGCATGTGAGTGGGGTGTAAATAACGTTCTAAGAAATCGGTTGAGGAAAATGTTTAGCCTCCTGAGTTGTATTCGGTTGAGAGCTTGAATCCTTGACTTTTGATTTTCCTCGTTAAAGGAATCGGTTGTCGTTTTGAATTTTGTTCTTTTGATTGATTTTTTTCGGTATCGTTTCTGAACTTAGAATATTTTTTTTGAAGTTTGATATTTTTCTGTTGGAGTTTGAAATCGTTATTTTCATCTTCATCGTTTTACCGTGTCTTTTATTTTTGAAGCAGAATCTTCTTTTCGTTTATTTGGAAATCCGTGATTTTTATTAACAATTCGTATTATTTCTCATTTTTGTGGAGAACTTGTATTTTTTTGTGCCGTTCCAAATAACCTGGTTAATAAATCGTTCAATTATTAGTGGTATGTACTCTTACTCTTATTTCTTGTTTTGCTCTTGTAAGGTAGGAGGTAGGATGTTCTAGTTTCACCCCCCCCAATATGGGGAATAACAAATATAAGCTAGGTATGATATCGTAATCAACGTTGTATATCCCTCTCGTCATGTAAAACGGATTGACCCCTTCTCTTCTCTCTTTTTAATCCCATCTTCTAAATTTTTCTTTTCAATGTAGCTTAGGTTTTCTTTTGCTTAGGATTTTCAGAATTTAATCGTTTTTGGAGTATCTAAACTAACTCAGCTGTCTTGTGCTTTGTTAGATCGTGGTAGTAATAATCTGAGATTTTTGTTTGTGGTGGCTTCGGACACCTCAGATTAATCGATGAGGCCACTCCCTTCGGTCTAATAATTCTAATTATATGGCGACCGTGACAGGATCGAGGGGTTAGTTTCTCTCTGTCCTGTGATGCGAACCAAACTGTTTATCCGTTACTAAAAATTTTCGTAAATCCTAAAATCCAATTTTCTATTCCTGTAGGGTTATCCTTTACTACCATTCGTTAACTTCTAAATAGATTGGTTCTGAGATCTGATGCAATATGTCTTCCTTAGGTTTTCCTACCAGGACTGTCAGATCCTAACCGGAACCGCTGTGACTCCTAGAAGTCTCTTTCTTATTGGATACCGACTTAGCCCGTCGAATTATTCCTAACTGTGAAATTCTGTCCCCCCTTTTAAAATTCCCTTTGGTTTTGTCCATTTTCTATCCTGAAAAATGTGACTGGCGACTGTGTCATTTCCCTACCTGGCTTACTCATAGTGTTGACTCCCTGAGTATCCGTTCCAGACGCTGCTGTTTGCTAAGCAGCAACCTTTTAGGCTACTTCCCCCTGTCTAATCCTATTTTTTATCCTTCAATCCAAACACAGATTGGCGTTTGTGGATGTTGACTATATCTACTTAGTGGAAATTGTTATTCCCCTGGTTTGAAATTTTTTTGAAATAAATATTTGATTTTTGCCATTTTCGGAATTTTTGTTGTTTCGACAACCTTTAGATTTTTGTTATTATTTTTCAAATTAACGTGATTTTAGAGTGTAAACGATTTTCCTAGAATTTAACTTTAAAAGTTGAAAATTATTTTTTTATTTTTTTAGAAAGGTTTACACCATTCCCATATTTTCACACCTATAGATTTGGACTCTCTATAGAGTGACTACAATATCAGTCCCACATTTTTGAATATATCCCATAGAAGTATATGAACCGATTACCTCCTTACCAAAATTAGCAGTTGTAATATTCTTGCCAATTTTGATTTCGTATATTTTTTTATCGTGTGTCACCAGGTATATTGCTCTCCTATATTTTTGTACATATATTCTCATAAATCCATAGAACTTATCTATCGGAAAACGTTTTTCTTTACCCACGGATATTTCCCTTTTTAACCGGACTTAGACAACATAGATCAGACTTTTGTCTCGATAAACGTTTCAGAACAATCTGCCTACATGTCTTATAGACCTAGACATTACGACGGTCGCTATCGGAGGGCTGATGAGACGCCCCAACATAGAGGTGGTAAAAAGAAGAAACCTAACCGCCATAGCGATTACGACTCCGAAGATGATAGGAAGGTGCCATATGATGATCGAAGAGACAATGTTGGAGCTACTTGCCAACATTATTTCGAGCCACATCTATTCGCATTATCCCCGAAAGAGAAGACCGAGCTTTTCACTGTAGATATCGAAAAGAGTCGTGAAATTGTCGAAAAGTATAAGAAGAAGCAGGTGGATATCCCTGAAATTGTAGAGATAGAAGACATCGATAACCTAGAAGTCGACGATCTAAAAAAGAAGCTCAAAGAAACCTTCGAAGTACAGAAAGAATACCGTACGATCCTAAACGATTATCTCACCGATGAGCAAAGCAATCGTGAAAACGATTTGAGAAAGATGGAAGAAGTCGTTAGGAAACTAAGTAAATATGAGCTAGAGGTGAAAAACGAGACACCCACTCATCCAAGATATTATTCTGAAAGTATGAATAAATATCGCGAAGGTTTACCCAGAGGAAACAAACCGATCATCCGAGATAGTCTAGAGAGTTTTACAGGCAATCCCAAAATCGCAGCCTCAACAAGCCTACACAAACACGACGATATCGGAGACACCGGAACCGATATCAAAGAAGATAAACACGATGATGGTATCCGAGATGAGATACCGGAAAGAAGAAATAGTCGCGGTAAACGTTATTCACCACCAGCAAAGCGCGAAGAAGCTGAAAAACGTCGAAGTGAACGGCGAGGTGAACGTTATGAAGAATACCGTAGACGGTCTAGAGACAGAGATGAAGATCGGAACCGTTATCGAGATGATAGAGATAGATATCGAGATGAGAGAGACCGAGATCGCGAACCGGATAGAAGACCGGGCAGACGAGAAGGCCATCGAGATCACCGAGACTCAGACCCAGATGACGAAGACAAGAGGAAACCCGACCGAGGCCGAAGAAATTCGCGTGACAACGGAAACGATAGAAGTAGACGTTATTATGATGACGATAGAGACAAATCTCGTAGAGATAAGGACGATTCGCGTCGTTCAAGAAGAGACAGATATTCGTCAGATGACGATTATGAACCAGATAAAGACGAGCTGTGGAGCGATTATATCAAAGAAGAAGAATCCGAAACTTCCGAATCGGAAAGGGAATATTCCAAACGAGGTATAAAACCGAACCGATCTAGGAGAAGCGGTAGTGGAAGCCGATATAATATCCAATTACCCTGCCTAGATCCAACCAAAATGGATCCCTACAAGGAAAATGATACTCGCTCACCACCTATGTTCGTCGAAGAATTTGAAGGTCTGACTGACCATATTAAAGGTGATGAGAAACTGAGAGGGGTACTGTTCCGACAATTATTCAAGGAAGTATTGTACAGTAGGTGTACAACTATGCCAAGGAAAGTACCATACCCAATCATGAAGAGCTGGTTTCTCCAAGTAGCATGGTCTAAGAGTGCTAAAAGAGCTAGATGTAATCAAATCTTGAGCTGGACCAGACAATCAGTTGGTGTAGAAAATATAGCAGCGTTCCTGCAAATCATCAATACCAAATTAATCGAGTGTGAAGTAAATGCGGCAGATCGATTCGTTTTTGTGACACAGAAAGCACCCATGAGTTATGTGGTCTCATTACAAGAGAAAGATTTTAAGAGCCCGAAAGCTCTTAACGTTGCTCTGAGCCGAATCGAACGGAAGAAGGCTAATCACAAGATAGTGAATGAATTCTCGTATGCATATCGTGAAAACGAGAAAAGCGAGAAGGAAAAGCCAAAACGTCCATTCACCCGCACGAAGGCAGTAGCAGCAATAGGTGTAGGAAACGAAACCGATGCTTATACTACCGACAATGCTATCCAATCTGATGACGAAGACAGCTCGGGAAACGAGTAATGGCAGCTGTAGGCGACCATACAGCTGGCCTAAAGAATAAACCCAGGTCGCGAGTGACATTCCAAACTAGAAACAAAACTAGTACACTCATCGATAAAACTCAAGTAAAAGAGAAGAAAGATCGATCGAAAAATAAAATTGTAACCGAAAACCCGGTTGAGAAATCGACTGCGGTAAACGTTTCCGAAAACGATAAGCTCGAAAAGACTGTAGAGCAACCTAAATTGTTAGAGACCGAAAGTAGCGAAAATTGTTATTTCGTGAAATCGGGGGCTACTAAAACGTTTACGAGAAACGATAATATCGGTAAGTTCGATTCTAGAAAAGAGACTTTTAATGTTAGTAAGACAGAGGATGTTAAACCAATTTCTAAACCTATAGAAATCATGCCTCACGTCTTATCTTTGGAAGAAAACCCAGCTACCCCGCGGTGGCTAAATTATCGTGTATTCGGGGATCCTTCCTTTTTGAGTTGGCTAGTTAAGTCGAAAAACTCAAATTTGTACGGGAAAGCAGATCCAAAAGTAAAATCGTTCCCTAAAATCCTTAGACCTTATTCGCTATTAAATGCAGCGAAAGATTGTAGTCGAAAAGATGACGAAATCATAATCGGTATGACCGAATATATGATTGACGACAGGGATTTCGATTTAGACGATTTTACCGCGAAATTAAAACAATTGTTACAGTATCTCTTCGATGAGATTAAAATTAAGACCGCGATCGTTGCAACTATACCGATTCGTCCAGAAAAACAACGAGACGGAGCATATCGAGGTCGAATTAAACAAGTAAACAGTAAGCTGTGGGAGCTGAAAAATAACCTGAATCGTATGTTTATTTTCGATGTTCAAAAGAAATTGACACCCTCACCCACTATTGGTGAAGACGGGAAAATCGATGCTAGAAACGGTTATTACGAAATCCCCACAGAAGGCGGAAAGGATCATATGCGCTACACTTTCGAAGGCGCTATGAAAATGGATCTAGAGTTAGCCGATACGATCCGAAAATTTATACCTTCTAGCACAGAACCACCTATGTGTGCTGTTTATATGATCGGCAGTCGAGGTAAAATGGAGGGGCTAACCTTCACAGGATCCGAATTCACCTTACCACCTTTGACAAATACCAATGAAGTACAGCAACAAGAAGAAGAAACTGTACCTGAAAAGAAAAAAGAAGAATCACCATCTGCGGAAAACGAATCTGAAATCGAATCAGAAGATTTCACACCTTACGAAGATGAAGATGTTTTTACTGCACCTTCAGATCTCGATAGTGAAGGTTCGCAAAACGTTTCCGAGAACGATTCCAATTTTATCGTATCCTGTTTAGGAGAAGACGAGTTACATTCTAGCTCAGAAGATAAAAATTGTTCAGCAATCGATAGAGAACGCAAAGAACATATGTACATGCCAGTATATATCGGTGAAAAAACCTACTCTATCATGCTAGATAGTGGTTCTAGAGACTCATATATAACCAAAGAACAGTTAGAAGTTATCGAAGCAAATCACCCCGGAATAAATGTATACAAGGTGAAACATATAGACAATAGTATTAAGGTTGCAGCGGGAGCAACGACTCTAAAAACTATCTATATGTGCAGAATCGATATGTTCATAATAGATCTAGACGGACTAAAACATCAAGTTAGTATTCCACTAAAAGTTGTGAAAGAACTTCACATCTCGATTATAGTCGGTCAAGAGCTCCTTGGAACTCTATATGGTCTAGTAGTAGATCATAAATACCGAATAGCTGAATGGAGGTTGAATCCAGAAAGTGATGACAGAACACCATTCAAGCTATACACTTACCACGAGATGCAAGGTATGGATGCTATCTTGTTAACCATACCAGAAGATTTAAAAATCGATCCACAAGTGAAAAAAGATATCGAAAGCTTGAAACTTGAAGAAAGCGACAGCGTTCGAGATCGATTTTTGAAAACGTTAATCGACGTGAACCCGATGTTCGAAGATAAAATCAGAGGTTGTACAGCTGGTTTCCATGAATTTCGAATGGATCCGAGCATCCCGCATATGGACCCGAAAGAAAGATTGGTGCCGAAAAGTATGCAAGGCGAAGCCGATGCTCTGATGGAAAATTGGCTCAAAAACGAAATCGTGAAGCAAGGAAGTAGCGATTACTATTCACCTCTACTAGCTGTAAGAAAACCAAACGGCGAGTTAAGACTCTGTTTAGACTGCAGAGAAATTAACAAATACATGAGAGCGCACGGAGAAACCGTACCGAAAATAGACGAAATAAAAACTCGTTTTCATAGTTCTAGATATTTCTCGAAAATCGATTTTAGATCGGGATTTTTGCAAATTCAACTTGCCGAAGAATCGAAGAAATATACAGGTTTCCGGTATAAAGGAACACCTTACCTTCATAATCGAGTACCTTTCGGTACAAAAGACTCAATGCCTGCTTTCATCCGGATAATGAAAATCGTTTTAGCGGACTGTGACCAATTTGCATGCGCATATGTAGATGATATTCTCATACACTCTGCGACAGCAGAAGATCATCTTAAGCACCTAGACATCGTGCTGAAAAAAGCAAACGCAGCAAACATGGCAATACGACTCGATAAATGTTCATTTTTCGAATCATCCGCTAAATACCTCGGATACGTCATCGATAGACAAGGAATCAGTCCCGACCCAGCAAGAGCTGAAGCTATCACCCAATACGCCCGGCCAACAGACAAGAAGAGCGCTCGATCCTTCCTCGGAGTAGTAGGATACTATAGAAATCACATCCACAGATGTTCGGATTTAGAAGTACCACTCCGAGATTTGACCCGGATCGATACACCTTTTGTCTGGGAGGGGAAACACCAGATCGCATTTGATCTCTTAAAGAGACAGATCGCTAAACGTTTACTAAATGTCCACCCCGATTGGTCAAAACCGTTTTTCATCGCGACCGATGCATCGAACTATGCGATTGCAGGTATGATAATACAGATACGAGATGACGGTCAACAGGACGTAGTAGCAATGTGTAGTCGAATGCTGAATAAAGCCGAGAGAAATTACCAAACTTTCGAAAAAGAACTTTTGGCGATGGTTTATACTCTCCAAAAAAACCGCTACATGCTACTGGGGTACGAGATACACTGGAAGACTGATCACCATGCATTGACGTATTTCCTCAAAACAGCCGAATCTACATCGCAGAGAGTAAACCGATGGAGGCTGTACATAAACAACTACGATATTAAGGCTATCGAACATATACCGGGCAAAGATAATGTAGCACCTGATGCTCTTTCCCGATATTTCGAAGTCATAAACGGTCCAAAGGATATGACGTATCCACCCGTCATGTTCATCGGAGACAACGGACAAGGTGGTAATTCGCTGGAAACGATTATGGCGAACATGAACGGTTTACAAAAACGTTGCCCTGAGGTCAGAAAAGCGGTACGAGAGAAAATAAGAAATGTAGAAATTTTAAACGGTATCGCTTACTACATAAATCGTGATGGACAATCTCGAATATACGCTCCAGTTTGTGTTAGAGCAGATTTCATTCGATTTTACCACGACAAGTACTCTCATCCGGGTGTTAAGAAGACACTACAGGTGATCCGGCGTCATTTCGATTGGCCCAAGTGTAAGGATCAAGTAGTAGACTTCTGCCGGAACTGCATGACCTGCAGGAAAAATAAAGCCATTAATTATTCCCCAGTAGGTCAATTTAAGTCGATCGAAGCAAAAGAACCGCTCGAGATGATTTCGGTAGATGTATTCGGACCGGTTACGAAAACGGATCGTGGAAACACGAAACTAATTGTAATTATGGACGTATTCACAAAGTTCACTCGGTTATATCCGGTAGCTAAAACAGCTATGAACGATTGTTGTGAAGCCATAAATAGTTTTATGTCAGAATACGGTAAAGTTAAGATTATTTTAACCGATCGAGCCTTAACGTTTACATCCCCGAAATGGAAACAATACTGGCACGAAAAGGGGGTGAGAATTAGACTCACATCAGTTTATACTCCCCAGAGCAATCCGGTTGAAACACGGATGAAGGTGATAGGTGATTGTCTGCGAATTTATTGCCCATCAGAACACCATAAATGGGATGAACACCTCGAAAAAATTGAGCGCAGATTAAACGAAACTGAACATGTAGTTACTGGAACAGCCCCAATCACCCTATTTCAGCAGAAAACGTTCGATGCTTCAGGAGATTTAATCGACATACCAGATCCAGAATTCACTGTAATCAAAACCAAAGCATTAGAAAATACGAAAAAAATGCTTGAACAACGAAAAAAGTTCTACTCCAAATTGAACAACCGTTTCGTGAAATTGTCTGTAGGCGATAAAATTTTAGCCAAATTCGTGCAACTTTCAAATGCCGCCAAAAGACAGACAGGAAAGTTGTTTCATAAGTGGAAAGGTCCTTATACGATATCGAAAGTATTGGGACAAAACGCGTATCAATTCGTAGACGATGCGGGAAATCAATACGAAAGACATATCCGTCATCTACAGAAAGTATAAGAAATCGAACTTTATTCATCGAAATAAATTCCTAATTATATTGTAATTAGCGAAAAACGTTTACTTTTGAACGATATTGTACTTACGTGAAATTCATAGAATTCGTATGACGAAATATAATTCGAAGTTGAGAAAAAGAAAATATTTTATTCCAAAATATTCTCCTTCAATTATCCTCAAAAATTTAGAAATCCTTAAAAACGACAGAAAAACTAGTTTCATCTGAAACCAAACCGATAACAAATCGAACCCCATTGTTCTGTTATCTGGAACTCGTGAGCCGAACACAATGTATTCTGTGAAACATGTGATCACCAGCAACGAGTATAGGAAGAAACGGTTAAGCCCAAACACACTCAACGCGATACGCGCGAATGATACACAGATAAAACGAAAACTCGAACACAGACAAAATACGTTCCATTGTCACAGACGAAAGCCAAAAACGCAAACCGCTTCTAGTGAGACTGGTCTCGCCACTTTTTAGTACAACAAAGAAAATGCGTAGTTGAGAGTGACTAGTATGGCTGAATAAGTTGGCGTCTGTTTGCAATCGTATTTTATAGTTGAAATTAAAGTGTTTTTGAGGGAATAAGTCAGAATTAAAACCGCTTCTGTGATCGTCGAGAAGTGTGATATACGTAGTCGTTCTATAAGTAAGTTTTATCGTTTGTTGAAATCATTCGAGATGGCAGCCGGTCAGAACAGAAATGCCGACAATATTATCGAGCCACAAGATCTAGAACGCTCAATTAGAAATCTTTTTCATTGTCGTGATGGGAAAAGTAAGTCTAAACTTCTATAACTCGATTTATTGTTATATCGACGTTAAACGTTTCTAATTGCAATTCTCATTTGTCAGGTGAATATGCGATGTATTTCACTTTTGAACTCCCTATTCTGTACGCCGAATTCGTTGATCGTAACCGAAATGTTATAACCGACTGTAGTGACGAGGTGTTGAACGGTAGAGTTCAAACGATCGAGGAAACGGAATTAGGACCAACAGCTGAGATCGTTAGACTTGAAGAAGCGATAGTTGAGGAAGCCATAGGCATCCTAAATAATAAAAAAGAGCTGGTAGAAACACTGAAGGAGGAGCTAATTTCGTATAAGGCTAGATGTGGCCGTTTCCGGGAAAGAATTAGCAATCGTTTAGGAGAAGTTCGTAATAATCTCATGATACCCTTGTTATAAGTTCAATCAGCTAAATACTGATTCGAAAACGTTTAATATGTTACGATAGGTTAATGCTCATAGAGCGGCACAAGCGGCGCTAGCTCGTGTCCAAGAGACGCCGATGGACTTGAGCCGTGGAAATCGGCAGGTAATTCGTTTATTAATCAAATCATAAAATCGATATAAATGTATTCATGTGTATATCCAAAACGTTTTCATAACCGATATATTTGTATTTCCATGTACGATATTTCTGGTATTTATTGTTCTACCAAGATGTTAATATCGTTACCTGTTAAATTTAGGAAGTGCTACGTGAATTAGCTGAACAACCGTTACGATTGCCTGTGGTAAGGCTACAGCGGTTTGATCAGTTGAAACCCGAAATCGTCATCCAACGTTGTGACGCACCCGCTAGACAACCACAGCCCGATCCTCAGCCACCGGTGATACAACCACCCGAAAACGTAATGGCTGATGAACAGCAAGTGGCTATCGAGATGGAAGCTGAGGTAGAAGTAATAGAACCGGACGAGGTCGTAATGGAAATCGAGGATTACAGTATTGATAGTACTGAATCTACCGACGCTGAGAACGGTAAAGGAATTAATCTAATTAACTTAGTAACGTTGGTCGATTCGGAAATTGTTAAGAATCCCAAACGTAAACGTAAACGTAAGAATATCCTGGGTAAATCTAATGGTTTCGCTAAACGTTTCGTGAATAAAGCTAAGGTTATCCCTAATGTTCGTGAATCTACTCTTTCGAAAATTGCTCAAAGTAAAAAAGTCATGTCATGTTCGAAAAGTAAACAAGATGAAGTTTATACTCAAATTTTCGAAAATACAAAACAAAAGTCTACCCTTTCAAAATTCAAAATCGGGAAGAAGGGAGATTTGGATAAAAATAGAATTAGTAATGAAACCGAAAATCAAAGTGTTAATCGAACGGGTGCATTGAAGGTTGTCAAAACAATAGATGTAAATTCGATCAAACCCGGTCATTGTAAGATTACCTTTGAAAATAAATTACGGGAAAGATTTCAAAAACGGTTTCATAAATCGGTAGGTAACTCTAAGTTTGTTAATTCCACAGATGATGAAATCGATGAAGTTGAAAACGCGATTTATGACCCAGCGATTCATCAAATGGAGAACGTTGGAAATGCTCAACCACAAGATGTCCACGATTGGGCGGAGGAGGTCCTGGCAAATGAGATCGCTCAAAATGCACAACAACCAGAACCATTACCCGTTCCAGAACAACCGATCGTGCAACACGTTCAGATGAATCCGCTACCACAGTTAGGGTGGAATAATACACGGTTCGGATTAGAAGCGTTGGAGATTTTGCGGGGGTATGGACGAGATGTGATCATCAGACTAAGATTACATGAGGATCGTGATGAAAAGGCGATGATCCATCTCTCAACGGATGTACGGGAAAACGTTTTTGGAGAACGGGTTGTAATGGAATGGGCAGGCGTTTATACCCATCCAGTAGGGGCGCGGACAAACCCAATTGCCAACATCCATTGTCGACTAGATGGGGCTCCGTTCGTTTACGCTGGTTTGCGACGTCAGTATGCCTTACGTCTGTTCCCGTATACCGGAAAAGAGGACGACGCAATCATTGCAACCGGATGGCTCGTTCCACCAGTTGGGCACACACTGGACTTTTCGCTCGAAAGAGTGATTTTGGGAGAAGATTTTCTGAGAGAAAATCTACACTCGATAAACCCGGGATTGATGGAGGTAACGATCCGAGCCGATAACGGTAGCCTGATTAGAAAACGTTACCAAGTCCGCCATCGTATGCGAAATTAAAATCGTTCTCATGTTTCTTTAAATCCGAAAACCGTTCCATGCCTAAAATGAAATTTTATTACTTTTTAAGCCAACTTTTTTCTCAAGTTGCGCAAACGTTTCTGTTTACCTGTATATAGTTTTTTTTATTTTTTTTACGAAGTGCTCATCTTATTATTTTTATTTTTCTATCGTGATATCATTCGTGCTCATTTATTGTGTTCAAGTTTTTAATTTTTGTTTGTTCCTTAGGCCGTGAAGGTCGAAATATAAGTCGTTTTATTTGAAAATCGACAAACGTTTTATTATTTAGTAAGTCTAAATATCCTAAATTTTCATGTTAGAAATGGTATGAAAACAGTGTGTATCGTATGATGGAGACATGATCGGAGAAATAAGCGATAAGAGTATGAGTTTAATTGTTCTTTATTAGGAATAATTCATGTAAGATCGTGTAAATAGTGTAAACTCGTTGCTACAATTGTAGATATCAGCGAAACAGAAACGGTATAACAATGGTAAGTCGATGTAAACGGTCATACTTTTCGTAGATACGATAACAGATATTCATGTTCGTTCTGGAATTGTTATCTTGGTTGTTCGGCGATGCTGTCGAGATGGACATCTCGACACGCTAAACGTTTCATTTTAGTTTGTTCGCCGGTTGGAGTAACATCTTTCTTGAAGAATATCTCGTTTAACGTTTGAACTTAGAAAATTTTCTTGTAATTTTTGACCGTGAGTGTACCGACATCGTTTCTTCAATTTCATATTGAATCTGAAACAATACATTGATATTTATATTCGCAGAAATATTGTTGTCACTACAATCAGGTAATAATTTTGAACTTGTTCTTATTTTTCTCCATCGATCGAAAATTTTCTCCATCATCGTATTCATACTTCGAAATTTTTTTTTGGAATTCTTTGAAATTTTTTTTGAATCACGTCTCAGTTGAGATGTTCGGAAATCTGGAATCAAAAGAAGCAAACGGTGTTTCTTTTTAGAAATTTTGCTGTTGCAATTCCGAAAAATATTAATGAAATTCGTGTACTAATCTGATAGGTTTTCTTTTGGAAGCTGAAATTTTAGATTGGTCTCCGAGACCCCAACGTGTGAAGCGCGCCTTAGCCCCCTTGGGTTCATCTTGTGTTCGCTTGGCCTCCGAGGCTCATCGTGTGTCACGAAACCAGAAGATCGTCAGTAACCGGATACCTACAACAGAAAAGAAGAAAACAGAAATTAATCATCGGGGATTGAAATACCAGCGTAACCTGGAATAAAAGATATTCAAGTATATTTCGTGCACATATATACCTTTTTGGGCCACATTTTCCCCATAATTGTAAATTTGTACGAAATCGATTGTCCCTTTTTGTGGTTCCGTAAAAATTTTATTCGGTAAAAATGGATCCGGCCGAACGAGCGGATTTCCTTGAAGAATCGGAAAACGCGGTCGATGAACGAACTCGTAGACATTGGGAGAATGGTTTACGCGCATACGCTTATGAGCTAGGTGTTATGTCCACGGACAGCCATCCAATAGTCGTTCAAGAAGCTGATAGTCCGAGCATAGAATGGAGACCCGAGATGGCAAACACCCCCATCATACGTAGAGGCTTTCGTTCAACACGTGGGAGATGGTATAGAAGTGTACACACCCAGACACCCGGATCGCTTGAAAAAATTCTACGTGACTACCTAGAAGATGGTGCAGTAGAAGAGGGTCGTGCGGGATGTTCACCGGTAATGACAGTACGTGGTGCGGATGGAACGTTCAGATTGCACTTGAAAAACGAAACACCGAACGAAAACATCGATGCAGAGTTTGACTTCGCCGATTTTGGTGACAGTCAACCACGGTCACCGAGCCCAGAATCGGAACGAGACGATCATAACGATCGTAACATACGCTGCCCGACTATAGAAGAAGTAGATGAAATCTCGGAATCAAACTATAGCGAGGTTGAGAGCGTTATCACCAACCCCGAACGTGTATCTCGCAGACAACCGTCTGCTGAGATAGAATCAATCGAAAACGATTTATTGGATGGGGAGAGTCCAGTATTGGATTATGGACGGTACCGGGTAGAGAACCGTTTGGCGGAACCAGAAGATGAACGTGAAAAAATTAAAGACGGGTATCGTCACCTCACTCTGGGCGAGCTAAAAGCGAAAATGGCTTCAAAGGGAAGGAGAGCAAGGCGTGTATGCGAGCATATACATGAGCTAGAAGAAGCCGTCCTCTTTCTCCGTGCATCGAGACAACACCTCAGAAAGATAGAGATGAAGGAGACAGTACTTGAAGAACTGATAGTATCGCATGAGAGAATGCGAAGACGTCAAATCGGGCTTAGTGATTATCATCTAGCTAGCAGTTCGGGTAGCTTAGGCCCCTATACCGCCAATAATATGTATGGCGCGTAAAACGTTTTCGGTATAAAACGTTTGTTGGTTTGATTTCGTATGTGTATTTTTTTCTCGTTCGGAGACATTTTTCTTTGACAAATTTCTTTTTTTTTGACCATAGATTTTTATTCGGACATAGTAGTATTTGTATTGATTTTTATATTTTTTATTTTTTTTCTTTCGAGTCCTTGAATTCGTAGAAGTTAAGATTTTTTTTCGGAACAAGGTCGCTGCAACCGTAGTTCCAATAACCGATATAGATTGGCATTTTCGGCATCCTCTCAATCTTTTGGACATTTTCTTCTTAACCTTTGTATCTAAAATTCATTTCAAAATTGGGAGAGGGGAATCTGAGGGAACCGAAGAGAGGGGGGTTCTACTAAATTTAATTTTTTTTATTTTTTTATTTCTATTGCCAATCTCGAAATAATTTTAATACTCGCTCCTTTTATTTTTCTATTTTTTTCATAGCTTGCCTAAACGTTTTGTAATTAGGGAATTTCGAAATTATTAATGGTAAGTTTTACTTCGGTAAGTCTACTCACTCTGGCAAGCTGAGCGCGCATGTGAGTGGGGTGTAAATAACGTTCTAAGAAATCGGTTGAGGAAAATGTTTAGCCTCCTGAGTTGTATTCGGTTGAGAGCTTGAATCCTTGACTTTTGATTTTCCTCGTTAAAGGAATCGGTTGTCGTTTTGAATTTTGTTCTTTTGATTGATTTTTTTCGGTATCGTTTCTGAACTTAGAATATTTTTTTTGAAGTTTGATATTTTTCTGTTGGAGTTTGAAATCGTTATTTTCATCTTCATCGTTTTACCGTGTCTTTTATTTTTGAAGCAGAATCTTCTTTTCGTTTATTTGGAAATCCGTGATTTTTATTAACAATTCGTATTATTTCTCATTTTTGTGGAGAACTTGTATTTTTTTGTGCCGTTCCAAATAACCTGGTTAATAAATCGTTCAATTATTAGTGGTATGTACTCTTACTCTTATTTCTTGTTTTGCTCTTGTAAGGTAGGAGGTAGGATGTTCTAGTTTCACCCCCCCCAATATGGGGAATAACAAATATAAGCTAGGTATGATATCGTAATCAACGTTGTATATCCCTCTCGTCATGTAAAACGGATTGACCCCTTCTCTTCTCTCTTTTTAATCCCATCTTCTAAATTTTTCTTTTCAATGTAGCTTAGGTTTTCTTTTGCTTAGGATTTTCAGAATTTAATCGTTTTTGGAGTATCTAAACTAACTCAGCTGTCTTGTGCTTTGTTAGATCGTGGTAGTAATAATCTGAGATTTTTGTTTGTGGTGGCTTCGGACACCTCAGAATAATCTTCAAACAACTGAAAAACAACTTGTTTCCAATGATATTGAATAAATAATTATTCTAGATGTAGAGGAAATATAGTAAAGAACAGTAACCTATAGGTAAGACATTTATAATCGTTTTCAAACTGGCAAGACAAGTGCATTATTTTATACGTCTACGTAAATTAATGCAAGCATTTAATTCCATTAATGTACCGATTATTTATTCTATACAAGCAGGTTCATTGTAATGCAAATATGGAGAAACACATGTAAAAATCCACCGGCATTGGAGCGTACATAAATATATAAGCTAACAAATCGTTTTTGAAATGTAGGTACATAGAACGTTTATAGTTTGCACAGCGATTTTTCATTTTCCAGTCGTAGCTTATGCATTCATGAGATTGTATATTGGTCTGAGCTGAAGCCGCTTAGCGGTCATATATTACCATTATTTAAAAAGATTGTAAGATCTAAGATCTACGAGAAAGCCGGCGGTTTCCTGCCTCCATCAAAAGATATTTTCTGTTCACTTCTCTCAATGCTATTAATTTTAAATCGAATTTTGACAGTAATGCCCGAGAACTATGTAGATATTAGAAAACTATATGATTTTAGTATATTTTGATACTATACATACTCGCGTTTCAATTTCCTCAAATAATTTGTTAGCCAACTATATATTTTCTATTCGACTTACGAGAGAATTAGTGTAATTTGTTTTATTTATGAAGACTTGATTCCTTCTGGAAATACCTGTACCTTATGTGGGCGTCAGCTTTTTATATATTCCATTTTTATACATGATTTTTCAATTGATACAGCAGACTATTATTTAAGTGAGCCATGAAGCAATATCTCTACTGACAATTGGTCAGAAAACAGCCAAAAACACGACTCAATGTTGCTGAATGCAAAATTAAACGGTTTGCTTAGACGCCTTATAGCCATGATAACACCCCGAAAATTTTGTTTGCTGGCTATCTATAGTGCTATACCTACGTAATTTAAGTCTGTGAGATATCATTTCACTAAAGTATACACCAACTTTAAATCAAAAAGGTCAATAAGTCAGCAAGAAAATTCTAAAAATATCCATCAGCAATCTATTATAGTACTGACTTTAACCGATATTAAGCGCAGCTAATGTGAATAAAAATAGCTGTATACTTTCTTTTGACTAGCATCAAATCGTTTAACTAAGTAAAATAAAGAAATAAACTAATGAGTAGAGATCGGATTTTTTGGCACTGAAAAATCAAAATTCGGCGCAAAACAAGGCAAATTTGGCTTTATTCGGCAAAAATATTTGAAAATCAAAAACAAACATTAAATCATAAAAAAAATTTAAAAACAAAGGCATTTTTGTCATTTCTTACAACTTTTTCTTACTAAAATGTCCCCTCGAGCACCTGGAATTATGCTAATTTTCTGACAAAAATAGTCAATAATTTCAATTTGAGCATGTAGAGTCAAACCTCTTTTTTCCAAATTTTGAATAGCATCAGCTGTAGGTATGCCAAATGCATGTTTATGAACACCAAATCAGCTAATTCGGCAGTTTTCGTCGTTCAACATATATTTCAGTTTTAGCAATTTTCGGCAAAAGAAAATTCTTTCCCAGGCCCCTACTACCCCATAACGTATTTCTTTTTCATTTCTCATCTTCTGCCTTTAAAGGAACTCATTTGGCAAATGCCAAGGAATCCGGTCTCTACTAGTGAGAGTTATGTATTTAAACAATAAATACTGTTCAACCTTTGAAAATCAAAAACCTTAACGATACACACAGAAAAGTGTCCAGTCTCACAGCTGTTGCCCATACACGCCTTACTGTAGAAGACTTATAGTTCTATTCCGGAAATGAGCTTCAAAATTTACTTAGTTTATCAAATCACGATTTAAATTTTTTATTTTACGAATTTATCTCATACGAGTCTTTAAAAATAGGTAAAAAAAAGAGAAATGTACGTATACACGTTGCCATCGATATTATGTTTTAGATGGTTTTATTCGAGATAATAATTAGAAGATTAATGATAAAAGCGAATGTAATTTTTGTGCATAAAATAAACACACAGTCGAGTAAAATACGTTATTATAATTTTAAAGCAGCAAGTTACGGTGAAAGTCTTTGAATTCATTTTAGAAATGACTATTCTCACTAATTATATTCGTCATCTAAAATACATTAAATTTACAGTAAGTCTCTGTCTCTGATGCAATATTATGTAGGCCTATATAATAATATTACTGTATATGAAATTAGTTTTCTTTCATTCATTTTTTTATTGCGTGATTTTCATAGGCTATTTTATCACGAACTTTTGGATATGGTTTATCAAATCAATAAAAATTTTATTAGAAAAGGTTTGGCTTCAGTATGACTAATTAATTTTTAAGACTTCTACAAACATATCTTTTTGGAGCAATCTTTTTTTATTGTTAAACATAAAATTAAATTGTCAACTGTTGTAAAATCATTTGAACTGTCTACAACGCTACTTTTGATTCTCGTTTCATGGTAACCCTATTTATGTATGAAATGTTTAAATAATACCAGGAAAAAAATATGCACTATTAATTCATGTAATTAGTAAGCGCATACGTTAATGAATAGCAATAATACGGAATTAGTAAAATCATCCATGTAAGTAACAGCTTTCGTTTTTATTCGACAATACTACAATATCAAAGTTGTAAATATGAAAAATCTACCTAAAAAAATCTTATTTCGAACGAAGAATGCTTTTAATACAAAAGGAGAGTACTGTACCTATTCTTCTATAGTTACATTAATACTTTGGCCAATTTTGTAGCAATAGAAAATAAGGTATCTTGCTTATAGATTATTTTTAATGAAAGAAAATATTTTTTCAGCAAAGTGTTTCAAGAAAAAAATTATACTAAAACGGTGACGACGTATATAGAAAGCATAACCTAAATCTAATATATTTTTTCCAAAATGGTAAAGCGGTTCCTTTTTATAACATATGTCTGATTCTTCCTCAAAACAATCGACATTCTACATATAAATCAGCATAGGAAAGTTGCTGAAAGTCTTATTTTAAGACTTAAGTATATTCGCCTACATCACTATATACGTGTAGAAAACTTGATAAAAGACTCAATCGAAATACATACTTCAAGAAAATTTATTAAAGATTATTGATGCACCTAATGGTTAAGGGTGCAGTTCCAAAATTTACGTACTCAAATTTCAGTAAAATGAAAATGCAAAAATTATAACCTTCCCTTATATTAATTAATATGATTACGTAATGTGACCGCGCCCCAAGAAAGGGACCTTATGGCTAAAAAAAAACGATTCAAGAAAAACGGTTTAGAACGGCCGAGAGCTCGCCCGTTTGGCCGTCACCAAAAATACCGACGATGCGAAAATTTAGCCATAAGGGCCCTTCTTTGGGGCACGGTCACGTATATCCATGTTAACTTGCACAATAAGATAAATTTCCACAAGAATTTTAATGTGCAGAGCACCAATGTCATGGTCGGCGTATGGTGTGTAGCGGAGCACAAAATGCTACACACAAGAAATTTTGTGTGTAGCGATGCTACGCACTAAAGTAAGTTGAAAAGGGAAAACGTAGCCAGAAAATTTGTTTTTTTGGTTCAAATTAAAAAAATAAAATAAACGAAAGATAACAATGGTTACTACTTAGTCATTAATTTTTTGAAATTTTTTCCGAGCGGTAATTCAAATTTTTCGGGGGTGGAGGGTGTTGTTGGTGAGTGAAGGAGATCAGAGGCACTTTGCTACACACAGGGAAAACCAATAAAGTCGCCAGCTATGCACCATTAAGTGGAGGATGATTGAGTTTATATACGAAGATTTAATATAAATTTATAAAAATTTTCGAGTAAAATACTAAAAATTAGTATGGCCTACTTACAGCATGAATACACATAAATTGAAAGTTTCTTTTCTCACATAAAAGCTGGAAATTCTCCTCTGATTATAATGCACTATTAATATGATTTTTACATTTTCCCTCTCTTCTTTGCTGATTTACATGATATATGTATAATTGGAAAGTTAGTAGTTTCGCATTTAAAAAAAAATTATTTTTTCGAATTCGCGAAAAATTCCTTCATAATTATCAAGCTAAACCGGTTTCGGTGTTTCAAAAATTAACTATTTGAATTCACACATACCATGCGTAGGAAACACAGCATGCTTCCTCATTGAAACCCTAGTAGAATTGTTCCAGAAAACTAAAAATATCCTATAAGTAAGTTTTAATCACTTTCCAACTGCTTACCTTCGTTTGGAAAATTACCAAATCATCTTATGAATTCAAAATTATGAACATAGAAATTTCTGTAACAAATTGTAGATAGGCTAGTTCCGTTAGGAGGAAAATGCAGAATAAATATCAAAGATTCGTAAAGGCCTCGACTTCATTCAGAGGCCCCGACCGATAATAGATATACACGAATAAATTTTGCAGCTCACAGTCGCAGCTAAAAGTTAATAAATCGACTTTCTAATTAAAACAACATTTACGATCCAAGATTCGTGTTAATGTGTTTCACGGAACCGACTAAAGGTCACTGTCACTGCCATAAAAAAAGACCTAGTCCAGGCCTAGTATAATTTTCACACCATATATCGTCCAACTCTATATTTTCATTTATTTTTAATGACGATTTAATTTTTGGGAAAGACTCAAAAAATAATGAAATTATTTCATTTATACTCGTAGGTAGTCTATATATTCAAATGTCACTTTCTAATGGAAGAAAAAAAAAAAAAATGAAAAAAAATGCAAAAGTTATTTTCGCAAATTTGTTGATTCGTCTGTTATGATTTTTATTGTACTATATGTATGTGAACAAGAAAGTTATACACATGGTGTACAACTTTTGCTTTCTCCTCATAATCTGTATTTGAAAATTTTCGTTCTTATGCAATCGCAATATCATCGTGGTATCTGCAGCCCAGTATATTTACATCCTATTTGGAGATTTTGTAAAAAGTGACCTGTAACCGCAAATTGCTTCTGTACATTTCTGTACCTCTACGTTTAAATTCTAATTACACTGTGAGGTACTGGCTATAGGTACAGGTGTATCTGGTGGTAGTATAGTAGGGTTCAAATGTACATACACGAGAGTGTAGAATAGGCACGTGATATGGTGAAAACATATCCGTTTAACCCATTCGTGCGTAACTGCACCAGTGGACATCTTTCTCAGATTACATCCAGCAGTATCAGAACAACCGCAAAGACAGACACGTATCAACACAGTACTTCCTAAAGTGGCTACAACGCGACAACCACAAAGACAATTGGTCCACGAATTGTGGGTGCTGTAGGAATTTGAAACGTGTGAATTTCTGGCTAATTCAGTGTTACAGTAGCTTTGAGGTACAGATATATTTTTACTGTAGGTAGGTCTATTGCAGCCCAATTTTTCTACATTTTTCACAATATTTTCAACACATTCAATATTATCGATTAGTCAATATCGTTATCAATATTTTCGATAATAGCCCATTATCGATAATTAGAATCAAACCCTAAGAAAATTTGATTTTCGAGAAAAAAAAAGTGAACTTCTATAGGGTGAAAATCTTCAGGACATTATAGAGGATGGATGTCTCAACACCTATTAGTTTTTAGAATTAAAAAAAAAAAAAGCTAAAATTTCTGCAAGATTCTGCTAAATATTCCTTATTTTTACTCTGCAATAAATAATGTCGAAAATGTAAAAACTAACGAGTGTTCAGACATCTCTTTTCTACAATATTCTGAAGAGTTTGAATTGATACAATAAAAACTCACGGTATGATTAGAAAGCTCGTCGGGAGATTCTTTTTAAAAGAATTGAAAAACTAGTTACTTATTTCACTTCTAATCGCTTTACTGAAAAATAGAACTTATAGTAATTACATTAGTATCATCTCAGTTCAATTATTATTCAACTCAAAACTTTTTCAACAACATTTTAATTTTTCTGTAAATTTTGGAACTACATCCTTAGGCTCAAACTTTTTACTTTTCTCTTAAACACACGAATAAGTCATTTTCTACTTAATTATTATTGCATGCATTCATAACATATATACAACATATTTGAACCCACTGACTGCCTTACGGAAATGGAATAGTGCATTGCTCATTCTTTTTTAATACCATTTCCAATTCAAAAAATATCTGTTTTGAATACCCACCTGTTGTCTAGAAGGAATTCTTTGAAAGGCAAGTCAAATTGTTTCTTTTGCCGCTTACAAATCGAATGATAGAAGCGTGCTCGTGATTTTTATAAATCTGTCATAGAAAACAGACCGAGTAAAAGCGTATTATTTGAACGTGCTTCAATTTTCGTATATCTAATCGTCAAGACGCCAAATGATTGAGGAAATACTCCAACAATTACCATTCATCTAGTTCAATTATCGTCAAACTTCTCCTGCTTGTCTATCTTCCAGATAGCCTGCATATCCCAATACCTTTTATTTCCATTCAAAAAATATCTTATTCTGCCCGTGTAGTCGTAATCATCTAAAATTTACACTCGTAATATTACAACAGCTCACAATGGATTATAGAGTATAGGAAGAAAGGGATACAATATGTAAGTGTTAATTAGTGTCCATAAATAATAGAATAAAATTCTGGACTATGGTTGTTCTTAAAGTCAATCTCTAAATTCTTTACAATCCGAAAAGGAACATGAGTATGAGGGCGAGGAGGAGGAGGAGGAGAATAAGATGGGAGCTAAGTTACGGAAACTGAAGTAATAGTAATTTCTCAGGCTGAAGTAATGGTCATTTCTCATCTTCAGGGTAAAATACTGAATCAACTAATAGAAGCCTGATGACGTCATCAAATGGGTCAAAACGTCACAAAAATAATCAGTCATTAGAGTTCCTTAAAAGTGGGGTTGGATTTCAATGTCAGACAACAGTAATATTTATTTCTATCACAAATTGTAGTTTTCATCTGACACTGACATTACTATAGGCTCGAGTTGGTTTATTTGAACATCTATATTACAAATAATAGACTTATATAGCACAAATTCACGAGAACAAAATAAAAAATCGAAAATTCTAACAACTTAACTTCTCTCCTTACCCCGATTGCGCATAAGGATTTGACCCTGCGTGGTGGGTTATTCATTCAAATAAGTGGTCCTCAATCTAAAATCAAAAAATAATAATAATCGTATTCATAAAAAAAAAAGGTACCAATTCGCAATTCCATTCAAGCATCTACAAGTGAATGAACTAGCAAAATAGGTATAGCTGCTATTTGCGTTTGCTTCCAATTTTTCCCTTTCTTTTTTTTTTTGTTTTCAGACAACACGTTCTTTGTTTTGTTTACTCGAATAAAAAGGGTAATGACCTTTATCCTCACTTTTCAAAACCCCTCAATCTTCGAAATAACGTGATTCACAGACAAGCAGTGGTGACAATTTTATTTTACTCTCACACGAGAAATGAGCCGCTGTAGATGTAAAATTTAAATATCAGGTTTTCTTTTTCAAAATCGAGGAATAAAAAGTGAGTCTGGCTGGATAAATTTTTGGTCATCTTAAAAAGTGTAGAAATTTTTTTGTATCGCCAACTGCATCGATATCATTTCAATCTTCGTATTAAATTTTTTGGAATGCTCATCTGCTAACGGACACATTCTCACACACCTGAGATCTAAAAAGAAGAAAAAAACCTGTTATATATTTTTACCAACACATACGTATGTATATTATAACCCTTACGCTATAGGTAGACATAACTGATTAAGTCCATGTAATATAAGAACAAGTTCGATTTTCTGACATTTCAAGACTTTCACTTCATCCTGGCTTCAGTATTAACAGGTTTGAGTGGATACATTTATGGAAATTATACTGTTCTTATTGGTAAATTTACGTTACTGTACCGTTGATAATTTCGAAAAACGACTCACATTTATACATAATAACTGAATCTGCCGGATGATGTATCAACGTAATCTGAATTTAAATAAAAACTTTCCATAAGTGGTTCAGATCTCTTTAAATTGGAGCAATATACGTACATGTTAATGTACTGCACCTGTGTAGCCCAATGTATGATGAGGTATTTAAAATACACACATAAGCTAGCAAGTACAGTTTAAGTCAGTAAAAATAAAATGTGACTGCACCAATCTATGTTATTTGTGTAATCATGTTTTGGCTAAAAAAAAATTTCATTCTCATCCACCTCCCTCCTACCACACAAATGCAACTTCTTTTTCTTTTCTTTAGAAGCAAATTGGGAAACGTTAAAATATTGTTGTCCAAGAACCTCGGAAATGTAACCTAGCCCTAGGTATCGATCTGTTGATTCATTTCATGTGCCTGGTAAAAATGAATATTTTATTAAGAGAATATCAGTTTTACCCTAGAAAAGAAGTCACCGACCCTAAAATTAAATTTTTAATGGAATCGTCGCGTTAGTGCCGCATATTCACAGACAGCTATACTTTTTTGAACGGGATGAGAAAAACTACGTAATTGAGAGGAAAATGATGATCGGACTAAACTAAAAATTTTCCACAATATGTCATATTCGATTCTGCCGATATAGTAAGATAATAATTTCATTTGAAAAAAATGATCCGATGATTGGGAAAAGGTTTTTATTTATTTTTTTTTTTAGGGAAGTATTAATAGTTATGATAAATATACAAAGACTCAAAATAGTAAGTTATATGAATTATTATTCCATCAGTTGCATTTCAAGGGGTAATGTAAATAAAGATTTGATTTGATTTTAAAGCACGAAATTACACATAAAAATTTTGCGCAGTATTAAAATTTATAAAGAAAGGTGGCACCATATTTTTATTTCTATTCTCGTACCACATAGATATTATGTTCCAGGATAATTCAATGTTTCACTGACTATGCAGTACAGCACCACAACAGAGCCCATATTTAAATAACATCACTATTACAACCGTGTTTCAGCGCCGGATTAACCATATGGCAAAATGGGCAAATGCCCAGGGGCCCACGGCCAAACAGAGGTCCAAGAAAAAATACATAAATATAATTTTAATTTAGGGAAATAAAAAAATTATCAAAAAAATTTTTGGGGGGTGGGGAGAGGGCCTATTATGTATTCTGCCCCGGGGCCCATGAAGGCTTAATCTGGCTCTGCCGTGTTTGAAAGTTTTTGTTAAAATTCGACCAATGTGTTTCTTATATTTACCCAATGGTAGCTCCTACTTTGAATTTTAATTTCCAAATTTCCATTTTTAAGAAGCCTGCTTTCCAGAAAGGGGAAAATCTTTCATCAATTAAATCGGATTTTAAACGAATGATACAAATCTGTTCACTTTTATTTTACTTCCGCAAAGTCGCAGTCGCTGTATATTTAATATTCGATTATCGAGTGAAAGATATAGTCATTATTAAAGTTCACTTCAATTTTCAAGATAAGACCGATTAATAATCGAATGATTTTCGGGTAAATGTAAAATGAAAACGATGGCAATGGCACAGAAATATTGCAGCATGTACAAATACCGCAAGGAAAGTGATTAACAGATTCGAAATTGTCATAAATAAAATGTTCATTAGTAACTCGTCATAAGGTAGATATTATACACCTACTGTATGAAGCATAAAAAAGTCGTGATGATTTAATTTCACGTCTTGTACCAGTCCGGAACTAAATCGACGGAGGTAGTATAACCACATTGAAAATAAATTCTTTACATACCTACACCGAATTCTATACCTTCGTGGAGATAAAGTAGCCACCCCAGCTTTCTCAATGAACGAGTCATTCAGTTAAACGGTTTGCTGCTTTCCCCACTTCGTAAAAATAACTAATACAAATTTGAAAGTACCGCTTGTAAACTTGTTGCACGCCCATCCTACATTTATCGAACATTAGCTAAATTAGAGGCCTTAACTTTTCGATCGCAAAACATTGTATGAATAGTTATTATCGGGTAGCGTGCGAAAAAGATACCTACTAAAAAAATAATGCTTTTGACCTCGAGTTCATTACATATATACATTTACAAGGTGTCTCACAACACCGAGATTGGGAAAGTAGCACTTTAAGTATCGACGAAAATTTGAGAATCATTCTTATACATATGTATACAGACCCAAGGGTCGAATACAACAATAGACAAATTTCATGCTTGGTACAAAACAATGTTGTACTTATATGAAATATCAAATATTAAAATTCGCTAACTTCGATCAATCATCCTTAAAATCGTAGATAATTTTTAATATTTCATAACATCCTTCAAATACTGCGCATGTTAATTCTACATGAAGCACTTGATAAGAAAACATAATTTATTTGTGATAATCTATGATTTTGGTAAGAATAAGATACAAAAGAAAATAACTAATATGCTTATTACTCAGCTCAGAATGGGTCAATTTTTACGGTCAAATCGGATTGAAATGTCAACATTTGAACTATCTTGGAGAGGCTGAGGTTTGAATAGGATCATCTCAGATGTAAAAAAATCACTCCTTTTAGAGAACCATATATTAGGTATATTTCTGAAAATTACAACTTTCAGAAAGTTTTTATGGCTTGAGTAAGCAGCTGAAAATATAAGTTGGAACAAATTATGTTATATCTTATCCAAAAAAGCAATAGGTCTTTAGAAAATTGAAAAGAATTATTATCTGGAATGGGCCAGTATAAATATTTTTTCACCAAATCTGGATTGAAGTAAGACCAAATTTTTCTACAATGATACTCATTTCAACCTAATCTCAAAGTTGAACAACCTTCATTTTTAGTTACACCAACTGAGTGATTCTAGCTCTAAAATCTAAACAATATTTACATGACGCTTTATATGAATGCTCCAAGTCCAAAGGAAACGTAATATTATTTTCTTAGAAGGCAAATATAGTTATGATTTAAAACAAAAGTAAGTAACAAAAGAGAATACGTTAATATGAATTATTATGGTCCAGACTGGATGTAGGAGCCTAGAGGGAAGCAATAGAGGAAGGAAGAAATGAAAGAATGAAAAAAAAAAAATAGTTGAAAAAATGTTATCTGGCTTTCTAACGATGAATCAATAAGTAGTTCTTCGACTTTGGCTGCACAAGTGTACATAAGAAAAATCCCCCCAAAAGGTAATTCCAGAACGCCGCTCCCAGGATAATGTAGCCTTAACCTAGGCAGTGAATAGCCAAACGCAACCTTTCCTTATAATCTTCACTTTCTCTGTTTATGCCTAAAGCTAAAACGCATAACAAGGAGATGGCTATTATTCCTCGATTCAAGTTCGCTTTTATTCGACGTCGTTCTTCGTTTACTCTTACTTTCTAATTTCGCTTGTTAGCATTTGATATTATATTTTTATAAACTCGTCTGCAAGGGAGAGAAGAAAAAAATGTATCTGGTTGGTATTTGCATATATCGCCTTCTCATTTCCGTAGCCTGATAGATGACAATTTACTAAAACACTGACCACTAATAAAAAGAATATCTACAGGTACTTACCTATAAATGTTTTTACTCCGATCAATAGTTAGCTAGCACGAAATGCCTCACACAGTGCATTCTTTTCAAAATCAAAAGTGAAGTAGACACGAAAAATGTTTTAATGAGATACAGCTAAAACAAAAATATCAACTTTATTTAGAAGTAAGGAATTCTTCGTGATATTTTAAAAATTAGATGAGAGAAATTATTCGAATATTTTGAAAGTAGATGTATTTATAGATAAATATGTCAGGAATCAGATTCAAAGGTGAACACTGATGTTCTTGCTTGAAGCCAAGCCAAGGTCGTTTTTTTTTCAAAATTTCAAGGTATAGAGACGACTAATGAAATGAGTGTTTATACTACACATTATTTTGTACTTAGAAAACTTGGAATTTTCACCTTCATAGTCTACGAAGAGAAAATTCTGTTATGTGACATAGTTTTATTTACTTATACATTTTGTTATAATATTGAGTTTATAAACGAGAAATACCTAATTTATTCCAAATGTATATACACCCTGCCTTTTGAATTTTGGTATCAGTCACCTAGATTCAATATTTTTGGGAAAATTAAAATAAATTTTGTGTCAATGCAGTTAGGAGCTGTCTAAAACTTATTTTCGTGATCCGCACAGACAGAAATATTTCTAAATAATTGGCAATTTAAGCAACAGAAAATTCTAGAATTTGTATCAGGTTCTTGAAAGATTATCTAGTTCTGGATCAACTTGGCTATTATCTCATAAATAAGTTACTAAGCCCTCGAAATGAAGAATGGCCCAAATCAAAAATACACGCGTGTTCGGAAAATGCTTCATCAGTAATGAATGAGATGATAAGGCGCTCATCTCGCAATCAGAAGGTAATAAATGATACTAAGCATTAACAATTCAAATTAAAAATATACCGAGTTTTCATCATTACAAAAATTGTCGTTAATTAATGATATTTTCATCGGCAAATCTTCAGTTATGTGTACTCGTCATAGACTTAGTAATATCACATTTTAGTGGCTCTCACCCTCAGATAAGAACAATTGATTAAAAATGAAAATATGAACCTCAAACAATCCAGCAAATTTTACCTTTTTTCATTTTTTTTTTAAAGGACGTTAAAAATTAAGTAGGGCCAGAACTCATCAAGCAATGCAGAAAATGAGAAACTAATATAATTCTTCTTTTATATTATAATTTTCTCCTTCTCTATTAAAATATGTACTTCAAATTAATTTTAAGTACTCAGAAATTCGACATTGATTTTTATCAAAGATGATGTTATTTTAAATATGCCTCTCGAGAAAAGGATAACAACAAAACAGGCATACGTGTAATATAATTTATCTACATGCAGATGTGAAGGCGTAGCAGCAATAACTATAATAACTTCAAGTTTCTCACTGAATAAGTATAGGAAACGCAGATATGCATTTGAAAACCGATGTTTTCATTCACTTTTTTTCTGTTTATTTTGTAATAATAAATGAACATCGATAAGTGGAAGGTGATTCAAAATTTTCGTACTGTTATTATTTATTAGAAATTTATTCTGAGGTTGTTTAATTGGTATACCTTAGCCAGACCGCTATGAAGCAGGAAAAAATGTATAAAATTTATCGGGGAATCGTAACGTTGGCACATTCATGAAAAACTTTGTTGGTTTATTTGAAACGAAAAAAGTTTCGGTTTCATATTTTTTTAGGCGAAGCTCATTGTTGACGTTAACGCAGATGCTTTATTTTTGGATGGAGGTGAAAAAGAGCAATATATTTGTGAGCATGGAGCAAATTGTGCAGCACAGGGACTCTAGAGCATATCCTTCAAAATACTCCGAATTCCGTCAAAAATTTGTCTAAAGTTACACCTTCATAATGGTTTTTAGAAATTCTTGAGCCCTTCTGACAAATTGAGGAGGAGCTCCGAGTACTTGGTTTTCAATTCCCAAATCTTAATCTATACTCTGTTCAAGAATGCCTAAAACGGATTACAGTTTGCTGGGCTCCAGGGAGAGGAAAAGGTACTCGTTCACATTCAGCTGCAATATTTGGCTACGCTTCCGATTTTACTATCTTGTTTCTTATCACACATCCGATTTTTATATTGTTGATAAATGTGAATTTGAGTTCCGTTTTAGGCATTCTTAAGTTGAACAGAGTATATATAAGGTATTGACTCTTCACGAAAATATTATAACCTCCAAAGAAAAACTAAATTAGGGGGGCATGTACCTTCCTATAATATGATCAATTCATTATACATCACCACCGGTGAGTTCTAAGCTGCATTTCTATTTTCGTTCGACGTTCCCCAACGTCAGACAAAAGGTTATCGAAGCTAAATTGAATGATCGAAACAAAATAGGACAACTTACAAGAATAAGACTCATCGTGGAGTACGAAACTGTACTAAGTAAGGAGTAAGGACTCACTTGAAAATCCGTTGTCTAAAGGTGATCATGATGGTTTGATTGAATTTGTAGATCGAAAAATTCAAATGAATAAGACGCTGGACGCAAGTCCAACTGTCCAAATATAGAAAAACAGAAACACAATTTACAATTTTAAAAAACTGAAAACTTGGTAGGAAAAATGAAAAAACTTGGTAAAATGAAAACAAAAGTCAAAACTCAAAACCATAGAAAAATTTTAGAATCAAGCGAATGTACATTGATCAATTTACTACTTCGTAGTTTCTAGTTACAAACGTTGATTTCATTGGCGACCGAATGTCCCCATTGGTCCCCAATCGCCGTGTCCCCTCTCTTCTTTTACTTCCTGAGCTTTTACTGCCTGCTGCTGTTCTTGCCCTGCCACGCCACACAGTTTTGCATTTTTTTCCTCCTATTTCCATTCGCATCGCAATCGCATCGCATTTCGCAGTTCATTCTTGTTTTGATTTGATTACTGTTGGAGGGTTGACGAAAGACGAATTTCATTTCACTGTGGATTTGGGCTAACGTTGTGTGGTGTGTGCGTTCGTGCTTTTGTGGATACGTGAATCAAGTGCATGTGTGTGCGTGTGCGAAACTCATATTACGTATACGTCTATATTTTGTTGGTACTTGGTTTGGTAGTTCGGTAGTTGGAAAGAAATCATCTCTACTCAAGGCTGAATTTTTAAGGTGTTTCCAGTACGTCTTTGTTCATGTGTGTTAAGTGCAGTTAAGTGTTTAGTGCTGTTTTGTGCGTATCAACATTTTTTACCAATAATTTTCCGAAGTATTCGTTTGTGTATTAATTTTCCTAATCGATATCATGGCATTTAAAGTTTGTGTTCTCATTGGCGGTCTCGCTCTTCTCTGCTCATTTGCTGGTAAGGAAAATTCTCTCATTAATGGCGGGATAATACCACCTTAGATACATGTATAGTGTGTACCTAAAAAATGAAAGATTTCAAAGAATTTTTGTTAGTGCTAGTTTCAATAAGAATTTTATGTCACTTCTCCCACTTTGTCCGCATTGTCCCGCCATAATTGCATAATTTGGTCGTTAATTCAATTTATATTTTGCAGATGCCAGGATGGATTGTCTCCACTTGAGAGATACTTCAGATAAGACTGTTGTGGGCGAAATCAAAAACGTCATCAATGAACTTCCCGTTTTCAACTCATGTCCGCCACCACTTTTCAATCAGGATCAAGAATTCTGCTGCTACGGTTGGGATCTAAGACCTTTCTGTTGCGATACAGGAACTGTCATTTTAAATTGGTAATATACTAGATTTTTGGTCTAATAGAACAAAACATTAATGTGAACTACTTGAATGTTGTCGATGAATTTTCTGTTCACAGGAGTGTTATTGCTGTTATAATACTTCTAATTTTGATGCTGCTGTCCACTATCGTAAGCTGTGTGTGCTGCTTGTGCTGTCCTTGTTGCTGTCTATACAAACGACGCCAAGGAAGTAAGTGGTGAATTAGCTGCGAAGTCGTATGGAATCTAATGTTGATACTGTGTAGACTTTTAGTCGAGGAAAGATTGAAATTCTAAAAAGTGGAAAAAATATGGTTTCTGTAAGAATTTGCTGAGTTGGTTATTTTCAACCATCCACTTCCTCGTTGGTTCTTACATGCTGTAATACTTTACCTCAAGCTAGACCATTGAAAGGAGTTAGAAATAAAATTCTGTTCGAAGAACCTTGGTGCTTACTCACGAATAAATTGACCCAGAACAGAAAAGATCAGACATTTTTTCTAAATTCATTATAACGTGATATTTTTACTGGATATTTTTACCTTGGTCATTATTGAACCATAAGACCATTATTATTCAGTATCGTACAAATCTTATTAGAGGTGAACAGTTGTTGTTGTCTCTCTTAATTTCATCGATGAAACTACTAACTAGCAGTTGAATGCCATCAATAATTGGGTCTCAAATTTATGTTTTTCTCGGTTTCCTTGTTTATTGAGCAGGCAGTCTCACTTTTCCAAATCATCTTATAAATTATTATTACTTTCACTGACGGATTTCCATACGGCTTTGTTTAGCTACTCCATTTTTATGTGAATATAATATATTTTAGCAGGTTTTTTAATACAATTTTTTTTTACTTTTCAATTTTTCCTTACTGAACTTGTTTTTTGTTTTTGTGCTGGGGATTGTTTTGAACGTTTGCTTAGGGTTGTAAAATGTTTTCCAAATTTGCTTGCCTTGATAAATGTTGATTTATTTCAAATCGGTATAGGTCTCTTATTTATTTATATTTTCAATTATGGACGATTTGAAACGCATGTGTTTTTATTATAGAAAATCTTTTAATACTTCATGATTATTTATTTTTCGATACCGTGTCTCCTCAACCAACTAATTAGTAATAAGATTTTTTTAATTCCAAAATTTTGCCTACCGAATCATTTGTTGAAAACCAAAATGATAACTTTGTTCATAAAAATATTGTAGAATGAAGATTATAATGTCTTTATAGAGACAGAATCTTGAGCGACGCGACGTATCAGTTTTTTTCTTCGTTGTCGAGTAGTTGTATTCGCCCACCTTCACTTTCATTTAATATGTAGGATATACCTTGGTACTTGTTTTTAAATCTTCCAAATTATGGCTGTTGAAGTTTAAGTAGGTTGTTTTCGTTCGGTATTTCAAAGACTTGACAATTTTCTGGTTTGAAATTGAAAGGCTCAGAATCCAAAGTCTTATCACCAAACTTATGAGAAACTATTTTATTTAACATGTTTCAATCCCGATTCGTATTTTTAATTGCTTATATTCAACCACGAAACGGAGCAAAAAGTAAACTTTAAAAAACAAAATGGAGTGCGGAGGAGATAAAAGTTGGATTCTTGGATTTTGAAAATAGTTAACTGGAGTGCGAATGAAGATGAAAGCATTTACCTAAAAAAAATTTTTAATTTTCATTAATAATGATAAATTAATGGGATTACGGATGAGGGAAACGAAAATCATATGGCACATTGTATAGCTTAAAATTCTGTACTAGAATTTTAAAAAAGTCATGTTTTCTGCTTATGAGACTTCAGATTTTGAGCCCCTATTAGTTATTTTTCTCTTAATTCTTTTTTCTCCACCATTTCAAAATATCTTAGACGTAGTAATTTAAATTAGTTTGTCTTCTGGTCAAGCCCTTCCAGTTTTCTTCTCTAGTTTATAAATACCAGTGGTTGCATTTATACAACTTATTGTGAAGTATTGGCTGTACCTTATCAATTCATTCGATGCTATAATTTGCTCTTATTCGAGTGCACTGTATTTTTTATAACTGAATAACGTGTGTTGTTCATGGACACCTTGGCGAAGTGTAAACTTCGAATTATAATTTCCTCGTCAAATAGAAATACGTAACGATTATAAGGAATTTTAAAAAGATTAATTTCAAGTGCTGATATTCAGCCGTATTCTAAGCTAGCGTGTGATTCGCACCATGATGATTTAAAAATTTGCGAACTTCGTCGTAAAAAGAATTGGATTACTTATTAGTGTTATTTTCTGTACAGCGACGCTGGTAATACTTGAGTTTTCTTCGACGTTTTTCCATGTATTTATTTTTGAAGCAAAAAATAAAAAAAAGCTATTAGACAATTATTTAGGTACCCCTTTTTCCAGAATTATTATATTCGGTTGGTTTTGATCTAGGATCTAGGAATAGTGTCCAAGTAATTTGAAGCCCCAATAGCTGCTCCCTGTAATTCTCCAGTGTGGGTGTGTTGAAGCACACATATCTCATTCTTGCATTTTATGATTTTAGTTCTTCATCTTGTTCAAGTTCCTATTTCTTCATAGAGATCTCGAAGTAAATTAATATTTCTAATCACCACTGAGAGCTCTGACAGGATTTCATTTTTTTTTTCTTATTTGTGACTAAAATATTTTTATCGAAAGTGGCATGCCTCAGTTATCTTGTTATTCGTCTCTATGCATGTTAGCTTTAAGTGGGTAAAGATTAGACTTACAAAAAATTTTAAGGACAGTCATCATTTTTGTCTTTCTTTTTCCTTAACACTTCATTTCTTCTTTTTTTTTTTTTTTTTAGGAACTTATTATTCAACATCGTAAATTTTTCATGCAGTCTATTGACAATTCTGTGAGGTTGACTTCAAAATGACACATGCCTGAAAAATAATATTACTTACTACTTACAAAATTATGATTAACTTTTATAATTAAATTAAAAAATTTTCAATCTATACTTAGTTACCCAACCGAGCATTTAATGCTTAATAAATGTTAATATTTTCTATGAGACACAATAATACTCTAATTTTATACATTTTTATTAAATAAGTTATGTAGGAGTAATTTTAATTGGAAGCTCATTTTAAAAACTGAAAATATATTTTATAAAAATTGATTTAAAATTTGATTTTTATGTCCAGCTTTAAAAGCAAAGCTGTAATCTTTTCTCTCCTTAAAATTTTTCAAAACATCTGAATGTATAATTTATACAAGATGTTCTGTAAAAAATTGATTCAAACTTAAGTCATGTCTTCGAGTCCCGATTATTATTAGATAGTTGCCACACCTACCCATATACCCTCCTCAATTAGAGTCATACGTGAACAATCCTCAAGTTCTCATTTTATGGCATTACCTCTGAGGTATATGGCTTCTTGATATTATATTATCGGTTGATAGTAGTGAATACTTCGTCTCAACCATGCAATCCTCATGATAATAACCTATACAAATTGATGTCATGTTATTTTGTAATATCTTTCTTCAGTGTCTTTCAAAAGGAGTAGCCTATTAAATTTATGTAAAAGTGATCTTCTAATTTACAATAACGTGGGAAAGAAAGCATACCTTTCCATAGAAAACGAAGAAGGCCTCATTCATCGCTCTCCCAATTCTTTTTCGTCCTTCTCCCTTAAATTAAAGGAGTTGGAGGTCGGTCAAAGAAAAGAATCTCGCTTATTCGTCATCTTAAATCCTTTCAAATATTTGTTACAGGGGTTCAGAAAGACCCAATTGTTTTTCTGTGAAAAATATAATTTCGATACGACTTTAATTTTTTTTTCTTTACACTTGAACAGTGATAAGCAAGAGCATGATAAGTCCAAATCTTTCAAAAATTAAGTTCTTCTATGCTTCAAATTGTATACACCAAACCCTACTTATTGTAAAAATATATCCCGAGATGCAACCATCGCCGAGAAAACAGTGTAACATGAGTGTTTTTTAGCTCTCCTGTGAAATTTTAAAAAGGGCACTTTTCGGTTTCTTGCATATTACTGTTTACTTTAATAACTTCATTGTTTGGTGTTAAGCCTTTAAAAACTCGATATAGTCCGAACCAGTCGGATACCAAAGAGAAGACGCGAAAAAAATTTAAAAAACAAAGAAATTTTTCCGACTGATTTGTGCCTGAGTTTTCAACTTGAAGATACGATTTTTGAATATATTATAATTATATGATAAACTTACAGATGTATAGAGTTAAATTTTTAATTTCCTTTTTCTGGTAGCCAAGATTAGCTATCAAAGTTACATCAACTTTGCCTATGCGTAGAAGCCGTTGTTTAATTTTAAATAAAAACCGAATCCTATACATCCGTAAGTTCATCTTAATATTTTATCTGTAACATATCCAGAAATCGTATCTCTTAAATAATAACTCAGCCAGAAAACAGTTGGGAAAATTCCCTCATTTTATGAAAATATTTTTTTTTTTTATATCGTTTTATCGGACAGTTTCATTACAAAAATCCTAAATTTCGTATTTGTTGAGCTAATTGAGAAGATTGATTAATATTTTTCCATATTTCATCATCAGAAGTACCTCCCATGAGATATTCGTAAAGCTGAATTGTGGAATTCGGGCGTCTAGTAAAGCATACCCTTAATCGGTCTTACAAATTGATGATTATTCTTGGGCAGTCTTTTATTTTTCATCGAAGGTTCAAAAAGTCCTACAAGATTCTTTTCGCTTCCATATTGTGAGCTGAGGGTGGTAGAACATTAAGTTCATTTTTCGGGCTCCTACTCGTCCTGTTTTCCTTGTGACCCAGTTCTTTTTAAAAGTTCCAAACGAAGAATTTTGGTATATTTTACATTTGACTGCTTTTATATCATCGTCCGAGAACGTGTCTGTAGTACCTGTGGCAGTTTTTACGCGTTTCCCTTCTTTCTGCTTGTTTCAAATTCTTCATTTTAGAGGGTACCTGTAGTATTTTTAGTTTTTTGCTTATCTACAATTATTATGGTATATATCTTCATGGAGTCTAATCCAATTTAAATTTATTTTATTCTCTTCACACTTTTAGGCGCTATTGAAAAGTTTGCGTTTCTTCAATTCATGCAAAATAGGATGTGCCTAGTATTTGGAAATTATTGCTTCCCCAATACTGTTTTCGACATTTTACCAATCAAGTTTCTAATACAATTTATTCAAATGGAAAAACGTTGGTCAATGAATAAGTCTATTTTTTGCTCGCTATCCCTAATCTGGAATACCGGACTTCCCTTCTTCCCACTCCTGAAATAATGAACAAATAAAAAGTCCTAATCCAACCTCGTTCCTTTTTTGTAACGAAGAATCTCATCGAAAACAACATAATCATAACATTTTTGTGTTTTTTGTGTTTTCGAGTTATGAATTTTCATGTGAGATATCTTTTATTACTTACGTGTTCCTTGAATGTTTTGTGTACGGTTGCCAATACTCTCATTAAGCTTGGAATGCTTAGCAAATGAAAAAAATCGTGAACTATTGTGTGTACGTTTTTTTTTTTTTAGGCTTGGGAATTTGAAAGGGTTTAGACGGTGATGGGTTTAAAATTCAAGATACTCGTATTATGGTTTTCTATTTATATTTTGCAGACAAATGTATCTTGAAAAATGCTCTTCAGAGAGTTAAAACTTGAATACCTATTTTGAAAATGTAGATCTAAATATAGCTGACAACAATAAAACTCCTACTCGAGGTATTGAAATTTTACACCAAGCTCTTGAGAGAGATGGAGATTTTTCATTTCTTCTTTTTGTAATTCAAATTTCTTTCGAGTTTCTTAATAATATACCTAAATGAAAGTTTCAACGACAATGTTGGAATAGTATTGAAATCATTCTGAAATTGATAGTTGGAACTAAATGTTTTTTCAGCTTGTTTTATTTTTGCATTCTGAGGAAATATTGGACTGCAATTCTGTTGGTAATTATTCGTAATTTTATAAGCTTTTCCTAACCCTATATCTACTTATTTTTTCGACTCTCACAATATCCGATTAAGTTAGGTTGAAAGGAAAACTACTGCAGACTAATCATGAAATACTGCTTCAGAAGGTTGGGGCATTTAATTTTTTCTTTAATAATCTTATATTCTTCCTTTGTTTCAAGTAAAGAAATTATAATCAATTCTACTTGAATAAAAATCGTTGTTATTTCTTCACTGTTCTGTATTAATGTATTTGTTTTGTTTGTTTGTTTTTTTTTTGGGACAGTATGAATTCGTTATCAAGTTATATAAACAATTGTGGTGAGTATTTTCATTTGCACGAACTAATTTTGATTACCTTTTGGTTTCACAAGTTTTTGAATTATCTTAATTTTTTTATTTCGCTTGAAAGAAAGTAAAAAAAAAAAAACAAAATAAAATATTTTGAAGCACCACCTGAGCTACATATAGTTACAGACTCACTAATGTCCATTATAATTCGCTGTAATGTGTAAATAGCTTTCTGATTATGCTAATAATTTTTCAGCTGTTTGGTTTTTTCTGGTCGTTTAGTTTTACTTAGTACCTAGTACCTACCTACTATTTTCCTTGCTTTTTTTTCATTTATACTTCATAGTTGCATTGATTGCAACTTATTAGTGGAGTTTGTTTTGTAAATTTTTTTACGTGATTTTTTCCTTTTTGATATTTTTCTGCACTAACTATTCATTACTTCATTATTTCTTTATTTCTCATGTTTAGTGTGTTCGTCTATTGTTTCAATCTTCCGTTTGAATAAGGCTCGTTAACAGTGAAAGTTTCTTTGTCACCATTCTGTATATTGTATGGATGTATTATGTATGTTTCTAAAAAATTGTGGTTTTGGCAAAGTTACCTGTAAATATTCGCCCCTTAACAGCACGAAATAATAATATTCGACCATTCCTGCAACTAACTTGAGTTTTTTTTTTTTTTTTTTTTTGATTGTGAGTTATTGATGGGTGTTGGGAGACGAAATTGTTGCATTAAAATTGTTTGATAAATTGAATATTGGTCATCAGAAGTATCGACTTTTTAATTTGATTTTTCTCGATTTTTTTTTAGGAGTGTATCATCATAAACAAAGTGTCATAAGTACTTCTTCTCAAACTCCAATTCGACAACCACAACCTACCGATTATCAACCAATAGCTAAATCTCATACAAATTTACCACCTGGTGCCTATCCAGTCTTTCCGCCAGGATCAGGTGACTTATTTTTTCAGATTTTGTATTATTTAAACGTTTATTTTCTTTTTCATACTGTCTGGATATCGTCTTCTCTTTATGTTCCCATCCTTTTGGATTCCTATATTCACTTTCAAAGAAAATTGGAGATCCCAGCAAGCATGCACTCGCTTGGTAATTGGATTTTCAATACAAATGAGAAATCCATTTCAATCTGTCAAAATGAAAATATTTTGATTTTTGAACGTAAAAATCTGTTGAAAATTTGGAAAAAAATCAGTTTTTTTTTAAATCGATTTTCGGTTTAGATTCATTGAGTCATTCTTACAAAAATAAAGCGTAAAATGAAGCCTGAAATTTGGTAGATACTAATATCAGAGAGAATTTTTAAGAGCCCTAAATTCAATTATTTCGTGCTTGTACTTAGCATGAAACGTCCACAAAATAAAATCATTTTGTTCACTTCTCAACTGAAGCTTTGAAAAACACCCTGTGTATTCTTTTGCACGGTAATTGCATCTATATATTAGTGTGGACATTTCATTCATAACTACCTGCAGTCATACTATATGCCGTAGTAGTATTTTTTGGTTTCGATACATTTTTGCGTGATTCTTTGTAATGATTCAACTTTCACCTCATATTTAGAGGCATATTATTGTATTTCATACAATTTAGGTAGCTATGCACTCGCGGCTTGTAACAGCATTGTAGTTGGTTGTAATTAGCAGATTTTTAAATGAAAACTTGCTAATTTTTATATTGAACATGCTTTGAAAATTTAAGATGAACGAGTGTCCTTGAATTCGTATATCTGTGTTTGGCCCTTGAGCTTTCATTTCTGATATTGAATGATGTTTTGTATCTGACGTATACCTTGCGGTTGCAAATAATGTATGACTTATCACTGCGGGAATACGATTGTGTGGGAATGGACTTGGAATTCATGAAGCGTAAATCATTTTTTTTAAATACATATGTATACACGCCGACACTCGATGACCTTTCAATGACAATTTATATGAAATGTACTTTCTTCTCTCTAACCGCCGGAATACGATGCAGTTGGTCGATTAAAGAGATAGGGGAATGAAAAGTTTATACGCGAATCATGTCCTAGTTCTATAGTCGAAGAAGAAGACTTTGTTTCCCCACAGTGACTTCATTTTGCATTTGAGAACCAAGCAGACCGAGCCGTGTAAGAATTTCGAGGTGAAAAGGTGTTCACTATTTTCCATATAGATTAACAACTCGTTTGTGAAATTGAAAAATGAAATTAACTTCAGTTAAAGAATAATGTATCTCAAAATTAGTCAGTTGGAATGACGCAGGCTACTCGAAGTATCAAGGTTTTCTCAGAACTTGCGTGGTAAAATTTTGGGGACTCGTCCTTCGACGCAAAATTTGCAGCGTATTTGTGTACTGAAACATTTCTCCGCCATTAATTTATTTGCGATTTATCCGTAATGTTTTGATTCGATTTTATTGTTGATTTTCATGAAATCCTTTTTCAACTAGCAAAACTACGATTTCAGTGAAAACAACGAAGGAAACTGATTAGCTTCTATACTAATACCCAAAATTCGTGTTGAATATTTAGCTTCCGCTTGGTTTTTCATAGAAAAAAAAAAATGGTTAGAGGTAATAATATCAAATTACCTGTGGTACGTAGGTATCTACATATTTTGAGAAAAATATCTTATTGCTGATATGTAATCGTTTTTTTTCAAGCTTTGCAAATCATCCCAAACCATAATTATCTTATTTTTACACTTAGTAATATTTTTATGAAAATATTACGAATTGTAATTTTTCAATTTTATCAAATTTCTATAGACATCGTATCGTCCCCAATTTCTGTTACCTGCTTCTTGTTCTGATTAGTTTAACTTTGCTCCGATTGGTTGGCATAAGCAAAATACGTTTTGCCAATTCGTATCGTAAAACTCAGCTCAACTGAGTTAGGGATCAAGAGATAATCTCTATTCTTTGTACGATTGAGAATACAAAAGAATAGATCCCTTTGTTCCTCGTCTATTATGTCATCGTTTGTTAATGTCTCTCAAGCTGTGTTAATTCTCGTATTTGACTAATTAAGTATTCATTGTTGGACCAGAGAGCACCACCTTTTTATTTTTATGTAATCGGAATCCGGTACGGTTACAAAACTGCGACATGAAGCGTGAATTTCACTTGTAGCAGACTTTAGAAAGGTGACGAAGCAGTGTTGTAGTTGTAAAATTGAATCGAACTGTTGGAAAGAATCAAGTGTGAGACTGATTCTGGTAAAAAACTTTTACAACCAGATTTTCTTGTTTTTTCAACTTTTTTTTTTTCCTCCTAATGTTTTGTTCTTACTTCTGCTCGACAAATTTTGAACGTGCAGATGCTGTTTTGGATTGTGTTTTTGTTTTTTAAATTTCGAAAAATTATTGTGAAATTTATCTCTTTTCTGTAGCATTTTTGAGTACTGACTGGGAAAAAAACAATTTCGCAGTTTGAGTTGTCATTCATGGACGAATGGAAAATTGTACGTACTATCGTGCGGTTATAAGAAAGCCCCGTAGGTGCCTAACCTTCTCACAGCGACTGGTTAACCAGTCATTACGGATGAAAATCGTGAAATATGTTCTTGAAGAGAGAAGTCGAACGAGGCCTATAATCACAAAAACAGCCGTCTGTATGGGTTTCAGCGTCATTTTTAGTGCGTGACTGATGCCGGAGACGAAATGGGCGTCAATAGTCGCTATTTTTCTCACTCATTTACCAATCGCAAAGTGTTATTTTTCTATTTTAGTGTGAAGCAGATACAGTAGCCTGCATTAGTGTCGGGCGAAAAAATACTTTGGTTGTAAATCTCGATTATCTGCTCGATCACGATTAGCAGAAGTATTGGATTTTTGGTCTGACTTTTGCAAATTAACATGGGGCCTTCGCAGTTATTCGTTTCGTGATCTCAGGATCCCAAAAATACTCATCTCGAGTTTTCTTATTTATGTATTCATTTGGGGAGAAGGGGGTATGTTAATCGCAAATTTCGACTTTAAAAGCTAATAACTGCATATTTTTTCCTGCATGATGTTCGAGCATGTTAAAAACCGTGTAAACGTTGTCGCTACTCATCGTCAGTACCTATATAACAGTCGTACTTCCGTATTTTTTCAATCACCAGACCCTCGGCCTCGCGTATTTGTTCTACATAATTATTTTTATCGCGACATAATATCAGGGAATAAGGAGAATAATTTTGAAAAATTTTAATAATAGGAATATTGTTATCATAGTTTATTGATGCAGAACATATTTTCAGATAAGTAATGTTAATGCCGAACGAAAAGGAAATCGGGCGAAGTTTTATCTCCCCGATTAAAAAAAAAATACTCGAATCATTTCTGGACCTAAACTGGTTGATGATTTTTTTTGTTGTTTTAAATGAAATGATGGTACGATTCTTTAGAAACAAACTGTGTCATGCATTTGTGAGAAGATAAGGCAACAATAATTAATATCATAGTTTTTTTTTTAGTTTTTTTTGTCTCATCACGTCACATATTCTGTCAGTTGTCGGTTTATCTAATTGCAGTGAGAAATAATTGATGGCGAGTGTTGAAAAGGAAAGGAAGCAGGTGGAATTAGTAATAAAATTTTCATGAAACGCCGGTTTATTAAGTGGTGGTCGTTTATGAGCTTGAATTGTAAAAATTTTTCATGAAAGACGTTATTCTAAGAAGATGACTTCAGCTAGTTAATGAATATTATATATCTACAATATGACGATTCGAAGACGTGCGACGAAGAAGGGAAAGAGGAGAAATATCTAGAAGGAAAACTGAAGCTGCGTAAGCGGGGGACGAAGCGTTGTTTGGTACGTTGTGTTCTACACGCAGTGTGTATTTCATGGAAGGATTTTGAATAATTCATGGTCGAAAAATCGAGCCACATAACCTTCACGCGACCAGTTCTCGCCATTCATTTTATACACGTTCTGCTAGTTGGAAGTTGTACCTACGGTTGGTTATTGGTCGTTGTGTTCAGGTTCTGACTGTCAGTCAACGCCAAAAACTCTCCGAATTCACACGAGGATGACATGGTCAATGATTTTCATAAAAAATATTCTTTGACCGTTTATTGTTCTCTAGAACGTATGCTGCCGCGAATTCTTTCCCACCCCCCATTGTCCTGTATAGCCTACTTTAAAAAAATCAATATTTTGCTTAAAGTACGCGTACGGCTTTTGTAAATATTTTTCATCGTAGTTATCAATATTCTGATTAACCCTTGTTGAGCCCACCTGAATTTGGACTCCATTGTAGTCCACCTGTTTTTTTTTTTTTTTTTCTAATTTACATACAAAAACTCTACAATTAGCTCCGAATGTCGTTCCTGATGTGAAATGTAACGCTGAATTTGTTGGTACCATTGGCGTCTCTCTAGCTTCAAAACTCGCAGAGTTCTGGCAATTTTAAGTAACCTACCTTCATTTTTTTTTCTCTTTTCAACACCTACGTGTATTATACTCGTATATCGTCCCTGTTCTTGTAAAATCGCGTATGTCCTACGAAAAAGTAAATTGTTGGGAAACTGAAAAAAACGTTTTAAAAATTCAAAACGCGGTATTAAATCGAACTTTTGGGTTTTTAATTATCATTAGGTGTATGGGTATAGAGTATGTAACTGTAGTATAGAGATCGAGTCTTATCAATTCAAAATTTTTTTACTTCTCCACTATCTATATTATAAGAGAATTTCAGGGACTTTTTAGGTACTTTTTTTTTTTCGGCTGCTGATTTTAGTCTGGGCCGATTTCTCGATTTTTTCTGCTTAGGAATCGACAAAAACATGAAAATCGTCAAAATTTGACTTATGCGGTTTTACAAGAACAGGGATGATGTAATTTTGAGAAAAAGCAAAAAAATTGTTTCTCTGTGACTAGTGGACCAATCTTCATGCTTGATGGCTTAACATCTTCGGTATTGGTAATCCTAACTTGCTCCACATTTTTATTTAAAAACTAGCGTGGCCCGAGAGGACTACGCCCCCTCACCGGTCAAAATTCCCTTAAATTTTGCTCAATTCCTCTCGAATTCCACTCATCTATCTCAAAGTCCGCTCAAATTTTGCGTTATCATGAAATGAATGAATGACAATTTCTCCGTTCCAAAGTGTTGGGTGAAAGTGTAAGAATAGAATTCACAGTTATCAAAAATATTTTCATCATTAGCTGTGAAATCAAATCTTTAATCAAAAAGATTTATACATCGTCATATTTCTAAGATTTCCCTCTTTCTAATGAGACCAAATTCAGCTTTCTACGTTGCATTGAGTAAAAGCAGAGTAGATAATTACGAAATGAAAAATAATTTGTTTACGAATTTCGAGTATGTGACAGACATCCGGATATTGGATTTTATTATATACTTAGATATTTGACATAAAAGCTATTCGATACCGAATTTCTCATAAAAACGTATTCTACCAAAATTTTGTACGAAAAAAAGTTATAATGTAGAAGCCAAGATGAATATCAATTCAATTTCTCTGCGAATTGAATAATAGTAAAGCTATAACCTCATTGGTGTGTTCAGAAATCATAACTTTCACCGTTATCTATGATTGTCGGTGACAAAATGAGTGTGCGTCATAAATTTGAGTCACATCAGTTTGGTAATTTATCACTTAATTCCCATGGAAGAGGGCGTTGGAAACGTTTTATCAGTCATAAAAATTGTTAATTGCATTTCAAAATTGGCATACCTAATATGCGATTTAGTTTAGTAGTCGAGTAGATGTACGTTCTGTAAATTATGCAGTCAGGCTATATTAGGATCAGAATTTTAAAGAATTTTTATCATATATCACTCTTGTACAGTCAGGTTTTACTTCAATGTGTGTACTGGGTTGGTTATCGCACACGCCCCCTCGTTTTCTCTCTCACAAAAATTGCTTTATGCAGATTATTTGTATTACTATCGCTTTTATTCTATGTCCGCAGATTGATATTGTTGTAAAACATTTTCACGTGAATTTCGTTTAATTTCTATACCTATACTTCATTCCAGTTGAAGAGTTCCATGACGTTACAAGCCTTTGAAGAAAGCGACTGGTTGAAACATGCTTGAAATCGAAAATACTTTCTTCTCATTCGTTCAATCTTGTGACGTCATGGAACTCTTACTTAACTGGAATGATGTATAAACTCTATTTCACTTTTTTTTATTTGCTTAATTAATTTGTGATCTCGTCAGCTGCATTTCTCTTGAGTGCTTAAACCTTCTGTTTTTTCTTTAGCTCTGAATCTTTCCTGTGAATTTTGTCCACCTACGTTGTATTGTCTATTCGTTTACAAAAACAAACAATAATGCTAACTTTTTTTTTTTTTTTTATTATAAATTTCAGGACCCAAGTATTACACAAGATCTCCGTAATGATAAAAATGATACTTTGAAAAAAATAAAATTCAATCGCTCCACGATTGCCTCAAAAACCCTTTTTGTACACACATTTTCAGCTTTACTAACATTAAAAAAATATTATAATATTGTTAATTTGACTTTTACTTATGTAATTTTATGTTAAGTTTATAATTTATAAGTTGTGTTCCGCAATTTCTTGGCGTTTTTTTTTTTTTTCAATGTGTGTCTTAAGATTTTGAATGTTTACCATACGTTGTTACGAGTTCTATAATGTGTTATTCGACGACGTATCGAGTTAATTTTATTAATAATTTTTAAAATAATGCTTTTTTTTCATAATTTTTAGCATAATGAGAAACAAAGTTCTTCTTGTCAACAATTCATCACAAATAATGTATTCTTGTGCCTAGAAAAATAATACTCGGTGGCCAATTCACTAAATACGAAACATAATAATTATTATTCTTTTTACGTATTTTTTATTTTACGGTGACTTGCCTTTTTTTTTTCTTTATAAACATACCGAGGCTTGTGATTTTGGAATATTGACAGTGGAAGTTTAAAGAATTATTTTTGTCGCATTCCTATACTTGCTGTCGTGTTGTTTTACACTTTCAAAGAATGATGTAGCCAATATGTAAAAGAAAAAACTTACAGTGACTTTGTGATACTATTTTTTTTCCGCAACATTCCAAGAGAACAAATTCAAATTTCTAATTTATAAGAATATAATATTAATAAGAATGATAATAATATTAACTTAAATCCATTGCATTTACGACGAATTATTGATTGTTGTTTATAATGAAGAACAAAGAAGAAGCATTTAATACTTCGTTTGTTGCGTGCCTAAATTTTTCTTAAACATAATTTTTTCCATTTTATTTTTTGCCGTTCATTTTTTATCGCTATTTTTCTAATATAATTCTGTTTAACAAGTGGTATTCGTCTTCTGCTACCGTTTCTTGTTTTTATTGTTTGAAATTCAACAGGGTAACCTCAGACAAACCATTAAGAAACATTTATAGTACAACAACCAAATCAAATTTTTAATCGTTCATTTTTTTTTTTTCATTCTATGTTTCAATCAGGTTTTAGAATTATGATTATTTTATTTTTTTTATTTTATATGAAGAAATGTTAAATGTATAAGTAAAGTCATCTTTATTTGCGAATGTATTGAATTTATTTTTTCATTTCTTAACGAGTGTAAACGGAAAAAAGTAACAATTGTTAGAAAAACATTTATTTAAAGAACATTCGTCACTTGACGAGAACAAATTTTCACATTTGATATAGTTTACGATAATTACGTAGAGATAAAAATAATTTTTGAACTACGTCATTTAAAACTCGATTAATTCTTCAATTTATTTCTCATATTCTCGATTACACCGACAGCCAGTGACCCCGAAATATAGTCGAAATTCCAAAATATTGGGCCAGTTTTTTAGACCATAGCCCGAGATTAGGATTTTAAAGAGTAATATTTCTCTGGTAAACGTGTTTTAGCTTTCCACGAATCGTCAATCCATTCTTTTTTAACAACGGAAATATTTTGTTCTGGTAAGTTCGATGGTAATGTGCCCCTGAAACGCGAAGCATTCGTAAATTTAATCGTGAATTAAAAAAACTGAAAAAAAAAAGAAATTATCTCCCATTATTTGTAAGACTTAATGTAACCGTGAAAAACAGTCTGAGAACTGATAAATTCATTCGTGGTTTTTATTAGAATAATGAGATAAAAAGTGGGGAACAATAATTTTACAATTAAATTTTTTCCCCACATGAATTGTTTTCGGAGGGCAAGTATGAGCGAAATTTAAACGAATAAGTTTTGGAACTTGGTGAACCGAAACCACATGAAGTTGTGTCAGAGAGTCATAAATGTTATGCAATGTCATGATTTATGAAAAGATGGATATTTCATCATAAAAAAACAGTGAAATTTACGAAAATGGAAAAAAAATTCCATCGGTTTCCCAAGGATTTTGAATTTATGTGTAATTTCTCTAAATTTTTTATAATTTGACAATGTGAAGAAAAAAACCCCGAGTGTTATCATGCTGCAAATTTTTTTGAGACTGAAAAATTTTGGTATACCTTCTTCCCAACCCGTAGCTATAGTCATCTAAGAAAAAATAATTTCTAGTTCAACCTTCAATTTTCACCAAGAACCTGCAAATCAGCAAAATTAATTTTATTCAGTTGAGAGCCAACATTTTAGCAGTATCAAGTCGGAATAGATAGACTAAAAACTTCTGCTTCAGCAAAACCATATTTTTACACGATTAGGTATTATGCCACACCTCATTAGTTTATTCTCTTTTTACAATAAACTTCACCCTAAATTCTGTTTTCTGACGTAATCACCTCATCGTGCTCTGAAATTAGGGTGGCCTACATTCTTTCTTTTTTCCTGCTGTAAAAATTGCGTGAGCGTTATAATGAAAATGGCATCATTCGATTCATTCGTCAGAAAACGCATACTTCCTCACCGCCAGAGCTGTTCGCTTTTCTTGGCCTTTTTCTTTTTCCGCACCTATTACTGATAAATTCATTAATATCGGTTGCGTTTATAGTTTATGAAAAGTATTTAATTTCGTCTACCAGTTATCGGTTGACCAGTCCCTTGTCAGGATTTCAAAAATGTAATCAATCAAACAAAAAGAGTAAAGATGACGTTCTTAATTATCAGATTCATTCAATATCGCAGTTGGAAAGAATAAATTTTCGATATTTGGGTGGGTTTTCTATTAAATAATGTTTTTAAAAATATTAAGCCCTTTATAACTTCTATGAAAAAGATAGCGAGTGAGAAATGCTACTGAGGATAGCAAAATTGGAGCATCTAGTTTTTGTACATGAGCTAGCAAAAATGAAAAAAATGTTTGCTAAACTTGGGTGATACCTGGACACCCCAGCACAAAAATTACTGCTCCTAGGGACTAACGGCCCCCTTCGCATAGTTGCATTTCAGTTATTCACCGATCTCGTTTGTTCTTCAGTTTCCTCTTTTCTACGTTTTACTTTCATTTGTCAAGTGATTTTTCTTCATTATTATAATTAAAGAAAAAAGTCAAAAAGTTGAACTCACGACAGGAAGACGATGTGGGTAGTTTTCTGATCGACTGAGCTCTGCTCAAAACCACCTTGAAATTTCAACATACTTTTGTACATTCGGTATTGATATTCATCATCATCAGTCTGAAATAATAATTTTGTACCTCGAGTTAATTTCTATGACCTATTATTTTCTTCTGTCCACAGCTTAATAAATATCTACCAACCTCGGATACAGCGTGAAAAAACACGAAGCACCCTCTGAATATGGCGTAGGGATTTTTCGAATCGAATATTTCTTCATCGAGTTTAATTTTATCTTCATAAGTAATATTCATATTGGTTTCCTGAAATGTGAAGTTTGATTTGAGACTATGCTGTGAAAAAATTAGTCAAATTTGGAGAGAAAATTAATAAGCAGGTTTTCTTCTGAAAACCTGCTAAAAAGAAGCATAAAAATGAAAGTAATGAAAAATTCTTGAAAATACAATATTATAATTATTGAAAAACTTGGGAAAACGGATAGAATATTTTTCTTGAATAAATGTGAAAATAAAGCAACCATGTCAAGCCTTTTCAGGTAACGACATTAATTTTTTTGGAAAAAAATTAAGTTTCCACTTCAGTACACGTCCGCTATCACAAAGAAAAACGTGTCATTTACCTCAAATTATTTTTACTTTTTAGATAAGAGACTAAAACGAAGTAATTTAATGATACAGAATTAGTATTTTCACGCAACTTAGTGGACGAAATGAAATAACTATCATATTAATGTTATTCTCAATAAAATATATTTTCAATACTTTCGAAATCATGTCTACCTCCTTGGAAATACTTTCATTTTAAATGGACTATGCTCTCCCTACTCGTTATTTTTGAATTAAAAATTTTTAAAAACCTACATCAATTTTCATGGAATCGAGAATGAATTTCAGTCTACTCGCATCAATCGGTTCTGTGTAACTATCTCCATAACAATCATATTCTTCTGCCAATTGTTCTGCTGTCGTTGAAGTCACGAAGAGGAAATCATCTGGACGCCATTTTCTAAAACTATTATTATCAATACATTCAACCAGCCAATCAGTCTTTACTACGTCGTACTTGTTAGTACAAATCACATTGGATACGCGGATACTTTTCGTAGAAGCCAACACGCAATAAGTTGCTGGACCTATTACAAAAAAAAAAAAAGACTAAAAAAAATATGGAATATACGTATGTATATGGAATAAAAACATTATATCTGAATCCTAGGAAAAAACATATCTTGATATATCTTTCTCGAAAATTGGAATTATAAATTATAAAACCAAATTTGCAAACGCGATTTGGATAAACGTAATTAGTTATTTTTTGTCAATGGAATTACACCCTCGTAAATTTCAGAATATTTTTGTAGTTAAGAAATGGCAAATAATGACCAGGGTTTTGGACGATGGTTCCACCATGTTGTTGTATCTTCTTCTCTAAATCATTTTTGGTATACGAATGACTAGCGTCGGTTAAAACACAAAATTCCTTGTTCTCGAATATTGACGATAATGACTCCAAGTTTCGCGATTTCTTCGATTGAAATTCTTCGTCGATAGTCAATACTCTTTTGGTACGAGGCACTTTACGCTTGGGAGAACTATATTTTTTATTCAGATCATTATAATCACCCGTCAATTTACCACTGTAACGCTACATGAACAAAATACAAGCATGAACATTGGATTAATACGCCGAAACCTTGACCATATAGAACAAATTTGTCATGGTCACGAAAAATATCATTACTTGACGTATTTTGGTGAAGTCGTCCACATTGAGGCACTCGTACCACGGTTTATCGTAGCGAATTTTCTGAATTCGAGGGAATCTCAGCGTGTATCCCACCTTGAACGAGTCCGTCTGTATCACTTCGGTTGCTTTCACCTGAACCCGATAAAATAATGAATTGAAAAAATGAATAAACCATTAAATTGATGAGAATCGTCAATGAAAATAAAATTTTAAAAAAAAGGCGTTCAAATGTATCGAGGCAAGGATACAGTTTATGGTAAATGTAAATTTATTTTGTTACTAAATTGCGCAATGAAAATATTTCGAAATGTTTGAATTCGTTTTCAAGCACAGCACTGTGTAATTTAAGACTCGACCAAAAATTGTTTTTCCCGAAATTTACAGTTTTATTTGAATATTTCCAAAAAGTATTGGGTACCTGTAAAATTACTGAAGATTCTGGTTTAATCCAAACATCTGGCTTCTCTTTTGACCACTGGATTCTTGAAGGCATTTGATTAGAATAAACTCTCTCCCAAAATTTGCTGATCTTGTTATGCAGTTCCTCTAATTCGTTGTCACTAGCGCCTGAGCCAACTCGTCCCAATGAATAAAATTGAACAGGTTCATTTTCTAAGGTAAACAAAAATAAATACTGTGGGTATGTTAAACGCAGAGCCATAATTTTATTCATTATTACTCTAGTGATTTTCTCTTTCAGTCTCATTCATGTGAAAATAGTCGAGTACCTTTTTAATTTTTTTTATCTCAATTTTATCCGCAGGCATACTGGCTGGAAGAAAGTGGGGCCCAGGAGAAAAAATCTAATTTTTTATACAGAAGTGAAGGGTATTATGAAAAATTCAGCCCAAAAAAGAGCTCAAGATTTTTTTTTTTTGAATAGGAACTAAAGCATACCCACATATTTTGATGAAAAAACTTGAAAAAAATTTAATTCTACTTCAATAAGGAAACATTATTCTTTCTTTTCCTTATAACAACAACCTATCAATACAAAAATTTATAATAATTGGCTATGAACTTATTGTTTAAAGGAATTTTAAAATTGAAAGATTAATATTCAAGTTGAATTTATTTTCCACGCGTTCTGAAAAATATAATCAAGAAAAAAAAAACTCGGAACAAATAAATTTACCTTCATTTTTCTTCGAGTCGGCTAATGCTAGCAAAAATTGACTTATAACACCTCGCCGACGTCCCTCGCCGTAATAACCGCCAATAATTAAAACATCCAGTTCGACCATTAATCCTTCCGTGTACTAATTAAAGCAAGAAATTAGAAGTAAATTTTGACCTGTACCGAACTGTTTACAATTTTAAGAAAAATGAAACGTTTACCTCCGGTTTTATTTTGTACCATCCAGCATTACGAGCATTCGGTTTGTACACAGAAAATGGATCTTTTACAATAATTCCTTCTTCACAATTATCGATGGTCAACTTCAACACACTTACGATCTCTTTACTATGAAATTTAAAGACAGAAGTTTAAAACACGAATAAAATAATCTAATATTTATTTTATAATTAAAGGTACAAAAGTACCTCACCGTAAAATTAGCATTTGAAAGAATTCAAAATAAATTTCAATTTTGCTATTCTTTCAGAGATGAAATTCTTTTTTTTTTGTTGAAATTATAACAACCGCAAAATAATTAATTGCAAGGTACCTCGAGGTGACAACATCTTTGGCACTCAGAACCAAAACTCCTTCTTCGGGCCGAACTATCTCGTCTAAAATTTTGAATCTTTCTTCCAGAATGACGTTAGTTAGCACTTTGTCATTTAAATACAGAATATCGAAGACGATAAAACACGGTTGATTATGATGACCCTGTTTTAGGGTTTTCACATCAATATTTTTACCTTTGAAAAAAATTGAACATGAATAAAATTATGATGAATAGTCTACACGCACATTATTAGTAAAAAGTCTACGTACCTTTGAAAGTGTATTTCTTTTTTATCGAATTCCAACACATCATTTCGCCATCTAGAATACAGTTTTTAACGGTAGGACAAAGTCTGGGAGCTAATTTTGGCGTTAAAATTCCATTTGACGTATTACAACCGAATGTATTGGTATAATCGTGATTGTTTCTAAAAAGCAAAAATAAAAGTGAAATCATTATAATTAAATCCAGGCGTTTGACTCATTAACTGACACTATACTATGAGAAATGTAACTCTCTACCTGGACAAGTATTTAAATTCGTTATTTTGATAATGTATTTGAAATCGTTCGCCATCGAATTTAATTTCCACGAAATACCGATCAAGTTTTGGAATATCTTTGTCGATAGTTTCAATATCACAACGTTGAGAAAGCATTGGTCTGATATGCTCAAACATTGATATCCCAATCTCATTCAGTCTTATCGAAGGATCTTTCAGAGTAGTGCAAATCTTGAAGGAAAAAAAAAAATTAAGAGCATATTTTAATTATTTTCAAAACTAATAAGTCAGCCGATTTTTCCATTTACATAGAAACAACTCCTAATTCGAGGAAGTAACAAAAAATACTTTCAAAATTATATTTTAATCCACGATAATGAAATATTAGCAACGAATACAAAATAATCTCATTCGTTTAACACAGTAACTTGTTGAGGGGGTGACTCGAAGATCAGTTAGTTTTCTCTATCCTATTCATCAATTCCACTAATTATATTTTAATTTTGTTTGGGAGCTACAAAACTAGGCAGCAAAAATTGATACCTATTCTCGATTGAAAAAATAATTTATATTCTCAAAAGAATTTCATTTTTCTGGCAAATAATTATAAAGAGTAAGATATGTTTCATCAAAATTACATACATACTTACTTTCTCTATATTGCTGTTAACATCAAAAAAATCATTAGCATCTGGATGGAACAAGTAGAGAATTTTTCCTCGAGATAATCCTAAATGTAAATCTTTCAATAATATTCTGATTAGCCATTTTTGTTCTAGCGCTGACATTTCTAGAATCATTGATTGTAGTTCGTCATCTACTTCCCCTGCAATCAAAAATACATAATCGAATTACTTTTGAAACGCCACAGAACACTGTCAGGAGATAATGAAAAGTTGATACAACACCCTGCAAAATTTATGAGAAGAGGAGAAAGCCCATGTAAAAATATTCTAAATGATTGCTTTTTTTTTTTTTCAATCTTTAAGAGGTCCACTTCTTGACAATGAAAAACCAAATAAATTATACCAAGGACCTATCAATGTAACTACGAGTTGGAGGGTCAGTTATTGAGAAAAAAAGAAAAAAAATTTTAAATGTACATTTTTAAACAACTATTTATAGGTGTTATATTTAACCCCACATCTAATGAATGAAGCTGTGGGCGAGGTTGGGAGTAGACTCAAAGGTTCAGTCTGACCTAATTTACGTAAAAGTTTGTTGATTTTGACACGATAAAATATATTTATCTCGTGTGACCAAATTAAAAAGGCCTTTGTTATGTATTTATTTTTTAAGACTTCTGACCTAAAACTTTCAAAGATTTTCAGATGTCGCATTCCAACACAATGACGGGAAAACTTTCAGAAATTAACAATACGATTCGATTACTTGGCTTGTGTTCTGCATGCTTGGTAGCAATATTATCCAAATGTCTGTTAACTTGATAAATGTTTAACCGATTTTCTCGCTTCTGCTGGGAAGAATGTCTAGCATGTAAAATCCAGTAGGCCACATCTGCAAAGTCACCAGCTCCTGATCCAGCAGTTTTTGCAACTCTGAAATTGTCTGGTCATAAAATTTATGATCCACAATATTGAAGGAAAATATGAACGAAAATAATTTACTTGTGATTCTGTAATTTCAGTGCATCTTTGCTCGTTTTCGATAGACATAAAATTCTAATGTAGGTTTTAGCCAAAGTGTGTTCTTTTATACCATAAGGACCTCGTTCGTGATCTTGTTCTGGAAGCATCAATCTCATGATAGGATAAAAACTGTCATTCTGTAAAAATACAAGTTAAATCATATTAGATATTTTACTTTCATTCATTACAGGATAGCTTTAAAGTAATTACCTTGCTCTGTTCTCGAAACGAAGAAATGAACTGTTTCATAATGTCAGCCTTGACATGACGATTGTCTGCTGCCTGAATCTTTTCCAATACTTTGCATAAAGTTTCAAAGGTAGTACGTTCACAAAACGTTAACTCAGCCATGATTCATTCTGTAAATCCATTAGAAAAAAATTGCATTGATTTTAATTTCACATATTTTGGGTGACCCTACAGAAATAGTAGGTACCTATTTAAATGCTAGTTCTGTGTTCTAGCGATATTCGGGAAAGTTACATTTCTTCAAGCAAGAATTCTTCCAGCAAGAATTCTTCCAGGAGGGAATTTAGCAAAATCTAAGTCTATAAAAAAGTAAAAACACTTCTCTAAACATAAATTCTGGTTCGTTTTCTGAGTGTTTTTCAAGGAGCATGCAGGGTTCACCTGAATGTCTCTTTATGTTTTACCAAAAACAAAAACTGTAATTTCAACTTTTTACCAAGAAAAAAGCAAAGGTTTAAAACAATTATACAAAAAAAAAAATGAATTACCATGTCTTATAGAAATAGATGACCTTAAATGAGCCAAAAGCGAATCATATTTTATATTTTCAAAAGTATAAAACCGGTTTCAAACTATTGATTAACCAAAAAATATGCTTGAATTACTTTCACGTTAAAGTTGCAAATGAAATTGATAAAACCATTTAAATGTATTTTAGTATCCAGAAACAGGAGGATTAAATAATTCTTCAAATATGAGTCGTTCTAAAAATACAATTTTGCTCCCAAAGTTTTTCAGAAAATTTAAGAAAAATTACTATAGTAAAGATCAAGAAACTAAATATTGGAGAATCAGGAAAAATATTGATCTTTTAATGATTTGTAAACATTCAGCAATCAAACAAAATACAATGTTTTTGTAAAAGTCTCTAGTACACGACATAAAATTAAAATTTACAAGCCGATACAATAAAATGATTGGTAACAATAAAATTGAAAAGATGTTATTCTTAACTCGTAAGAAGAAAATGAGAATGATAGAAAAAAAAGCAATGGCTAATCAAATAACAATATATTTTTCTAGATAGGTTTTAGCAAGATCAAACTGACCTGCATTCATGTAAATCAAATGTAAATTAAAAGCTATATCGGGAGTTAAATCGAACATTCTGTCATCGATAGCAGATTTATACGTTAATGCTTTCTTATAGTAGAAAATTGCTTGTGGTAATAATTCAAGCTGATGGAAGGCACGACCAATATTATAAAACACCTCTTGACTAGCTTCGCTTCCTCTGTGCTCTTGGTATTTAGTGAAAAACGCCAGCATCTGAGTGACAAGTGCATGCTTACTGGTAATGAATTTCTGACAAGCAATGTGTAATAAATTCAAAGCAATCATAAAGGACAACAGAGGCGTCTTAAATCTTTCGTACAGAATGTAGTAATCGTTGAGCGCGTATTTGTAGGTTCCAGAAAATAAGCAGTTATTTGCATACAGCATTAAAGCATTACTGTCATTCGGATTTTTTATCAGAGTCCGGATTAAAAATTTATGTAAACGACTGTACTCGGTACGACAGCTTGCCAGGTAAAATAAATTCCAAGCTCTCTTCGGAACTTCGGATTGCAACAAAACTGGCCTCGTCAAGTCAAATCCAAGTTCATAATCATGGTTATAAATGCAAGCCAAAGTTAAAACCAATCTTAACTCTGGTCGCTTCGGAAGGAACTTGAATGATAAGTACAGCGAGCAAGCCAATTGTTGGAACAAGTCGTAATTTTTTCTCTGCAAATATAAATTGCAGACCTTGATAAAGACCTGCCACTCATCTTCCAGAGAAACAGAATGATCGACGTCTGTACCATTTAAATGCTGCATCAGTTTCCCTTTCACTCCTTTAGCTGATCTCTGAAATAATGATTCGAATAAGGTGAACTCGTCAATGGAATTGATTTCGATATAATGCAGTCTAAATAACTGCAAAGCTGCTTCAATAAAAGCATCGTAATCTTTGAGCAAATGGTAAAGCTGACATCGTTCATAGATCATCAGACTGATATTACTTTGATCCTTCAAAGTGATTTCCACAGCTTCATTGTACAGTCCAGCAGACTTTAATTCGTTACAGAATTTTAATTTCAAATCGTTATCGTCGGGAAATAAATTTATGGCCGTTCTGTAGCTCTGGAAACACTGTTCCAGCTCTTTGAGATTCTTATAGCAAAGAGTTATTTTGAACCAAATGTCAGATGAATTCATTTTACTTTCTGAAAGTCTATTTAGTAACGGAAGCGCGTCAAGATACATTCCATCGTCAATGAGCTTCGAAGCAATGTCATAGAACAATTGACCGAATTGATCGGGATCTTCTTTCAGAAATATTTTAATTTGAGATCTCGCTATAGCATAAGAATGGTAATGAATTAAGCACAAAGCTAACTTGATGCGGATTTTTGTTTGTATATCATTGCAAATATTAGTATCGGCAATGATTTCAACACCATTGGAGCATTGTTTGATGACAGAAATTCCGCAGAATTTGCAAAATATTGACAAACACTCATCGTACATCTGATTACACACTAAAGCATCGGTGTATAGCTCAACTTCGTTCTTCGTGATGAGCTCTTCACAATTTGTGAAAAGGTATTTCCAAATTTCACAAGCTTTGTCGAATTTCTTGTCTTTGTAGTACAATGTGCCGACAATATTACGAATTCTGATTACAGTCGGTCCATCGGTTTTAGGATTCAACTTGTGTAACAAACGTTGGTAACCATAATCTTCCAAATTACCTAAATGCCCTAATTTCATCAATTCTATTCGTTTTTCGTACAGAGAAACGTTCAATAAATCCAAAGAAATGGCCCTTGTGCAACAGGAAACAGCCTGCCTATATCGCTGCTCACCTTTGAGAATATCAGCTAACTGAACCCACTCTTCTTTGTCGGTTGGTCCGAGGTGAGCTGCAATTAGTCGCATCTGAAGAGATTTGTCTGCTTCACCAATACCATCGTAAATGGAAGATAATGTACGAAAAGGCTCTGAGGCGTTCGGTTCTTCTTTAATTATTTCCAAACACATTTTCACGGCACTTTCTGCATCACCTTTAGCGTAGCAAACGTTTGCTTGACCCATCACAGCTCTTAGCGTTGCAGACAGTTTACTTCGTTGAGGCCTTTTCTTCTTAGTAGATGTTTTCTTTTTTTTCCTTCCTTCTAGATTGTCAGTACTTTCGTCATTTTCAGAACAACTGGTACCGCTAGATGCAGATAATTCTATGTCATCCAAAGTCCCGATGCTTAGAGTATCAATCGGTGGAGCAACATCGACGGGTTTCTCGCAAGAAGAATTACTTATAGAAACCTGATCGTCCATTTGCTGCAAATAATCACCGAATGATATCTCACCATTCATAAATTTTGTCACTGCATCTGACTGGGAGCTTTCGTCCGATAAGTGATCTACCTGAGTCAGCATTTCGCAATCCTCCGCCATTTTTACTGACAATCGAGATGCTGAACGAACACTCCAACCTATGAAAATTAATTTAGAACATCACTAATAAAAATAAAACAGTAACAGCACTTAGTAAAGGCACAACGTTCTGTAAAAGCGATTGTTGTACTTTCAAGAAAAATTAATTTAAAAAATACTTTTGATCAAATTCGAATGATTTTCAGTATTTTAACCACTTTTTAGCGTTTAAACAAATTTAAATCAGACACTTGAAACTAAAATCTTTTTCTTTTTCATCTATAAATAAAAGTTACAGATACTTTCATGTCAAATTGCAGCTTTTTAAGTATTCTTACTTCTCAACTCTGAAAGAAGGATAAAACCGCCGACATTATTCTCACATCTTCACATACGGACAACCTGTGAATAACAAAATGATGTCCCAATAAGAAACCAGTTGGCCAAGCTAATCCTGAAATGCTTGTCACAGAGGATATAACGCTACTCCATCGAATTTACAAGAATATGAGAAAAAAGTAGGTAAAATAATATACAACAGCATAATTCTGAAGTGAAAAAAATTCAGTTTAGAGGTGGAAATAGATGGACCATGAACAGAACTGATACATCAAGGATTGCTCCACCAGTAAAGCAATCAAGCTATCGAGATTTAATTTGTTTTCGAATTTTGATGAAGAGAAGAACTAATGAATCTGAGTAGTAAACAATCATTCTATACTTACCACTAAGTCGAGTAGGAGCTTCGAAGAAAAGATGAAACTGTGTTATCGGGAGTTTGGGACTTAATTTAACACTACAGTTTATATTTTATAATCAAGATGAAGAGACCGAACGAGTCTTTCTTTCATTTTCATACCTTTTACCTTATTTTGGGCACATGGAAAAAAAAACTTGCTCAGGCTGAAGCACCTGGACCCTGGAGCACCTGGACCTTGGAGCACTTGAACGGAAGAACTTGAAAATTTTTATTATAGTTGGCGATGAGTTGAATGGTTGTCCACCACCACCGAACTATTCTGAACGTCTTTAGGTGCGACAACTACCAGTACGCTGAGTTACCCGTACACCTCGGTAGTTCATTCCGAACGGGCAACGGGTTTCTGACTTTCTGATAAGATTTCAAATTTCCGATTCCGAATTAAATTCCGAAGCCTACTGATTTTATTAAAATGAAATTTTTTAAATAACTCCGAATTCCAATAAGTTTCTTTACAAAATAATATTTATTAATATTCATCACGACATCAAGTTTCAAATGTCTGAATCTGAAATGAATACTGTACATAACAAACAAACAAAAAAGTAAGTCCGTTGTATGGTATTGCCTTCAATTTTTTCATTAAAGTTTTCTCCAAAAAATATAGGTAGAATTTATTTTGAATTCTAGATTATATCAAATCAAGGCAAATTATGAGATTTTTGTATTCATCATTATTATTTCTTTCACTATTTTAGAATCCCTATGTTAATGTTTTTTATATTCATTTAACCGAAGAACTAAATGTTCACAGCTTCGTCCATGAAAATCCGTTTCGCTGTGCTGTCTGCCGAAAAATCTTTGGGAGAAAGGTCGGATTGAGGGTTCATATTAAAAAAACTAATCATAACATTCACAGACAATGGCCAGAACCTGTACAAGTGAGTTATTTCCCACAATTATATTTTGAAGTTGATTCATTAAAAATGAAACAAATTTCCATTTTCTTCTAGACAATTCTTCCTCCAGAATGGCCATATAATGTTGTCAGTTTTTCTCAAAACGGTAGTCAATACAAAATTAATCTTGTCTTGCCAAGTATATCATCTGTCGGAGAATTACGTTTATGGACTGAAGGTTTTATGAACCTTAGTCAGTGTGTTTATACACGTACTGGTAGTAAAAAAAATCGATCTCGCTTGACACCTCATTCGGTAAGCTCTAAAAGTCATTCATTTATATATTTTTCTGTATAATTGAGGAGTAATTTAATGATGCCCAATTGCTTTGACTTTTTCAATTTTCTTAAGAAAGCGGGTTCTTGAGGCTCTTACATTATTCATATTAGATAAATAATAATATAATACTAATAATTATTGTACCTAATAACCTAATAATAATAATAATTCATAAACCTTTTTCAAACATTTTCTCTGAATGAACGGACAACCTAGGCACCAAAGTATTTCTGCTTCGTTTAAATGGATATTGTCTAAATTTTGGTGATGGAAAATTCCAAAACTGTAATTGAATGGATTTTTGAAAAGATCTGTTTAATTCTCCAGAAGGAAATTTATAGATAGGAGGGGCATAAATTCAGCGCTAATTTTCACTTTGAAAAAATATATACCAACAATTAATATAATTATATTTTTTTAATTTTATAGAATTTATAAATTACGAGTAAACATGTTTCTCAAATATAATCGATTCTATTATTTGTTTTTTTTTTGTTTTTTTGAATCACGATAGCAACTTAACTTTTGACCCTGCTGACTTACGATTGAGAAATTAATGTATTCCATTATCTCACCCTTTTCCGTAGCTTTCTGTTCTGAGTGGTGACATTTTGAACTTTCCACTCGAATATTTTCAAAACTGGCAAAATGAAAGAATAATTGTTCTTGTCATTATTTTGTTCCCCTTAATTAAGTGAACTAAAAATTATTCAAAAATTCAAGTAAATTTTTTGTTTCATTCAAAGGAATTTTATCGATGTCAGCACTTTCATCCTCAAAAAACTGGTAAAAAGCGGACCAAGGGTACTGGTTGTAAAAGTTCTATCATTACGTCAATTAAATGCGATTATAGTGATGATCCGTAAGCACCTATTATATGATTATGTATACATATTATATATTTGCTCAGTGGTGGAATTTAATCGTGTGTGTGGGTGTTTTTCGAAATAGTGGTATAAAATGGTTTACCAATTAATTAAGGAAATGTATTGTATTTAATTGTTGAAAATTACGAGTAAAATGATTAAAATGAGTAGATTTAGCGTACCGCTTCACCCTCTCTCACACTTGAATCCACCGTTGTTATCGTATAAACTTTCAGAACTGATACCATTGAATTAGTTTTCTAATTTTTTGCAGATATTACGCTGCTGTGACGATAAATTTTTTCCACAATCATTCAGTATATTTTGGCGATACGCTCAAGTTCAGAAAACCATCGATTGAAGTGGAAAACGCTTTCCGACGAATGTTACTTGATGGTTTCAGTCCGGCCCATGCTCTGAAAAATTTTATGACTCATCTGGAACTTCAGCCTGCTGATCATTATATTAGTTCAATCAGCGATAGAACAAAATGTCCAGACTATAATTGGGTTCACCATTTCAGTGGCAAATTGTTCAAAAGTATCAGACCGAACGTGGATTCCGAACAAACTTTAAAAAACATGAAAAATTGTGTTCAAAGTCTAAATGAACAATTCAACTGTCAGATATGTCGTATTCAAGAATTGATGAACAATGATTATGTAATATCAATTTTGACGCCACTGATGAAGAGAGGTTTAGAAAATCCGATGTCCGGTGAAACGGTATTTGTCGATTCTGTTAACTACGTTGATAAATTCGGTGTGAATATTCTCCTTCTAACGTGTGTATTCAACCCAACCACCAGAATTCCCTTAGGAATCATTATTACGTCTCAAGAAACCGAGTCAATTTTGGAGCAGGGTTTGCGATTGTATCTATTAATGACAGAGGAAGCATCATTCGGCGGACGCGGTAAAGATGGACCTTCAGTCTTCGTGTCAGACCATTCAAAAATTATCGTCAAAGTTTTCAAAACAATCTTTCCTCAAGCGTCTTTACTTTGGTCTGGCTTTCATTTTCTGAAAAAAGCCTACAATTGGATGTTCAGTTCGAAATATCATGTGAGCAAAGATGATCTAGGCCATTTGTATTCTGCTATCCGGAAAATGATGTACTCGCCGGATGAGAATACTTTGGAATACCATCATTGTGAGACCCTTTCAACCTACTCCTGTAATCCTCAAGTGGTTAGTTACTTGAAGACACTCTATGACAAGCGTCAAAAATGGTCCTTTTGCTTTCGAAGTCCTGCTTTGAGACACAACTCTGAATTCAAGAAACTTTTGTTACACGAATTCCAGATTTTAAGAGAAGAAATCCTTGATCAAGTGCAAAAGCAATCGCCTGATGCATTACTTAGATATTTTGTTTCAGATTATGATTACTATTTCATGAAGAAATTAATTGATAACTGTGTCGATTTTAATCAAAATTATTTCAAAAAATTCGCAAATGATGTTGATGCCAAAAATTATACTTTTGGACCTTTTCAAAATTCAGAGAGTTTATATTACGTCTACAACAAGAATAAAAATTCGAAATATCTTGTGAACGCAGATATTGGGATTTGTACATGTTACACTGGCGTTAGCGGAAATTTTTGTCGACATCAGCGTTTACTGATGGATACCATAAATGAAGAATCAATGCTGCAGTATCCCATGTTTGTCGAGCCAAAAGTAGAGCTATATTACATTGCAACTGGGAGCAATGAAATTTCCCAAACATTTTTCGATTCATTGCATTCATTTAATTATGTAAAAGAAGACATTCAGTATGCCATAGAAGTTGTTTTAAAAAATGATGGAAGTTCCGAGTCTCCTAGTATCGATAATATTGAAGAAAATTTAGATGCTCATATCGTCGAAGAAATAGTAATCGAGGTAAATCATGACGATGTTTCCGACATTGAAGAAAAAGAAGAACAGTGCTCTCAAAATAATGTTACATCGCTGGGTTCATATCACCCGTCAATTTCGAAGAATAAACATGCGATTGATAATTTGAAAGAATCGTTTGAATCTTTTGTTGCAACCATAGAAAGCGATGCAGAATTTTACACACAAGGTTTGCAACAGATGTTGAACCAATTGAAAAAACTCAATCATGCCTGTGCTCAGGATCGCTTATTGGCTTTGAAATCATTCAACAAGTGTTAAAGGAAATGTTGGCTCTCAGTCGGAAGTTTCTTCAACTTTTGATAAAGGTTAGTTTTTTTGTTTTTTTTTTCGAACTAAATATCCCTTTTATATTTTTGACTTTGAGAATTTTTTTTGTTGGGTGATGATAGTGAAAGTAGTGACATCTACATATCTTGCGCGCGTAAATGAAAAATTTCCCAATAGGATTATGAGGTACATATTTACATAGGTACCAGTCAGTTGTAGTCATATATTGGTCTGTCGAATTCATATCTTCATCATCGCGTTTATATTTTGCTTTTTGAACTTCAATCCGGTTACTGCATCGACACCCCCCTTCTTTTGTAGAATCCGTGCAAAATTTAGTCAATCTATTTCATAGCAGCTTGGATTAATATATTGTAGTTTGCCTGTCACTTTTCAAGTTATGGATTTACCGGTTACAGCAATGAAATTATTATTCATATCATATGTTAACCAACATAATCAAAATATTAGACGTGAAACTGTATCTTGACATGAATTTGTGGACAACAGTCATGTTTGCATTAAAACGGAACTAACGTACGTTATATAATTCGTTGTACCGTATTAGTCATTCGACACATTTTAAAATCGAAAAATGTTTTGCAGACTTTCACCTCAGTCTTTATTGTTTTGTAACTCGGTTTTAATTGTCATCCATATGTCTCTATCAATTTCTGCTCGTGTTTAAAATTTCTTCTGCTCCATAAAAATTCTGAGCTAAGCCGAATAAACTAGGCCTCCCTGTGATACTTTAATGGGAAGGTAGGTCTTAAAACTAAGCGTAAATGAAATAAATGTATTTACGTAGTTTTCAATAACATAAAATATGGTTTGCAGCAGATGATCCGAAAAATTTGTATCATAAAATTTTCTAAATAATATTATACTTATTCGTAACTCAATAAGTAATACACGTAATTACTTTCAGTAATCAGATAATATGATCAATAAAAGTCGAGTGAATGTTGAATCAGATCTATATTACTCAATATTTTCATAAGACTTATATAGGCTGACATTGAGGGGAGACGGAGGGAGCTATAACCTCTCCCCCTTCCATTTCACCAAAATTTTCTGAAATTTTGATTCATTTATACCAAAGGTTCTTTTTGCGCTTTTTTGCCCTTCTGTAGTTTTTTTTCTTTTCTTAATGACCGGCAGAAAGTTTCAACCCCCCCCCCCCCCCCGCCCGAAAAAATCAAAATACATCGAATAAAGTCCGCCTATGAAATCTTATTACAATGTGTTTGGGAAACATTATTGAAAATAATATTTTTTTTATGCACTGTACCACCGTCGATACCACGTTGTTTGGAGGGAAGTAAACGAAGGGAAATGGTACGCGCTCTTTCTCCAGTATTTTTGTTCTTTCTTTAAACTCGTTCTCGTTGCAATTCAGTTGATTTCTGGTGACTTGAGTATGCGGTTGTGATAGTTCGATGCCCTAATTTATTCTCTACTTTCTTTCTTTCTTTTCTTTTTCGTTTATGAAAAAAAAAAAATTCAAATTTCATTTTTCGTTTTGCGGAGTCTATTCATAGTAGTATTTTTTCGTTAAATAAAATAAAATTTTTCCTGTCGTGTTTGTGTGCCGGTTGATTTATACGCGAAGCTAAAAAGTTCAGTCTATTTGTGTAATGTGGTGCTAATATTGCGCGCGTGTTGCTTTCATTTGCTCGGGTACTGGTTACGGATTAGTGACATCAAAAGTTTTTTCCAAATTTATTGGAAAATCGTTACGAGTTTTCAAAACGCCGAGGGATTTGAAACCGTTAATTCGTATGAATTGTGTTTAAATTCTTTGGGGTAAGTAAATCGTGTAGTTTTTGGTAGATATTCTCATCCATGTGTAATTACTCAACTGGGCAAAGGTTCTATTTTTCAGTGTCATAAAATGACATTTGTTAAAGATTATCGAGTTTATACTTTTCCAATTTTTGTTATAAATCTTGGTTTTTTGACGATATTTAGCGTGTTGTGCTACTTATATACGTAGTATTCGCTAAAATTGTGTGTATTAATGAGGGTCGCTGCAAAAGTAAATGAGTTACTGGGTTAAGGGTGTATTACACTCAGACCAAATAGTGGTGAATCAATAGTACGATATCATTCACATCAGCCCTTGCTTGTAAGATGCACTGTTTAAAAGAATTACTTTATTAGAAAATAATTCAATAAATTTTAAGTCCTAAGTTTGTTGTTATTTTACCTGTCTATGTTTACGCTTCGTAATTTTCACCTGAGTCCACTAGAAGTATCTTGGTAATCCAAACATTACTTCGTGGGCCGTATAAAACTAATAATTTTGGTTCAAGGTAACATTTTTAGCAGGTTTTCGACCCTTTTAATCTTGGTTTTACTTTTGGGTTTAGAGCATTTTCGTATTAACTCATCACTTTTGAAGCTGTGAACAAACAGAAAACTCTTGTCATATTGACTTTGAATCAGATTTATACTCGAGTCATTCTTAATTTATGATTTTTAACCAACTTTTCAGAAATTCTAAAAGCAGTTGTTATTGGGATTTTTGAAAAAAAGATAAAAGAACTTATGGGATATATTCAATAAGCATGGTCTCAATCGGTCTTCATTTCGAAAAATAAGAAATAATACTGCAAGTCTCTCAAAAAAGCTTCGATGTCTATATCTTTAAAACTTTTATGTATTATACAGTTCAGATTTCGAGTATTCGGTAATTCTAATTTGCTAAAATCTTTTTTGTAGATGTAGACAACTGACTTTTATATACAGGCTACAATACCTGAGCGTGCTTAATTTAAAATTGTAATTAACTCTACTAGGTCTTATTTTTGCAAAAGACTTTTTCGATCAATCTCCAATGTACAGTCATTCGAATCAGAACTTTTTATGCATTTTTTAACGTTTTTTATTTCTTATGTAAATGAAAATGAAATCACCAAGCGTGTTATGTTTCGAATCAATGACTGTAACATTGACAATAACATTGAAATTTCATCTTTGATTCACAAAAATCAAGGACCTACTTTTAATATGCATAGCAATGGGCGAATAAGAGAAACGAATGGGTTTTAATTTGTCTGCAAATGTATTCCAGTGGATACTGGATTCTAAAAAGAAGGCGAAACCGTTTATATAGTTTAATTTTTTTATTATTGCTCTATAACAGGCGCGAGTCGACTTTCTTGGTAATTCGTTGGAGAATGCGAAAAATTTCTTTGAAACAGTTTGCGAGTCAATGGCGGAACTAATGGTGGGGGGGGGGTGAGCCACGGCCCATCCAAAATTTTTTCGAAATGAACTAAAAACCAATGAAAATAAGAAATTATAGGAAAATAATAGAAAATCAACTTCAGTATCAATTTCATGGATTTTGAAATTTTCGAATAATTTTTCTTACCCCATCCTGGCCCACCCTAAAAAAAAAGCTGGTTCCGCCACTGTTGCGAGTTCCATTCTGATTGAATTTGTTGAATAAATAATTTGTTCTTGAGAAACAAGACCATGTCATAATGATTATTATTACTACATGCTAGTTTCTCATTTAGTATAGAGCCAATATAAATGTAATTTTTCTACGTTTATAAAATTTCAGAAAAAAATAATGATGAAAATTTAAATTGCCCAAAAAGGTTATTTAAGTTTAGAAAAATGACTCGAAAAATTGAAGAATAAAATTGACGATGAGGAAGTTTCAGATTTTATTTGTAGTCTTTATGATATAATTTGTACTTGTGTTTCATATAATTATGTCTCATTGAAATTTCATGTTGCTCATAATTTTGGACTCAAGTGATTGGATTTAAAATGAAATGGTCGATTTTATTCTTAATCTATTATTTAGTAAACTTATTTCATGCTGTTTATAGACATTCTTGCAAAGACCAGTTTTTGTTTCAGAAATTGTTTTGAAAATTATGTCGACCCATTGGAAATTTCCCCGATTAAAATTTTTTTTCTGATGAATAGAGAGACTTTTTGTTTTTATTTGCAGATTATAAGCCCTATAGTAGAAAAATGCTTATTGGTTAAAAATTACCGAAATACTTAAGATGAATGAATTTTCTGTTTCAGTTCTTATCTCCAAATCAAAATCTTGGCACGATAATTACGTATGTGAAACTTCACTATTGATTCGATTAGATGACAATACAGGCGTGGCATATGATAACGCTTGGCCTACTTTTCTGGACCTCATCGTCGGCAGAGCGAGACAAAAGCATAAAAGCGAACGAAGCTACAGGTGAGTTTTTTGTTGGTACTTTTGCACCCGTTTTAACGATCTGATCTGAATTTCGTTTAAATTTTCGAGAAATTAGTTGGAAAATACTCGTATTGTTCAGGGTGCTCTGCTCGTTATTGAATTTCAATTTTTCAGAAACAGAATGGTGGGTAGCAAAAATGTCTAATAAATCTATAATTTCTTCTCGTCATTAACTTTTAGCATAAACAAACGAATTATATCTGATATAATCTCGGTAAACTGAATAGAAAGCAGAAGCTTTGGATATCATTATAGAATAGTTTAAATATGTTTTTTGCCAATGTAATCCAATTATAATTTTCGCTATTAGTAAGAAAAATTATGCCGTCGGAAAAGTTATGAAAGTCTACTATGATGATAGCCCCCTTGAAAGCCTATACCTTACAAAATTTCTCAATCAATATTGTAAACTTGCTTGATTTTTGAAAAAAAAAAATTAATTTTCTTTTTCAAATCCAGCGTTAAATTGTGGCATCTTCGAATTTTTTTTAATGGACTTATTAATTTGAAGCTAGTTGCGTGTATCTCTTGAATTTTACTCATTGTACTGTTTGAATGTTAATAATCTAGTTGAAATTAATTTCACAGTCCATCCCCATAATTCATTATTCAAAACTTCATAATATTGTGGTGTTATGAGTTGCTTTTGTTACTCTCTCAACCTTTTGCATATTTTGCTAGATTTTAGATGGTGAAACTGATATGGGTTACTATGCATTAATTCCTTTATTTCCAAACTCCATAATGCTTTTTTTGATCGAATAACTTTGAGTGCAGATTATGCAGGCAGGTCTTCTACTTTCCGAGGTCAGTCGAAAACTAATATAAGGAGGCTACCACCATTAATCGATCAATTTCATATCATTTTACTCATATTCTTTCACACATGTCACTTGCCTCTCCGACCCTAACAATTGACAAAGAAACATTAATAGTACCGTCGAACGGGGTGACTTTACATTCAAGGGGCGACTTTACCCACTTCGTTTTAGCCTAATAAATAAATTGCCAGGCAAAAATTAAAACCGAAATACGATTTGGATAGAAGCAGGTAGAAGGAGGAAAATAAAAAAAAGATCGCCGCCCCTACCTCACTTCACCCAGTAACAGAACAAGAAAATAAAGCGGCGATATGGTTTTTTCCTTTTTCTTATTCGTTCTTTTTTTTTTAACCACAAACACTCAAAATATTCAGTTCGGTTTCACACGGTTCAAGTTGGTACTTGACTAGTTTCTTCTCAATCGTATGTCTGAGTACAAACATCCTCAAATTTTGCCTCCCCACCCATCAATAACCCGTCAATAACAAATTGATGGGTAAAGTCGCCCCATTGAGGGGTGACTTCACACAAATTTTTTGAAAAATCATAAAAAATAGAAGGAAGGTTGCAAACTCAAACTTTTTTTACAATTGTGTTGAGAAATGTTAGACCTAAATTTTAAAACCAAATTCACTTCAATAGCTTAAAAATTGGAGGAGTTATTAAAGGACAAAGTTGAAAAACATAAAAAAAGTGTGTAAAGTCGCCCCATTCGACGGTAACCAAGAAAATCTATTAATTCGGCCATCAGAGGTTAAGGAAGAGGGTACAAGTTTACTCTGACAGACATGTATTGTATTATCTGAAGCTTTGGTTTATTCTATCATTCAAGAAAATCTTGAAAAAATCTTTTTTATTGATATATAGGTGGGCGAGATAAATAAAACCTCATTCGTGTCGTATTGAAAGATTTTTATTTGTTTTCAAAATATTTCGAGACATAATATTAATTTCTCCATTATTGAATTGAAAATTTGGCGGTGATATTCAACGAATTCCTGTTAGTCTTCAAAGGTTATTTTTCTCATTCCACCAACACTTCATAGTTTCTCACTGATTGTGAATATGTGCCATGCTCGTATTCATTGAGCATTTTTCTACCAGGAAGTACGTATTATGAAAATCGCTTTCTTCTGGCTGCGAATCTGTTCGTGTTACGGCGAAATAAAGATACTCTGTTGTGAAGTGAAGTGAAGAAGATACATTAATTAGGTCTAAATAATTAGATCCTCCTAGATATCATTACGAAAAGTTGACGTTTATTGTTAGAGGCGACGGTCGATGACCCAAATGAACCGAAAAGGGGCATGTCTTGGTGAAATGTTTTCTTTTTCCATCTCCACCTTCTAGACCTAGGTACTCCTTGGAAAATTGTTTCAAGAAAACGCAGTGAGGGGAAACAAAGCATTGGTTTAATTTTGCGACTTTTGAAGAGGTGCACCGACAATAATTCGGTGAATATTGATTTCATAGTATTCAAAAACGAAGGTAATGAATGGAAGAGCCATTGTTGCTTGCTAAGTGGAGGAGCTGTGTTGCATATCGGCGTGAAAAATGTTGAAATTAATTGGCGTGAGCTAAATTTATTGCAAAAATAAAGATACTAGGTAACTTTCATTGGCTCCGCGAAGTCGTGAGCAAATTTATAAAATGCATAAAGTAGGAGTAAACGGTCACGAATTTCGTACACCATGAATTTCAGAAACTTTATCAGCATATCTGATAATACATTCGGTTTTTATTCTTTGAGAATAATATTTACTTATTTTATGTTTTCGAGCGATGCAAAAACTCTGGTACCAGATAAAATTTCTTTAAAAGTACTTAGTATGCTCCAGAAATTTTTGTCCAGATTTCATTGGGTTCAAGATGAATTGTCGTGATCTTATGCCTTGGTTCTATAGTTTTATATTGGTACAGTAACTGTTCTAGAAAAAAAAAAAGTTTTGTAACTAAAAAAAATTATCAATTTCGCGTAGATCTGCACGATTGAAAAAAATATAAATATTTTGGGACAGAAGGCTATCTATTTACAACGTATGTTATCGTTTTTAAGTACGGTTTTATTACGCTAAAAAGTAAAATTGTTAGGAATAATTTTTGGAAAGGTCACTTCTTGGAATACCAGCCTACGAATACAAAGAAGTTAGAAGGAGCAGGGTGTGAATACAAAAAAATTCTTTATCCTTCATTACGCATTTGTAGATTCTGGAGAAAGTTAGAAGATTGAACCATGTTCGATATAATTCTTAAAATCACCTTTTTAATGCTATTCAGCTTAATATTTATAAAATAATAATTTATTTGCTCTTTTGAATTATTTTTTTTGATTTTTATACTGAGTTCATCAGCTGAAATTCCTCATTTTGCCTGTTTGCTTTTTCATCATTCCTGTACTGTTTGTTGCCTTCTCTAAACTCTTGACTCGCAATTTTTAACGATTTTCTGACATCATAAATGTAACATAATATACAATTTTAACTGCATGTACTATGACAATATAACCTGTTTAAACGAAAAAAGAAAAAAAAAAGTCGAGAACAGTCTGTAGAAAAACCAGCCCTATTAAAGTTTACACGTATTTTTTTTTTAAATCTACAATACAAGTTTTTTTTACACAATTTCCTTTTCTAGAAGCACTTGCTTCTGTATTGTTCCATCTCTTGTCTATGTTCTGCATACGAAAATCCACAGAGCAAAGTTGGTATATAAACAAAAAATAGGTCTACTTGCGAAGATATTGTCTGGTTTCTAATGGATTTCCGCTATTCATTCTATGAGATTCCCCACCGAGGAAATTCTTTATTTTCAGATTATTTGTCTGCAGCTTCATTCATTAATCCCCCCACTAATCAGCTATGATTAAACGATGCCACTTCCTCAACATCATTAATTTAATGACAATGGATACAAAAATTAATTAGAGTGTCAAACTCTAATTGTTTTCTTCAGTGTTTTTTTCCTGTAGGTATACATGTACAGAACAAAATCTGTTCTTCAAGACAGTACTAGTTGTGTGCTCCACAGTAGCCTGGGCGATAGATATCTGATGCAAATTACAAATCGAAGTTAGTCGATTTTGTAGATGAAAAATAAATAAAAAATGCATGTGTATAGGAGCAATAACTTTCTTAGAAAATATTCGCCTAAGGCTATTAAATTTGAATGTAACCGCGACTGTGGTTAGTCGAATATTATTTTTATTTTTTTGATCAAAACAAAATTCTTTCGTCTTTCATTTTCATCGTCAATTTATTACGAGTAAATTCTCATGATTGCAAAGAAAATGCTCGAATATCATGGTTCAATCACTTTCATATTTGACAATTTTCTTTTTCCGTAGATATACAAAATTATTCAACTGAAGATGAACTAAATATTAATATTCAGTTAGGTACTTGAGAAATTTTTATGGGCATATCTTTGTATTCTATTGAAACGAGTGAAGGTGAAGTCTTGTTAGGATCCTCTTTAAAACGAATTTCTAAAATTTTTTTTTCTTTTTTTCTTTTTTTTTTTGGAATAAGTATAATTGAATTTTGGCACATACTAATCCGTTTATCTGAAACCCCAAGGTTGCCTTGATAGTCAAGAGTAAAGTACAAATTTTCTGTTAATATTGCTTTCTCACTTATTTGGTTGCACTATAACGGCTTATCCATTTTTTTTTTTTTCATTCAAACTATATTGTCTGTGGTATTACAGTTTGACTATAATGAACTTGTTTAAATTTTATTCTTTTTTTTTTCTTCAACAATTTGTTCCTAATTCAACAGTTTAATGACTACACGCTGAAATTTTTTCATGAAACATGCAAACAATTAGCAACATGTATTTCAGTAATTAATCAAACCGTGTTTTTCGAATTGCATAAATACAAACCGCAATAACGAATGGTAGAAGACCGAATAATTAGTGCATTTAATGGTCAAATATTTTTTAATTTTAATATTTTAGCTCATCAAGTGCGACCATATTTCCATTTTCCTCGAGACCAAAATAATAAATTTACATTAAGCCACATTTAACCAATTATTCGTTTCGGGTCAGCTATATTTAGTGGAATACGATGTTGCTCGAAATATTCGTGCTTCCGAAGACATTTTAAAATGCCTGTAGTTTTGTATGCGTAACCAATCTTCTTCTTTAACGGTTTTCCAGCCATTCTTTATATTTATTCTATCTTCAAACCCAAAATATATATAGGTAATTTACATCGTATTTATGCAGTACATATACAATATATGTGCTGTTTGTTTTGCAGTGCCCAACGACTTTTAATATGTTAACGAGTGAATAATGCTAATGAAACATAGTTGTGGTCAAAGCTGGTTTTTCTTGTTGGTGAACTGAACTAGGTTCACGACATATATTTTGCGCACTGATTCGACGACGTCCCAGTGATGATGAGGTATATTTTTGAAGAGAACAAAGAGAGAGAGAAAATCACGTGTAGTCAAGGAAAGATGAGTTTTACCTAAGAATTTGTTAGTACCTAAAATTTGGTGTAGCTCTAGGAGGATGTTGAACTCATCATCTCTTGCTGAAGCTAACTTCGCTACGAAGCAAAATATGTGAAGCAAAATAACTCATTGCAAAATTTCTCTGTTCTCTAAAAATTTATGTACCTACGTAAATGTCTATCAATGGGTGTATAAGTATCATTCCTTTATTGAACATTAGCCTCCAAGTCCGTAAAATGGATATTTTAGGTAAATTATTAGTAGGACTAATAATTACCTAATTAGGTATATTCCAGTATAAAATATCCTTTTAGACATTGGTATAGCTGCGTCTGAACAGCCATAGTTATCTGGTACTTTCTGTACACAGATAAGTACCCAGGTGTCAACTGTGGTCTGTGAGAGACAAGTACAGAAAAGTTGTTACTTTGGCGTTTTTGATATGTGTACGATAGACGCACTGCGTCTATCTACGAGTATGTGAAACCGGTTTGGTTTACGATCATGAGCAGCATCCTGCCTTGTGGCGGACACTGACAATATGTACTCGTACATATTACACCTGTATTTAGTCAACTTATATTTTAGTTCATACTGTCCCCACAGTAGCCCCCCCCAGTGAACCAATTAGGTTTCTCCTGAGTGGCTATTGACTCTGGTAGTCTTTGAACATTCTTTTGGAAAATTACATTTTCAACTGTATAAGTCTATACAGTTTACTCATGACTCGACTTCAATTTTTGGAAGGAGTTTTTATAATTTTTTTTTTGACTTGGTCTTTTTGACTCAATTTTATACACTCGTTTTTGAAGAGGTTTTATTTATTTTTATTTTTATTTTGTTCGTCACTTACTCTTTTGAGAAGTTTGACTTTTAATTTTGACTTCTCCTCTTTTGAGGGGCAAAATTTGTGTTTTTCATCAAAGTTTAATTTTTGTAACTTTGAGAATTTATTCATTTGACATCGAAGTTTAAGTTTTATAACTTCGAGTAATGATTTTGTTTTTATGTTGTGATTTTATGAAGTATACAGAGTACTTACATAAATTCACTTTGACTTAGTGAAGTGTTCATTTTATTATTTACCATCATGAACTATTCTGAACTTAGAATTTTTACTGAGAATTTTATTTCATCAGTAAGTTCAATGATGGGTTCGTTTTCACGAACTTGCAAAAAGATTTATTTTTTTTGGTGTCTGTAAGACTTTTGCTTTTTATATTTTTTTTTTTTTTTTTTTTTTTTTTGGCTTTTTTAATTTTTTTCTAACTTGACTAATTAAAGTCTAGACATTTCAAGTATGTCTTCCTCTCTGACCTCGACCACGATTCTTCCAACTTCTCGAAGGAGGTGGAGCATTGCTCTGTTCCAGGAGATGGAAGAATGTTTCACCAAGACCTCGGAACATCCGAAGATCTTGTGAGAATCTTCTCCTCCTGTAGAAGTTGTGCAGAGCACTTCTTCTTTGAGCTCTTCTGTCTTCAAAGGAAGTGGGAGGTTGAGGAGGCGGAGGGTTGTTTACTACAACTTTATTCCGCTTAAACGTTCGGTTTGGATCATCCTTTCTAGGAGGTATGAGAATGGATTTTTTCGGATCACTTTTTTCAACTTTTGGAACATCAGTAGGATCATTTTCGACTGGAGGCGGATCTAAAGTAGAGGTATCCATGGTTTCTACCCCCGAAACTTCCCCTTTCGGTTCAGTTGATAGGATAGATTCCACTTCTACTTCTAGCTTTTCGAATTCCTCAGCGACAGACATTACAGTAGACGAGTTAGCCATTTTCACAATATAAATTAATCATAAAGCAAAGACACCTAACTGCCTGATTTTTCAGTGAACAGCTGGTAGTTTTAGTTTGCTTTGTGCATCCGTCTATCTGTGAGAAGTAAATCTTCTTCACTTGACAGGTAATGAGATTAATTTAATCGTAACAGTAATTTTTGTTACTGGTTTTTTTGCATCGAATTTGTTCTCTATTTAGCCTCTTTTCTTGTCTGACTTCTAGTTTGTACTCGATCTTTCCTTTTCACTTGGATGCCATACTTTTTGGGTATGGGGGTCGAGACTTCACTAGGGGTCGGTTCGTCTGTGGACGTAGAGGTCGAGGGAACTTGAACCGTTTTTGTAGCTCTTTTTGGGGCTGCAATATTTCGTTTTTCTTTTTCGAGTTCTTTATTTTTCGAAGCACATGGCATTGTTTTGGTTCGGACTGTACTTGTCTGTTCGAGGTTTTCTCTTTGTCTAGTCGAACGGAGATTGTAACTCTCTCGGTTCTTATCTTTAGTTGATTCATGCACACTCTTTCTTGATGGTCGTACATTCTGACTCACCTTAGATGGTGGCTCATGCCTTTCGAACGTTCTGACGTCATCATTGTTGTCAAACGAGATGTTTCGTCTTATTCTAACCGGTTCGTCATCTCTGTCTGGCAGAAGATGTAAGATTGGTTGCATACTTTGTGCGTTCGAAGGCAGATCAACGTCTTGACTTACTGATTTTTCTGGGCTTTGTGAAATGTTGACAGGTATGGTTATTTTAGAGGGAAAGTTTATACTAATATTTTCTTTCACCATAAAAGCGGGTTTGCATCTGTCCCAACTTACTATTCGTTCATTTTCGAATATTTTTATTTTGACTGTTTTTTCAAATCTTTCTAAAACTTTATATGGACCACTATATGGCTTTTGAAAGCCAGTTCGAGGGGTGTCTATCTGTACATAGACAAATTCTGCAGTTTTTAAATGTTTCGACACGAATACAGGTGGCGTACCATGGTGAGCAGGTTGCGCAACAAATTTGTTGGCTATTTTTCTAATATTGAAAATTATTTCATCTGCTGTATAGTCTTCAACTTTGTTAAAGAAATCACCTGGTAATCTTAGTTCTTCGCCAAGTGCTAGCTGAGCAGCACTGTAGCCTGAGTCTGTCTGCACTGAGGACCTCAATCCCAACAAAATTGTTGGAAGTGCGTCAACCCAATTTGTAACATCTGCAGCCATGATGGATGCTTTGAGAGCTCTGTGCCACCTTTCTACTTTTCCATTGCTCTGCGGATGGTAGGCGGTGGTGGTGTTCTTTTTTGCACCAATAAATTTCGCTAGCTGCGAAAACAGTCTACTCTCAAATTGTCTCCCCTGATCGGTGGTAATATTTTCTGGGACACCAAAACGAGCTACCCAAGTATGGTATAAAATTCTAGTAACACTTTCTGCACTAATATCATCCATAGGGACGGCTTCAGGCCATCTTGTAGCTCTGTCAATCATTGTCATCAAATATTTCTTTCCATGTGACATGGGCAAAGGGCCTACTATGTCTACATGTACATGTTTAAAACGTTGTGTGGGTTTAAAGTTGCCAATAGGAGTTTTGGTGCGTTTTCCAATTTTGGAAAGTTGGCAACCATGGCATGCTTTTGCCCAGTTAAATACTTCGCTTTTGATTTTTGGCCACACAAACCTACTAGTCATTAATTTGACAGTGTTTTTAGGGCCTGGATGAGAGAGGTCATGTACACTTTTCATGGCCATTATTCTAAATTCTTTAGGAATAAATGGTCTTGTGTGTTGAGTGCTAACATCACAGCAAAGCAGTACATCACTATCTGGAATGCTTCTCATCTCAAATCGTAGTGAAGTTTGTTTGTTTTGCAGCAGGTCTTTCAGTTCTGTACATTTTGACTGAGCCTGTGCTATTTCCTCATAAGGTAATATTGGTTTTACACTAATCTGATCAATTCGACTGAGGGCGTCTGCAGACTCATTGTCTTCGCCTTTAATATATCGAATATCAGTAGTAAACTGGCCAATATAATCCAGCTGCCTTATTTGCCTCGGTGAAGCATGGTCACTGCCTTGCTTGAATGCATATGTGATAGGACGGTGGTCAGTATACACAGAGAATACCCTTCCTTCAAGCATATGTTTGAAATACCGAATTCCAGCAAATATAGCTAGTAACTCCCGATCATAAGTGCTATACTTAGTCTCAGCAGTACTTAATCTCCTTGAGAAAAATCCCAAGGGTTGACGGCTCTCTCCACTAATCTGATACAGTGTCGCTCCAATAGCGAAATCTGAAGCATCAGTGGCTAGAATTACATTTAAATTTTCATCAGGGTGAGCTATCATTGCTGCATTAGCTAGTTTTGCTTTTGTTTCTTCAAAAGCCTTTAACTGCTCTTCATTGAATGATATAGGGGTTTTGTCTTTCTTTTTACTCCCTTTTGTCATATCATGAAGCACTGCCATGGTGTTTGCAGCTTGGGGTATACATCTACGATAAAAATTCGTCATACCCAAAAATCTTCTAAGTCCATGCATGTCCTTAGGAGGTGGGTAGTCCAGGATGGCTTGCACTTTTTTACTTTTTGGTGCTATTCCACCTTGGCTTATGTTATATCCCAAGAAATCTACTTCATCCTTGCCAAATTCACTTTTAGCAACATTGATTGTAAGTCCAGCTTCATCTAATTTTGCTAAAAGTTGGCGAAGGTGATGTTTATGCTGTTCTTTATTTTCTGAAAATATGCAGATGTCATCAATGTAGGCATATACAAAATCTAGTCCTCTTAAAAGGCTGTCTATAAAACGTTGGAAGGTTTGTGCTGAAGTCTTAAGTCCATTTGGCATTTTCATTGATTCAAAGAGCCCAAATGGAGTAATGACTGCTGTCTTTTTTATATCTTCCTCGTTCATTGGAATTTGCCAATATGCTCTATTCAAATCCACTTTAGAAAATATGGTGCTACCTTTCATGGTTTGGTTAAAATCCATAATGTTTGGTACTGGGTAGCTATCACTTTTAGAAATTGCATTTAGTGCTCTAAAATCACCTGTTATTCTCCATGTATTATCACTTTTCATGACCATGTGAATAGGTGATGACCATTCGCTTTTACTGGGCCTCATTTCGCCATCTGCTATCATTTTGTAAATAGCTAATTTGGCTGCCTGTAGTTTTTCAGGTGTTAGCCTTCTAGCTCTAGCTTTTACTGGTCTACAATTTGGTGGTGTTTCTATAACATGAGTAACTTCTGTTTTATGTTTAGACTTCTTTTCTGTAGTGGAAATTTCTATACCAGGAAATTCTCTGATTATTTTAATCCATTCGTTTTCTTCTTTAATGGTCTTAACTTCTGGTAAAGGAGTCATTTTGACAAAACCTGTGACTTTAATTCCAGTCTCATTATCTATTAGACATTTTCTTTTTAAATCAGGACTAAGATCGAAATGCTCTAAGAAATCAGCTCCTAAAATTGCTGTTTCAACATCTGTAACTTGCATAACCCATCTTAAGCTTCTTCTGAGTCCAATATTAAATTCAACTAATTTCTCTCCGAAAACTCTTATCGGTGTACCATTCGCTGCATATAGATGCCTCACTGGTTCTTTGGAGAACTCTGAGTTTTTAGCAGGAATTAGTGATACATCGGAGCCTGTATCAATCAAAAACCAAATTTGTGAATCATGGTCTTTGATGAACAGTCGTCGAGAGTACTTGCATGCGAGGTCATTAGCCGCCATTATGGCCCCGCACTTTAGTTTGACTGATTCTTATTTTGCGGTTTGGGGGCAAGTGGTTTACCACTGTCTAAGCAGGGTAAAACACAGTGATAAGCACTGTCTCCATATAAGACATGGTACTTACACTTTCCCTGGTTTTCTGGTTTAGAGTAGTCGATTTTCTGATGAGGAGAAGGTGCTCTGCGGCTTCGGCCAGCTGACCTACTCCTATTTCGACTATTTTGATCTCTATTTCTGCCTTCATTTTGGTTATAATTTCCAAAATTATTTTGGGCACCAGAATTTTGAAAACCGTTATTTCCCAACGAGAGCCTCTCAATTTGCTTTTTGAGATTACCAACGGTGCTCTTAAGGTCGTTGATCTCTTTTCTTAAAGTTTGAGGGTCATTTGCAAACGAATTATTTGAGGTAGATGGAGTGCTTTCTCTTTTTGTAAAGGATACAGCAGCTACTCTCTTTTTCGGACTTGTGATGTCCTTTTCGAAATTGAAAATTTTCTCAGCTTTGTCAGCGAGTTTTTTTAAATCATCAATGGTTTTCACTTCAGTATCACTCTCCAGTGAAATTATCAACCTGGATAAATCTTTTGGCAGAGCATGCCTGAAAAGGTCAGCAATGATTAAAGGCGTTAACTCTGTACCTGCCTTTTCAATCATGCGCTCCATGAGCCTTTTAGGGCCTTGTTCGTCTAACTCTAGTTTTGTGAGCAATTCCCTTATATTCTGCTCCTTAGTTCGACCATAGACAGCTCTTAGCTGTGTGGAGAACCATTCGAAAGTATCATTCGCAACTGTGGGTTCACAGATATCTGGAATTCTTTCTACTATTTCGATAGGTATGTCAGTGCGGATTTTCTTGAAAAGGTCTTCGTCCTTTACACCGCAAGCCTTTAATTTGGCTTTTACTACTTTTAACCATACCTCTATTTTCTCAGGAGTGAATGTGGGTAGAGATATATTCATCTTTTCCAGCACTAAATTGTCTTCTTCTGTGACAATTAAACTTGGCTCTGCACTTGTAGGAGTTATGCCAGGTGAATGCACTAGTGAAGTGTTATTCAGAAAACTGAGGGACAAATTCTGTCTTAGAATTTGTGGATTTCCAGTATTTTCTATTTGAGTGTCACCACTTTCGTTTACTGTTTCGTTGAGACTTATAAGATCAGTATTATCCAATTCTAAATCTGAGTCTTCTGGAAGTACACTCTTTGATGTACCAGACATTCAAAATTTAAAATTGCTTGCTGCAATTTATTTCGAAATTTATGCTCTGTAAAATTTTCAGGTATGGACTTCTGAAATTTTCTGAATGTTTATTCAGTTTTACAGAGTTTTTACTTTGCAAAATTTTCAGGTATTTTCATCTGAAATTTATTCTGAATTATTTATTCAGTTTTGCAAAATTTTATTTTGCACTCGAATCTCGAGTAAATTGAGCTTAGAATTTAAAATTCTGTTTGGAAGTATATTTCAACTCCTTTTGCATTAGGTGGATCTTCTCCGAAGAGGCTTGCACCTTAGTAGGAAAATTTTACAAGTAAAATATTTCACTACTCTTCCGTTCAGTGTTTCCACTGGGGCTATAGGGGCTCGTATAGTCTACCCAACTTAATCTGACTCCAAGTTTATTTCACGTCGGAAAGGTTACCACTTTAGGTAAATTATTAGTAGGACTAATAATTACCTAATTAGGTATATTCCAGTATAAAATATCCTTTTAGACATTGGTATAGCTGCGTCTGAACAGCCATAGTTATCTGGTACTTTCTGTACACAGATAAGTACCCAGGTGTCAACTGTGGTCTGTGAGAGACAAGTACAGAAAAGTTGTTACTTTGGCGTTTTTGATATGTGTACGATAGACGCACTGCGTCTATCTACGAGTATGTGAAACCGGTTTGGTTTACGATCATGAGCAGCATCCTGCCTTGTGGCGGACACTGACAATATGTATTCGTACATATTACACCTGTATTTAGTCAACTTATATTTTAGTTCATACTGTCCCCACAGATATTATTTTCCTTTTTTCCTGGTACACCTTATTTCGATTTATTGAAAATTATTTTAAGCCAAAGTCTAATCTCGAACTAACGTTTTCGGAGTAATGGTTCAAAATTCTTTCAGAACCAGATTAAAGTTCATTCGAACCTTAAGGGTATGCTTTACCAAACACAGAAACCGGATGAAATAGTGAAATTTTTTCAACTGTTTAAGCAGCGAATTTTGAATAAAAATTTGTGGGTCACGATGTACTTGAATGTTGAACTTGAGTATGTATAGAGTTTTTTTGATTTGTATAAAATTAGCCGTCAAAGTTACTCTTTGCGCATGAGCAAAAGCAGATATTCAATCGCAAATAAAATCTATTTCTATGCATCCAAAAGTTCATCATTCAAGTAAAACATTTTTTAAAATCACGACTCTAAGGCCTGTAAGTAAAAAATTACCTTAAGGGTAGAAAAGTTGAGAATTCTTTGAGGAAAAAAAAGTATGCTAAAAATTAACTCATTAAATCGCAATTGAGGAGAAAAATTATAAAGAAATACTTGAGGATGGTTAGGTCGTCAGGAGGTACCTTATGGAGAAAATTTATTAAGGTTCGCTTCAATGAATAGGAATTAGGCTGGAGGTAATATTTTTTGTATACCGATTCAAGTTGAAAACTTAGCTATAAAAAACAGTCGGTATTTCCTCATCTTATGCAAATATTTGCCTTTCATATAATTTTATCGGACAATTTGATAACACAAATCCTTAATTTTGGATATGGTTTTGGTTAATTCAATAGTCAGGTTAATATTTTTCCATATTTCATCATCAGAAGTATCACCATTAAGAAATTAGTATTGCCAAGTGGCGAAATTCTGCCTTCTAGTGAAACATATTTACCCTTAAGGGGGAAAAAGGCGATTATTTCTTTTCGATCATTGTTAAAACCTGAAATTATAGTTTTGTTGGGTTGGTACATGTATATCTGCTTTATGAAGTGACCGTTTTGACAGAACTGGGAACCACCTGCTGTTAACCTACACATCAATGCAAACCACATTCTTTCGTTTGGAGGAATGAAGTTGAAGGTTACGTTTCCTAATAGATGAGAACTGGAAAAGATGCTAAAAAAACCACCGGATTGTGTACAGTTGATAAGTTGCGATGTTAGGTCAGGTTAAAGACCTCCTGGTGATATTTCCGTGTGTGTATGTATAGGACGACTATGTAACTTCAAAACAAAGTGGTATAGGCTACATACTATATCAACACAAATGACCAAAAATTTAGTTCTACTGCCATACTTTCGAATGTTCGTGCAAAGACAAGAGTTTTTTTTTTTTGTTAGATGATATTTTTATGATGTATTTTTATAGCTTGGAGAGTTTTTATATCGAAGGTGGCGAGTTCATGATTCATTGGCCTTTGCCGAAGAACTTTTGGTAGGTTTCCTCATTGTTAGACCAGTCAATGAAATCGTACCCTTCGCTTCATTCGGATTTACTATTGTCTATAACCCATCTCATAGGTGCGGATGAAATGCCAAAAATATTAAACCAGTCAAAAAAAAAAAAAAAAAAAAGGCTGAATCTCGGTCATTTCGCACAAATATTGAAAAATGATTAACTTATACCTCAAATTAGAAGTTAATTTAAATAAATTGGGTAAAACGCTTAATTTTTCGTAAGCTTTTATATTTTATAATTTTGTAGTTTTGTCTAATTTATATTTTTAAATCTGAAAGTCATTGGCACTGGTTCATTTTATGAAATATTCATACAGACAAATTGAAACAATTAGGTATAATTCATAACAGTTCATGCCGAGTCCGGATTTTGTGAATCGAATACTTTTAGATACCGAAATATGTAGTCGTAATCAATTTATTTGATTTTCTCTCAGGCGAAAATTTTTTCCTCAATTCACTAATCATAGATGATTTACATTGTGGAGTAGGTATCCTATTGGAATTAATAGAAGACGAACCGGTTTGAAAAACTTTTATGTTGTCCGATCGCGTTGTTGATATTTGGAAAGTAATTTTCTTCCATTCACAAATAATCTATTCTCTTTTGCATCGCCACTTTCCTATGGACTAGAATATATTTTCTAATGTAGGTATACATGTTGAACTTTGTATTTTTGACCTTTTTTTTGTGGCTTTCCTAAAACGACCTCTTCCTCTTTCCATTTAACTCAAGTTCATTCGAAGGCTCTTGGTGTAAACGTAGGTATAGTTATAGGTAGGTTTACTTATGAAAACACTTAATTTTAACCAAGTTTGAATATTTCTTACCTCCGCAATATTAGAATAGCTGTAAATTTTAGATTTACGTACTTTTTTGGTGGATCGCCACCTCCTAAAAAAATAAGAATTTTAGTAATGGTAATGCCTCGCGCTGTTAATGAAATCTCAATAAAATATGTATCCGATATTATAATTCTCCAAAAGTAACTGAAATTCAAGATTTTTGTCATGGGTATACTTCTATGAGGATATCGGTGAATGCTAAAATTATTATGGACTGGGCGGATCCTGCCCCTACATTACACCTCCATTTCCAAGTTAGAAGTTGAATTTTTGAATATATTTTACCTTGAATTAGACCTTATATATGAGTCTTTTAGAACTGAACGTTTAATTTCGTATTGTGTCTAATAATAATCAAAGTTCATATGACTTAGCTTTGCAGTGACTAAAATTCTACAAGTAGTTGAATTGAGAAAAATTAAAATTGAAACTCTATTACCGCTCAGTTATCGGTAGATAGTCATAATTCATAAAATAAAAACTTCGTTTCACCTCAGCACACCCATAAGATTAAGTACGCAGTAACTTGCTGTTGCATTTAACTCCACTTTTTTACAGTTAGTCTAATAAAACTGATGAATGAATATTCTTCAATGACCTGCGTGTTTTTGCTGCGGACCATTTAGCACGAATTTTATGTTCGAATGCATTTCTAATCAATTCGATTAATAATGAGGGTCCTCTGTAAACGTTCCGCTCGTAATCCTAAATATCTGTTATTATACACTACCTATATACAGTTATCGATTACGGAAAATCGTTTTCAACTATTTATAACGCAACACTGGAAGAATTCGGTTAAAAGTGTAATTCAACGATCCTATAAAATGAAAAATTCCTATAAAAAAAAAAGTTGAATGACCTAGTTGGAAATTGAATGAAAGCGTAATTGAGGATAAAGAGTACCAGTTCTCCCTAAATGTCTTAAAACACATTTTTGTACAAATTTAATGAAATATTTTATTTGAGAGAAAACAGATATGTTGAATAAATTTATTTTTAAATATTGAAAATCCTATTTCTGTATTTGGAAATTTAAATTGATATAATATACTGATGAGCCTTTCTTCGTAGAAATTCTTTTTAAGGGATATGACCTTTACGTATACTAACCAGCCAATGGCTCTGAGTAACAAAAATACACCATCAAAAGATTTATAAACATTCTCGCTATATTCACGAGAGAAGAGAAATAAAAGTATTGCGAGAAGCTTGAGAAGACTATTTTTCATACGTGATTGGCGTTCGAATGTTGGACCACCATCTTCTTCCATCTATTGTGGTCGAAATTGCATCAATCTAGTTTTCATTTTATAAACCGAATCGAAACACAAACTATTGTCATTACAGATTATATTTTCGTTTTTCTCGCTTCCATTTTCAGACTGTAGTTGGTAAATGTATATACTGAATTTTTATACAAGTTCTATTCCTACACATAATTGAACCTTCCAAAACTCGAGGAATGTTCTTGCAAATTCTCCGAATCGTTTTTCCTTTCTCTATGCTCTCTCACGGAGTAGTTATACGTCGTTTGTCCGAGCTGATGGAAGTTCAAACCCATGAATCGTCGATAATCGATTTTCATTCGTTCGTCATCTTATATACCTATTGCTTGATAACGTTAAAATTAACTACTTTGAGGGGCATTACCTCCAAAATCTTGCATTTCAGGCAGCAGAATTGGCATTTTTCAAATCGAATATATAGAGCAGAATAATACTTGACTCGCTTCTTTGCAGAAGAACCCGAAATTATTTCGAAAGAGGTTTTTAAGGTGAAAAAAATTGTATGTTCTGAAGAGCTTTTGGTGTTTCTGGAATTTTTTTGAATCTCAACACTCATGAAAGTCAGCTCCCTTGTGAGAGGTGTAATACATACACATTATACACATCAGTGTAGATAAATTGTGAAAATTAGCACCAAATAGAAAAAATTGGAAAATGGTGCGAGTAAGACCTCATTATTCGAGTGTACCCATTGTGATGTACATGTTGAGAAGAATCATCGTATAAGCAAATTTGTGAAAGTCAGCTTCTTATACGGTATCGACTTTTTTAAGGAGTTGACTTTCAATGCAATTTTCACATGAGTGGAGCTGACTTACAAGTGTATATAGACTTTTTGATAATTATATGAAAACCCAGAAACATTTGTTTGGAATGAAATACACTCTGCAAGGATTAGAATAAATTGTATGTTCTAAATATAGCTACAGTGTGTCATATATAATTGATATTTGGAGCACTTGTGAGTCTCAGACTGAAAATGCAGATTTGGGGTCTACAGAGTGGCGGGAGTAAAAAAAAACCATTCATATACCCTTTTTATAGATACATCTGAGACCCACAAAAAGGTCTCACATATTGTCAAAAAGGGCCTCCCAAGTATAAGAATAAACAGGTTTTGGGTCTTTTCTATCTGAAAGTCCCTTTTACATGCGTTAATATGTTACGGGTCTCGCATATGCCCAAAGTATCGGTTGTAAAGTTTTGAATATAACATTAACTTCGCTAATAATATTTTTTTTTAAAGTTATGACATTTTGAATTTTGACTTTTCAAAACAGTATAAAATAGATTTTCGTAATTTATTGGTAGCACACGATAGCACTTCTCAAATTGTTAATTGCACATATTACTTAATCAAAATGCATTGATGAAAAGCAAAACAAGAACCCATCAAAAAAACGTGATTGCTGGGTAGGTAGGTAGATTTGTGGTGTACCTACGTGTCGAATAACCGGAGTCGATATCCGGTTTAGAGGTACCGTAGATGCCAAGTACCGCTACCGTCGCGTCGTATCCTGTAGAAGTAACTTTTTTCAAATGAGTACTTTTTTTGTTATGAAAGTTCACGTAATAAAAAATATTATATTAATCGAAGAGATGTAAGATAAATACTTATAAAATTAAATTTATAGAAGCACGTTGTTATGATAAGTAGCCTAGACCTGTGGAAGGCTGGACAGCTTTGGCAGAGTTCGGTTGGATTCGAATTTATAGGTCGAGTTCGCACGAAATCATCGTTTTTTGAACTTGTGAAATGAAAGAAAAAAAAAAACACCCAAGGGCTATACATATAGTTCATGAAGAGTTGAAAACGTGTTATTATAGCTGAGGGTTTATCACGCTATGGAATTTCGATGTCGTATTCTTTCCGCCTTTTTTTCGGCTGTATAATATTTTGTTGGAAAAAAGGATCACACCTTCGAGTGAATTTGCATTCTTGGCCTGTTTTGTTTGTAATTCATCGAGTTCAATATAGTTAATCTCTCTTGTTTGTCAGCATGTCAGACTTCTGAAACCGGCTTAAAGGCATGTAAACGGTGCAGTTTATCAAACCCTGAGAATTCTGATTAGTCCTGATTTTTCTAAAAATCAGAGAGAAAATTATAATTTTCTTCTAATCAGTTTACTGCATTTTCAATTTCTTCTCTTCTCATTGGCGTTGCTTCAAGATGTATGTGGAGTTCAAAATTTTTGAAGCTGCACGCATTTGCTTTATTTCCATTGTTTCTTTTCCCACTCAAAATTGTGTTCGTTTATTCGAACAGCTTGATATGCAAGAAAGGGATAAGGCCACTTTAGCGAATTTTACAGCAGAACAAAAAAAACACTTCCACATGAAATTCTATTGCCCTGGGCTAAGCACATGTTTGAGAGTATAAAAGTTTGACCAAATTTCCTAACAATTTTCTGTTTCTTTCTTACTTCTGGAGTGGGAGAAATTAAAAAATTCTTCTACTGGAAGGACTTATTCCATTTCCACGCAGGAATTATTTCAAATAAAAAATGAAAAAAAGGGATAAGTCCTACATTTCAAGGACTGTGCAGAATAATATATGCGTAATATAATTCCAGTGGCACACCTAAGGGGGCAAGGAGGCATCGGAAATCATTGAGAAAAGGAAGAACAGCTGTGAATATTTTCTCAGCGACGGTTGAGTTTTGGGTCCTAATATTTTTGCTGTAAGTCGGGCGCACTGATTGTAGCAGGTAGCAAGGTGACCCCTTTCGTTGCTAGTCAATGCTATATATGACGTCAGTCCTTTCTTTTGCGAGACATCGAGTAGCTATAGAAGAAGTCAATTTTCAAAAAAATTGTTGCACTTATTCCCTTCGTGCATATCACTATTTATTTATTTTGGTGATATAAAAAAAAAAGCATTTTGTCTTAATTCATTTATTCCAGGTCATCTGATTTTTTTTCGCTTGTACTTTTTTTCACAGAACTTTCCCTATTTTTACAAATATGTATTGAAAAACTGTCACATTGCTATCAAGCAAAACTACTACCTTTTTTATTTGGCCAACAATATTCTGGCTGGTTGAATGAATCTCCTCAGGAAATGGTCGTCGCTATTCTGGTCGATAAAATTTTTTTAAATCCTCCGCGTTTTGTGCTCTATGTACTCGGTCAGTGATGATCTTTCCTTCATGTTGTACTCTTTTTTTCATTTTTTTTTTTTTTCATTTTAGATTTTTATATTTTCAATTTTTTTTTTTTTTACATTTAAGAGTAAAGCGAACTGAAGAGAAAGCGTATAAGTGAACGTCATTTCAACGGAGCGCATTGTCTCATCTCCACCAGGCTAGAACTGGGTGATCCATGTTCATAGTGCGCTTCGTCGTACAAAAATATAATAGTATTTAGGTCAGAAAACCCGTATTATTGGTACTTCGTAGGTAACTATAATTCGATAATTCGTCTGTTTATATAGTAGCCGTATATAAAAGGTACTCATAGAGTGTATAGTATAATATGTACACTTATAGTATATGAGTAACGACTAGGAAAAAATTAAAATTGAAAAGAAAAATAAAGGCAAAAAAAAAAAAAATGGACAGCAGCATGTAAAAGCAAGTGTGTACAATAGAATGATTAGTTTCCGAGAGAAAATGACATGCCGTGAAGAATTGCGACATAAAATGTGACCAGTTGCTAGCATAAAAGAGGAGTACCTATATACCTGCCTAAAAGAAGACAAGATTATTGCATCGATAAATTCGTACGAAAATTTTGAATGAAAATTGAAAATGTAAACTGGATGAGCTTGATTAAATGGGGTTTTCTATAATCGTATTGCATAAATATGTTGTGGATTCCAGGTTTTCGTTAGAGATATATGTAAAATATATTCACAGATAAATGTTATTACAATCAGCTGGAGTTGTCTTGTTGTTGTTTTAAAAATAAATTTAGGTCATAAGACGTATAGCTGCATAACTTCGGTTAAATTTTATCAAGTTTTAGGTGAACTTTCTGTTTCCTCGCTTGCCTAGCATAAGTAACATAAATTATGTAGGTAGGTGTGCTTATTGTTTTCTTTGACCGTGGTACAAGAATTTTAGGTGTGAGTTTTTTGACAGAATAAATGATAATTTCATTCATAAACGTGGCTATTGTTTCTTTCGGGTAGTATAGTAATCAAAAACTAGATTTTCAAGTTTTGAACGAAAGATGTAACGTGTGTTTCCTGGTTGATGGGCTGGCTGTAAATTCTAGCTTGCAGCTGGAAGAGTAGTACACTGTTATTTAAGAATCATATTTTCCAAGAGAGAAATATGGCGCCGTTTGTTTTCCTCTTGATACTTGAGGACTATTTTCAAAATTTCATTTTATATTAGAATACTAAAATTAATATTATAGAATACCAATAACTTTACAAACCTGTCTTTTTTTTTAATCGTTGAAAAATCTCTTCTTTGAAAAAATTATTTCAACTTTTATTCGGTGAATATTAATTTTAGTTGACTCCGGAGAATTAGGATTAGGACAAAAGTAGTTTTTTATTTCATGTCCTCCGTATTCCAAAAACATTCATTTCACAATTGCATATACGAACATATATTTTCATTCGATTGATTATTTGTTTAGTTCTGTTTGAGGGGAGAGTGAACCTATGTAAATTTCAGTTTCAATTTTGAAGCTCAGTAAAAGGAAAATTATTTTACAGATTAGGTTAAAATGATGTTTGGGTTTCAGACACGAGAATGTGCAATTCAAGTTTCAAATCAGTCTGATTGTAGGTACATGTAATAGCATGGGTTTCTCTTTGGATAATATAATTTATGTTACAAGAGAAACTACACCTGAGCACATGGGTTAAAATTTATATCGAAGGTTGAGTTTTATGAGAAGTTTATTGCCACGTATTTCTGAGGATATTTCGATATGTTTATTAACGCAAATGTAAATAAGATTACTCAATGTTAGATGCTGAAGCTTCTTTCCCTGCAGTGGCGGAACTAGCTTTTTTTTTTAGGTGGAGCCAAGAAAAATCGAAGAAAAATTTCAATATCCACAAAATGGATACTGTGAAAGTCGATTTTTCCGCTTTTTCGATACTTATAGTTTTTTTTTGTTTTACCAAGTTTGAATTTATTTTGGAAAATAATTTTTTTGGGGTAGAGGCCGTGCCGTCACCTGCCCTGGCCACCCCTTAATTTCGCCACTATTCCTTTCTCGCTTTGAAGAATTCCATTTCATCAAACAAAGACTAAATTGAAATTTTTTTGTATAAGACCTAGCTGACCTTCCGTTGAAAAATTTTTAGGCTTGTTCCTGAGATTACTGAATATATCGGTGCAATTTATTCCTACAAGAATATTCCAAGAATATTCAACTCCATACTTAGAACAGAAATTTACAGTTGGTAAATTATTCTTCTTGTAGAAAATCTATAATATTTAATCTACGTGAATTACTTATATGAGCTTATAGAAAGTGTTACTGTTGCCCAGACTAAGGAGAAGCGCAGGATATCTGCGGATCAGCTTCTTGTATATTTCTTTATTCCGGAAGTGGTTATTTCACATTTCTTGGCAAATTTATTGTCATCTGCGTAGATCGGGTCGCATGCACGCATCATGCCAGTCTTCCGTTTTTTTTTTTTTTTTTTTTTCGTTCTGCAGCTTTCTCATGTCATGTAAATCAATAATCGCAGTAGCATCAAATCGGTCGTCTTCGCCGGTTCTTCGGTATTTATCCTGAGGTGTGAAATAAATTGTCGCAATATCTGTACACTTGGCACGCAGAAATCGGCATATTCTTGATAATGATCGGTGTCCCTATTGTCCTGAAAATCAAATGACATTTCATCTGCGTTTGTCTGTCACATTACGATGCCATCAGAAGATTAGTTTCGTATTTCAAATGGTTGTTATTCCAATTATACTTCCTTTTCTTTGCAAATTATATAAGTTAGAATGGAACAAAAATCTAGCTTAGTAAATGCAGTATACGATTCTGTCTGTTGCACACCTACGCAGTACTTCCAAATGATATATTCAAGTTAGATCATTGATCTCAATCTTCTTGTGAAAATGTAGTCGATTAGAAATGGATATGTTTTAAGCTTTGATGACGATTTGACATGGTAAAATAATGAACTTTTTCTGAAGGCTATACCTAATTCTTCCGTTATCGAATTTTTTTTTCTTCTCGCAATTGTTAAAGAGAATTGCCTAAGTAAATTACGAAGAATATGTCTGTATCTATGAACCAAAGTGATTCGAGTCGAGATTTCAAAATATTCGTGGTGTAAGTTTTCGAAATACACCCTCTTACCCGATTAGCAAAAAATGAGAAAATGATCCGGAAAATGAGAATTTTATCCGTTGTCAGTCCGTTTTTATTTTCGACCATCGGATCTGAAAATTTGCAGATATTTTTGTCATCTTGATTATTTTTCCAAATCCGTTTGTAAAACGGATTTCCTGATTATAATCGGTGATAATTTTTGGGCAAGTTTTCTAAATCCGTTTGTAAAACGGTTTCACGGATTATAACCCGGGCCAACAAATATCATAAAACAGCCTTCACGGAAAATAATCCTGACTCATTTCCGGCAAGACTGATTACATTCCGTTCGAAATCCGTTTTAGAAGCCGGAAAACAGGAAAATTCCGGGTTATAATCCAGAAACGGATTATAACCCGGAATAAAACGGATCCGTTTTCAAAATATTTTGCCCATAGGGTAACTTATTTTGTATAGGTACTTATATAATTTTCATTTTAAAGATGATGAGTGGCTATTTTTGAACATTTCGCAAAATGAAAGGGCATTGTAAATTACATTGAAAGTAGTCAAAATCCCTACCGTCACTGAAATTGAACTTGAATCACCCTGGTTCTCAGGCCCAGTTATTCACGTTCGCTGCTTCGGTGAGATACACTCTTTTTCAGTCAGCATAATTGTTATAACGTGGCTGTAGCCATTAACTGTTCTATGAAATTAAGTCTGCAACATAGTTTCAAAGAGACCTATTAATGTGTTTGCATTATTTCTGCTTAATTGAAAATTGCATCTTCAGAATAGTCGTCAGTTGTAAATTATGAAAAATCTGAACTCTTGAAATCGCTCGAATATAAGACTTGAATCCAGCTTCTAGCTTGTGAAATGCAATATTCTAAAAATTCAATAAATTTTTTTTCTCAAAATCGGGTGATGAGGAAATTTTCTTTATCGAATCGGTTTGAATTCCTTGAATTTTTAGTTCAATAACCAGTTTCAAAATGTTGATAAATCTACGCGTATAAATAAACTTTCTTGATGTGTTTTTTCGTAAATTTTTGGCGAATGGATGAAGTTCTTATTTAAATAAATTTGGAATTTTGAAAAATTATGAACTTTTTTTTTTGCTTGAATACGTTCAACTCATTATGTACATTCATTTTTTCTTTCATTCGACTCAGTTAGAATTGTAAGGGCATTGACCTATTTCAAGAAAATAAAAAGATAACTATTTAACTACATTTTAAAATGAAGTACTTGTCGTAAAGCGGAAACATGTTGTCATTAGATACAGAGGCATTGCAAATTAAAAAAATGAGGAAAAAAGTAGACTATAGATGAGTACCTAAATAAATAAGTTTACCCGAATGAATAAAGTAAATGAAAATGACCAGAGAAATGGAATCGAAATTTTTTAATACAGGAAAAGTCAACTCTATTCGTAGAAAGTAGCTCTTGTGAAAATCTTTCATATTTTCCTAGTGGGACATGATTCTTTAGATAAACAAAAATTCAGTATTTTTTTTTAGAACTCATTAAAAATAAAAACCGACCAAGAAAATTTCTCTCACTTTCGAAGACTTTTTCGCCATTTTATTTCAGAATTTGAGTATTTCAGGTGTGGATCGTTTTGCCCAAGTACTTGGAGGTATGGAATATTGGATTTTTGGGGGAGGAAAACATAAGGAATAGCTTTTTATACATCTCATTAAATAGAGGAGGAGGTTTTCTGTCAAATAAAACCAAATTCAGGTGTTTAGCAGTAATAGTTCCTAAAATTTAAGATTTTTTGAAAAAAATGGTTTCCATTTCATAACATGTGCACCTCTTTCTTAAGAAAATCAGCTCTGCTAGTGGTTTTCTTTTGTTTTTATTGTTTGTTTTGTTTTTGCTTTTGTGAATTTGACATTTTGAAAATGAGCTTTCCAAATGTTCGGAAATAATTGAGTTCTTGCAGCTTTTTCAGCTTCCTTAAACGTAGATTTGTAGCCTTTATGTTAATATTCGTATCAAAATATGCTTCGTTTTTTGTATAATCTCAAATCTCTTATTCTCTCGAAGCGTGCTTTTCTCTCCATGTCTGTGTTAATTAAAAGATTCGTACGATTTATCCGGGCAGAGAAAGTACACCCATATGTGTCTGCAGATTTCACTGTCATCAATTCCGTTATTGTTTGAACTCGCATATACGTTCGTTATACATGTATATTGAAATTATTGTTTTTTGTTCAAACGACCCAACGAACACTTTGCCGAAATAATGGCCAAAAACAGTGCAAAAATTGCTGCACAAAATTATTTTTCATATATTTTTTTTCTCTCAAAGAGGTCTTCGAATGAAGGTATATAAAATAATATAAAATAATACCTGTACTATAATTTTCCAGTTCATTGAAAACACACGCAATTTGCCTTTAGTGAAATGTATTTATTTTTGACCGTAACCTTTTATTTTTTTATTTTGTTTAATTTTATTCAAGAATGGGGTTGAAAATTGAATTTTTAACCGAATACGCCTTTATTTCGTAGAAAATGAAAAATTAATTTGTCTTCACTTACGAAATTGACTCTTCGAATGTGATCTACATCATCGTCCGCAAACACCGTGATAAATTCGAAAGCGTGTAATGCCCGTTATGTTTTGCCAACATTTTTGAGGTTTTTTTTTTTACTATTATTATTTTTCATATTGTTTATTCATTTCGTCAGATAGTTTTTTTTGGACTATTGCGTTAGCTATAATTTATGTGACATCATTGCGGTTACTCTATGCTTCATTATCAGAAAGGTATATCATTTGTGGGTAGAATCACTTTCACTGAAGATGCGTACGTACATACCCTTCTATACCTGGCATTAAAAAAAAATACTGTCCACGGTACGATAAACAAATACATTGCAGGACAATACGTGCCTTGTTTTAATGAATTTGTCGCCATTTTCTTTTGTTTTTGGGCAAGTGATTTTTTGAATGGCTTCCAAAACTGACTTGATAATATATCCTTTCCAGCGTAATCGTAGTGATGCGTTTCATTCTGTCATGGTGAGACTTCGTATATTTGACTTTACGGGTGTCTCTTGGCATAATACCAGGAAATCTTGCTTTCCGTTGTTTTTGCTCATTGTCTGGTTCAACGTCCGTTACTTTTGTTTCAAATTTTAATTTGCAGATGTCGAAGTACTCAGTTTGGGCGAGAATTTGTTGCGAGAATGTGGTACCTCTTTACCGTATCCTGGTATCCATAACTTTTCCGTAATTGGTTAGAAAGTTATGTATTGTGGAGCTAATGTACTCGTAGTTAGAGCACTATACTACTTGACTGTTAAATTTTCCATTGTCTTCACCAAACCCTACCTGCAGTAAAAATATGTCCCTCGCTGAGAAAACGGACTTTGAAGTTAAGGTCCCTATGGGCAAAATATTTTGAAAACGGATCCGTTTTATTCCGGGTTATAATCCGTTTCTGGATTATAACCCGGAATTTTCCAGTTTTCCGGCTTCTAAAACGGATTTCGAACGGATTGTAATCAGTCTTGCCGGTTTTGTTCTGAAATGAGTCCGGATTATTTTCCGTGAAGGCTGTATTATCATATTTGTTGGCCCGGGTTATAGTCCGTGAAGCCGTTTTACAAACGGATTTAGAAAAATTTCCCAAAAATTATCACTGATTATAATCAGGAAATCCGTTTTACAAACGGATTTGGATTTTAGTCCGTTTCCAATCAAGATAACAAAAATATCTGCAAATTTCCAGATCCGATGGTCGAAAATAGAAACGGACTGAAAACGGATAAAATTCTCTTGCCCATAGGGATGTTACTTATAAGAAGGCTATATGTTCATAAAAGTGTTTTTTTGCTCTCCTATAAAATTTGAAAAAATGGACTTATCCTTTTTTTTTTATATATCACAGAATATTTGAATTGACTGGTCTGTAGTGAGATAAAAGATTGAATTCACGGTCTTTGTATTATTTATGTATAAAATTCTGGAGCTGAGAAGTATCGAAGAATTCAAGTCGGAATTAAAAAATAAGAAGGTACGGGTATTGACTTCATACATTTTCATTTGAGTCAATATTGTACAATCATTCTATGGACTCAGTTTTGCAAAATAATCAAACTCATTATTTTTATTATGAAACCTGTAATCACCCAAGGTAAAGGAAAGTAATGTAGGTAGTTTTTTTAAAAACTGATCTATCTCAGATCATTCTGATTTTCAAATACAGAATTAGGTATACAGTTATTGGATGCCTAATATGTGGAAAGTTTAGTATTGGCGTTTCCAAGATTCGCTCATTGTGTTCTACCATTGGTGTAAATATATCTCATTTATTGCCACCCTTACAAGATCAATTATATAATGTCATTTTATGACGTATGGAAGCCTTTCTTCGGTATACCCACTTTCAAATCAACATATCTAATAATATGAATTTCCTTTGCACAGCTTCACTGTCTGTTGATGACGTCTTCTTTTCACTAGGTACTTCCGATTCCTGTTAATAAGTCTATAGTCTGTCGTCGTCAACAAAAGAAGCGATGTAATTATCATTATTTTCTCGTTATCCATTTACTGGCTCAACAATGCTGTAATTTGCTCGATAGCCGGTTCTGTGGCGCGACAAACCTGAAAATTCACTTATCATTTGCTCTTCTTAATTTATTATCGAAGTATTGTTACTTATAGGTACTTGTAAATGAAATTTACTCGAGAATTCTATTGGATTAGATTCACTGTGCGAATCGAGAGTTGTAATCGTATCGATTCGTCTTCTCGAATTCACTAGTCGACGGTGCATCGGCCTGAAATTAGGCGTAACCGATGTCATCTTCCATTTATTGGAAAAATGGCGATGAATTAAGGAATTTTCGGCTTTAGTAGACGACGAGGACGATTTGTTGACACTCACCCGCCGATCACAAAAATGTGGCTAAGGAGTTCTTCAACCATAAAATAATCTTCGCGCCAAAGTTCCTTACCCTTTTTTTTTTTTTTTTTCATTTCTCATTAAAGTGGCAAATAAAACGCTTCATTACAATAGTCTAGAGCTGGGAGAAGAATGAGTAGCATTTCAGTTCATTGTCCAACAAAGAAAGAAAGAGAAACAAAGGTGGAGACGAAGATGAACAAATCAATGAGGCCATATAACAATAATATGTTAATCTTATCATTGGAATTGGTCGACCATATAATAAATCATATATAAGAATCGAAAAGTTATACTTACGTGTATGCGTTACGTCTTCATTGTGTGGTTCCTTTTCTGTTTTGTACTCATGCCCCAAGCCAAAGCGTCATAAAAGAAAATCATAATATAATTTATAGTGTGGGTGAACGAAAAGTTGAATTCGGTAATTTTATACACGAAACGTTTTCATGCAGCCTCTGAAATGATTTACCGCAATCTGCATTAGATTTGCTCGTTAGTGGACGAATTTATTTCGCTTCGAACCGAATTGAGGTAATTTTGTGAGGTAATGAGAGCTTCCAAAATGGTAGAGACGAATAGAATCATTATTTTGGTGCAAAAAATAAGTAAAACAAAATCGACCTTATTTTATGCACTCTCTTTATGGGGCAAAAGTGATACTGAACTCCCAGAAAGGTAGATTAAACGAGTATTTTTATAGCTGATTTAAAGCAGTCTAATATAATGACTAAAATATGTAGGTTTATGAGAGTTTTCTAGAAGTAATTTTACTTTTTTTTTTTTTTTTACTTGTAACAAGTAATTGAGGAAATTGAATTATTTAAAGTAAACTATACTTTTTAACCAAGTAAACAGAATCGTTCGTATCGATCTGTGGCCCCTACACTGACAAAATAAAATTAATAAAATATAGTGTTAGAAGTGTTATATTTTGGAAAAAATACCAAATACATTGGTGAAAAATTGTCTGGGGAGACAAATTAAGATATCGGTTTTGGTAATAAAACACAGAAAAAAAATTGACTTTTCCATTGTTTCTGATTATTTATTATTTTTTCTACAAAATTATATTTAGAAGGCGCAAGATATTATTTCACGTGTCGTGAAAGTGTTTTTAAAAAAAGTATAAGTACTTAAAAAATGACTGAAGTGTTTCAAATTCAAGCTGAGTTTTGAAACCCCCGGACCTATTCAAAAAAATTACTTTTTCAAATTCGAGCTATATTTAAAAAACACGTAGGTTAAATAATCTATCTTAAGGTTGGATAAGAAGCTCCTCAAAATTTCAGCTCCCTCGCTATAATAAACTCTGAGAAAAAGGAACATAAAGATAACATGAAATTTTTCAATTTCTCAAGGGCTAAATATCGATTGAGTGGGTGTGGCTGTTTTAAAATTGTACCTGTAAAATATTGAAAATTAGAATAATAATATTCCAGACAGTAATTATATTATAAGTAAAAAATCACATTTCTGAATTAATATTTAATGGTGCTGTTTACGTACGTATGTTGAAAATTTTGTAAGTGTTGAAATTCCGAAAATTCTCATAGAATAATGAAAGCTGCATAAATCGCACCATAATTTTCTAACCCTGAAAATGTTGTTTAAAAATATAATTGCTACTGCTGTGAGTTTAGCTGGTAACACTGACAATTTTTCCTGACTTGAAAATGAAGGAAATGTCGACTTGATTTTGGCAAAAGATAATTTTGTTTCATAAAAATATTTTACCTCTCCCAAAAAAATTGCAAAAAATTTCCACATCCTCCGCTCTCCAATTAGAGTCAGTAGAAAAGTCCTGATAATTCATTTTTGCTTCCCAGTTAACACCCCTACTAAGCTCAGTTCTCTATGGGACATTTGTTTTTGTAATTTGTTTTTACTCTTATAAATCAGCCAATCAGAGTGAAGAAAAATTGATAAAAAATTAAATTGTTTCGTATCGATTGGTTGATTCACTAAAGCAAAACATTATATTTTTGTTAAGCGTTATTGTGACCCCCAATTTCCTTATTGGATGTTCTTGTGGCACCCATTTTTGCTTTGTGGCACCCGGATTTGGGTGCCACAACGTTTTTAGCTAAAATTGGTGGTTTTGGGGTCTAGGGGGCATGGGGGATGCAAATCCACATTTTACCCCGGGTGTCACATTGACATCCAAACTCATCCTACATACTGGGGGGTTCCCTGTATGTTCCACCAGAGTGCGGAGTGTTACATACAAACATACATGAGCTGCAAGTAAATGTCTTTGTGACCCATTGATAATAAGATACAATGTGGCACCCAAAACATGACAACAATGCAAAATAAGATTTTGCAAATAGGGTTAGTTAAATATTGGCTTTTTTTTCACTCGTCAGATTAATTATATAGTTTTTGAATGAGTCTTTAGTCTGTAATCTGTAATCAGTAATTTTTTTAGCTTTTCAAGATTGAGGAGGCTGGCTAAATGGGAAAAGAAAATTTTTGAGATTACGGAGGCTGGTTAAATGGGAATTTTAATTTTAAATACTGTGGAAGGGGCTAAATGGCAATTTGCATTTTTGAAACTGCGGAGGCTGGCTAAATGGCAATTTAAATTTCTGAGACTGTGGAGGCTGGCTAAATGGAATTTGTATTATCGAGACTGAGGACGAGGAGGCTGGCTAAATGGGAACTTGAATTTTTGAAACTGTGGAGGCTGCCCGACGGGCAAAAAATGAGAAAATGATCCGGAAAATGAGAATTTTATCCGTTGTCAGTCCATTTTCATTTTCGACCATCGGATCTGAAAATTTGCAGATATTTTTGTCATCTTGATTATTTTTCCAAATCCGTTTGTAAAACGGATTTCCTGTTTATAATCAGTGATAATTTTTGGGCAATTTTTCTAAATCCGTTTGTAAAACGATTTCACGGATTATAACCCGGGTCAACAAATATCATAAAACAGCCTTCACGGAAAATAATCCGGACTCATTTCCGGCAAGACTGATTACAATCCGTTCGAAATCCGTTTTAGAAGCCGGAAAACAGGAAAATTCCGGGTTATAATCCAGAAACGGATTATAACCCGGAATAAAACGGATCCGTTTTCAAAATATTTTGCCCATAGGGTGGCTAAATGAGAATTTAAATTTTCGTGACTGCGCAGGCTAGCTAAATGGGAATTTAAATAAAATCAGGCGAATCAAAACTGAACCTTATCTTGTATGTATTTTTAAAATTTTTAAATTAAATTCAATGTAAGTACTTATAAGTGTGACTTCGTCACATTATGGGTTCGTTTGGAGCCACCTTTACTGAGCTAGGCTACAAATTTATTTGAGTAAATGCTGTTGTGGCACCCATGTATATGCATTAATAAATGTCATTGTGACACCCTGAAAGGTAGATATTTGGCAACGCCTCTGGGTGCTATATTGACACTCACTAACCTACATACATGGGTGCCACAATAGCATTTACTTACGGTGGGTCACAAAGACATTTACTTACATTTTCAATACATGGGTGCCACAATGACGCTGAATAACCTGGGTGTCACTTCGTTAAGAGTTTAAACATGTATATAAGTAAATAATAATTTTAAGCCGAGCTTTAAATATTTACCCGAAAACTGAAGCTCTTAATTTTACTCGTTCTACCTCCAGCTCCGTTTGCTGGATGTTTGGTACGCAATGCATTGTTTGAAATTCGATTAGATACCAGGATTCGATTTGAAAGCCATCAATTTTACCTGCATGCTGTCTCTGTCCGCCTGTATGAACAAGTATTTTGATTCGATGTTCTCAAATTCCTTCCTACTCCCCCACATATTGTTTATGGCCATCTTCTTGGTTCCTAAAAAACCACTTTTTCTACCTGAGCAGATGGCCAACAGACTTTAGTACTTAAATGTTTTTATACAAAAATGATGAAACTATACATTGGTGCGCGCGAAAATCCTTCACAGGCAGGTACTTCTCACATAAGTCGGTCGTTCGGTCATCATTTTCGTTTCACGTGGTAATGACTTCTAAACCTAATCCACAGGTGTCCGTTCTTTCTTCTCTCTCCGCCTGTTATCATGTCATTTACCTACATATTTGCTATTCCCTGTACCATATTTTTTCTAGACTTGTGGCATTCGTCTCTATTCTGCAGGTAAACGTATATTCCTTTCACCCACATATCTGAAACCCTTTTTCGTCCTTCAACAATGCATCATTATTTTTCTCCGAGTGAAGCATATACCTACCTATATTGGTATATATATACTCAAACTTGACCTTTATTCGAAACTAAGTCACTGGGAGATGAATATTTTCAATGGCTGCGTGTTGTTGTTGTTTTTTTTTTCTTTTACTTTTTTAGAATAGGTACAATGTACGTGTACCAGTATGTGCTGCATGTAGACTATGCATGTGTGTGCTAGTTAGGTGAGCGCATATTTTAGTGCACTCCATGCGTCTCTTTCGGTTTCAATTATATACCTGTCGGATTTATGGTTTTTTTTATCTTTTTCTCTCTTTTTTTTTTATATTCGAGCAAACGCGAATTCGAAACATTATTATTAAAAAATTAAGGTACGAACGCGAAGCAGAGGAGCCGAGTAAAGAGTTTTTCTTTGCTACTTCTATTTTTGTATGTAGTAAGTTTGAAAATGTTGGGAATAGTGGAGTGGTATAGACTGTGTGGTTTTGCATTGGAAATGCAGGGGGAAAAAAGCTGTAAAGAGAGATTACCCATCTTGAAAGTAAACCTGTTATGTTTGTCTAATACCGAACATATACTCTACGATTATTACATTTTAAGGAAATGCAAAACCTGGCAACGTGCACCTTCGATATAACGGTTTAGCTTGAGGTAACGGTTCAATTGGTACAAGGTAAAGGAAGCGTTCGTACGAATCGACCGACTTACGGATACTAAATAATCCTCTGCAAATCGCTTGGCATTTCGCATTTTTCTTCATTAAATGTCATAATTTTGATGTGTGATCGATGTTGCCCAATTGGAGAAGCAAATTTAGGTCGAAATGGGCGGTTGGAAACTAATGAATTTTCAGCTAATTTTTTCCTCTTTGTACTGGTTTCTACTTTTTAGTCTATTAAAAGAGAATTCAGCTATATACTAGAAAAAGTCGAAATTTTGTCTGTCTGTGCGTGTGTCGAATGTTATCTCAGATTTGAGATCATATAAGGTCAATGTTATGACATTAAAAATTGAGCCCTCAAATTGAGATTACCAATTGACCTGACAAATTGAGCCCACAAATTGAGCCTATGAATGGAGTTTACGAATTGAGCTTACTAATTGAATTCAGTGGTTTAGGAGATTACTGAATGAGGAGTAACTTTCCAAAAAAAGTGAGAATTAGTGATGCCATTGGGTGTACTATGCAGACTAACCAAATTCACTGAAGCCACGAACAATTTCCATGGTTTCTGATATTTTTATGGGGGCATTAAGTTATTGAAATTTCTATATTTGGGTTGGATGGTGAGAGAATAATTCTTTCGTGTGTTTTATATCTAACATAAAAACTTGTCTGCTTCAAGTTTGAAGAAACACTACATACGATATAACAGGAGGCACGCTCAGGGAAACCATGTACTAAATCGCTAAATGAAAAATTGAGAAAAAGCAAGAAAACGAAAAACTGTTGTTTTTTTTCTTCATTTTCTCTATGTAGAGTATTTTTCCCACTCTTTCCAATGAGCTAATTTTTGTGATTTTCAAAGTTTCTCATTTTTCAATGTTTAAATCGTTTTAGAACAGCGAATTTTGAATCGGCTTAATTTTTTTCTTGTATAAAAGCTCTTGATATGTGCTCTAGCAACCTCCACTAAAAAACCGTAAATTTTTTTAGCGACTTAGTACATGGTTTCCTTTAGCACGCCTCGTTATAAGTTCTTTTTTAAAATGTTTTTTCGCAAGAAAAATTAATGAATTAAAAAATAAATTTTATTGGTGTAAAAGAGAATTCATCTCCGTGAAGGCTACAGCTATTTTGGAATAATTTTGGGGAATCAATTATTTTTTTTTTTTGGGGGGGGGCATTCCTGGCCCACCCTTAATTCTGCCACTGTTTCAGATTACTATATACTACAACCCAACGAGGTGATTGGAAAATTGGTTCAGGTTGTTTAAGGGGGTTTGGGGTGGACCAATCCTTAGGGTAACGAAAAAATCTTTGTTGTTTGTTGGATTGAAAATGAATCAGTATTTCTTATTATGACTATGAGTGGTAGTAATGAGAAAGTGAACAGTCTTTTAAAGAAATATTCCTCTCCTGCTACAGCCTCTTCTTCATAATCAGTTTAAAAATTTCATGCTATTTTCTGACATTGGCTCTTCTTTGATATCCGCTTTCAATTATTATGAAGTTACCAAATTCCTAATATTAGAGACTATATACTTGGCTACATTTTTCTATGAATGATTACGAAAGCGTGAGACCATATATGCAAATAGCATTTGCATAGCGATATATAAAATAGTGAATCGAACGTATTCAAGACCTGGTGACCTGGTAAAATCTGGTCGAAGTTGAAATGAAATGTAGGTATGTTTTGGTGTATGCTGGCGCGTCCGCAAGATGTAAAATAGCTTCGATACTCGTACTTTCCATTCCTACTTTCCGTCTTGGAATTTTTTTGTTGCGAATAAAGAACTGGCTACGTAAACTCCTGGTACCGGTGAAGGAATAGAATATAATATGTAGCTATAGGTGCGTGCTAGTAATTCACATTTGTTCTTCTTTATTCTCCGGGTAGATTTATCAATCAAATGTCTTTTGTCGATGAAGTTACAGACAAATAGTACCTAATTAAATATTTATTTTTGATTCAATGAAAATAAAAAATGTAAGATTTTATGTTAATTTGAGGGCATAATACTGAAATTATGGTCTGAGAAAAGTTATCATAGAATTGAGTAATTCTGTCTGTCGACACATTAGTCATTTTTAGCCAAATAGTGTTCACATTCAAACACAAATTCATCAACTTGAATCAATTATTTTCAAAATCACAGATAATCGCAAAAAATCACAGAAAAATTCATTATACTTCCTTTAAAAAATGCTGCATGTAAAAACCACATATGCCCTACAGCCTACACGTGTCTATTCTGATAAGTAACCTTTAGGTAGTCTTAAATATGTACTCGTATTGGAAAATGTCCTCGTCATAAATATGAAATTTTTAATTTTTTTCGCATTATAAACTTACGCTCTCAGGTATAGCGGTTCCTTTCAGATACTTGAAAATTTGATGTTAGCCGAATATCGGGGGTTCTATTTTTACAAAATTGATATACGATGAAGAGAAAATACGGAGGAATCTGAGACATTATTTTGAAAGAATTTTTTGTTTCAAATTTTTTCCGACAGTTGATCTGGAACTTCCTGTTTTTGAAATTGTTTGTTATTTTAGGGGTAAAGGGAATGAATGTGGACATTTTTAACATTCGTTACTGCATCAAATCGTGGGATCTTTAGGACCCGTCGAATTAAAATGATGTTTATACAATTTTTGATGTCGGATGTTCCACATAAAGGAGTAATGATGTTAATGACAGTTCAAAATTCATGGAATGCGAGTATTTTGTTTTATATCCTTCCGCCTTCTCGCAAAAATATTCGATTCCTCATAGGTATTTTTCGGAATTTTAATTTTGCGGAAACCTCCGCGAGGGGTACGAATACATTCTTATTTTGCTGGCAAATCCGTTAGGCTATACTTTGTTGTGTAATTATAAAGAAGATGACTTATCTATATAGGTGTAATGCTTTTTTAAAATATTCTGCCTGCAAAAAGGAAAAAAAAAATACACGATTGTCTTGTTCATTCTCAGCAACCTATAAACAAGATTGAATGGAAGGTGGGGCGGTGGGGGGGAGGGGGAGCTAAAATTATAGATAATGAAAATGCTCCGAGCATTCAGTATAGCTGATGAAACCTTCTTTAAATTAAACGAACGGTGTAATTTTTTGATATGACCTATAATAAATTTATAAAATTTTTAATAAATTTTGGTTTTTTATTCCACCGCAGTAATATTCTGTTCTGCAAAATCTGTCAGAAACTTGATAAGAAGATTGATTCGTCATAAAATGATAGATGAACCTTGTTGTCACTCAGCTGGGGCAAAGATTTTTTTTAATGAAAAAAGTTTCTCGAATTCAAATAAACAAAACTGTTTCCGCAAACATCAGTTAAAGTAAACGTACTTTGAACCATTTTTTTGTTTTCGTAATAAATTTCTCTTGGCCTTGATAATGAAATATATAATTTATTAAAAGTTTCTCATTATCTAAATTTTAAAATTGTAATTTCTTTTTTGTCATTCGAGAGATCATTTTTTTCTAAATGATCTGAAAATTTTGGAAAAAAACAAGATATTATTTTTCGAGTTATATAAAAATTTCAATAAATGTGGAGCAACTGTTTCTAAATGATATGCGTTAGGTCTTTAATAATTCTCACCGAAATATGTCGGCCGTGTACGTGCAAAAATTACAATACCATTATAACATAATTTTTAAATTGTAAATTCTTATGCTGTAGATTTCACGGTTCTTTTCTCGAGTCTAATTGTGCGTCACATGTGTCCAAATTTTAACGCTTGCTCGACGTTGCTCTCCTACAACTATGGTATTTCAGATCGCCTTCATGGTTTTTGCACTTTGTCTTTGACCATTTATTCCTCAAATCACATTGCCATTTCTCTGGGCCATTTCGAATGCTCAATTTCACAGCCCTTCGAGTCTCTCTGCAGTTTGACGAAGAAGCCATTATCACTTACCTGACCCGCTGAAATTTTTTCCCTCCCGTAGACCTGCGACCATCAAAGCGGAACTGTCCCATTTTATGAATTTGTCGTTTTTTCTCTCCTTTCGTGTGGGGTAAACCATTCTTGCATAAACGTAATCCGTGTACGAACGTAATTATCACGGAGCACATTCGATTGCACATGAAAAAAAAAAAGAGGAAGAAAAAAATGGTTCTCTAGGACTTTCTCTTATGCAAGACCTTGAGTCTCTTGACGTCATTTATCGAATTGAATATCTGTTTTCAACTCCTACATTCTGTTCGAACTTTCACGTATGAGACATCGGGTATGACTGGTACAAAAAACCAATCCGTAGGTATTGTCTTTGCTGTTACCGGACTCGTTTTTGTTTGAAAAGGTTGCAATAGCAGACGGTTAAAATGAGAGTGCGAAATTAATGGGGAGAACCAAACAAATTAGATTTACTGGCTTGTGACTTGTAAAATTTACATATTTGATCCAGTTACCTGCCTTCTTCATCCTAATTACCCCCGAAAATAAATGAATTGTTCTTGTCATATTTATAGAGGCTGCTATACATGTATTAAATTCAATTTTTTCGATTTATTCTTACTAGTGACACGATTTGAAAATTTTGAAAATTGAGAATGTTTGCATTTTTATCCTTCATTATGAATGTATGCTACGTACTTTAGGTAGATACATCTTGGAATCTCCAGACTACAAACTCCACAGACAGTGGCTCGTATATACTCTGTTCACTTTTGAGACTGCAAAAAATGGATTGTAGTTCGCGGGGCTCCGGGGAGAGGAAAAGGTATACTCGTTCACATTCAGCAACAATAAATGGCCATGCTTCTGATTTTACTTTCTTGCTTCTTATCACACTGATTGATACTTTTATTTTAGATGAATGTGAATTTGACGTTCCGTTTTTTGCAGTCTTAAAATGAACAGTAGTTGCAACTATTTTTGAACCAGAGAATGGTTGTACGCCTTATTTATGATTGTTTATGCAGTGAAGAACTGAGCCACGTGTCACCATTAAAAAACCGTTTTTCTTTCTGCACTCTTGTTTGTTGATATATCCTCCCTCTCTCTGTCTCCCTTTTTTCTAAAATTGGTATTTATAAGTTTCTTATTTATTTATTTTTTTTTTTGACCTTACCGGATTTTTTACCCACTCACTAGCCTCAGTTCTAATCAACTTCTTCGGTTTTCAGGTAAAGAACACTACCATAAAGAGGGTTACCAGAGCCAGCAAAATTACGTGTCCGATGCATCAAAAGTGCTGCACGCGAAAGAGCCTTTCCACTATCATGAGAAAACCGTTGAGCCGAGAGTGAATTACGACTCAGATTATAAGCTGCAGTCGTCGATATCACCCTCCGATCGTGTCTTCGTGCCGCTCGAAGCGACCCGCAATGGCTCCGCGGATCTCGCCCAAAGTGCGAATCAAGAGGCGGCAACGATCAACCATAGCGATTTCCAGCAGTCGGCCATCACCATCAGTTCTGGCGCATCGATCAAGCCTAATATCGACCACGAAGTTGATCTGCCAGAGCCAAAGAACCGTCTTGAAGTGGAGACTAAATCGCTGATCAGCAACGACGCCATATTGGAAACAGCCCACCAGATCTCCGGCTACCATAGCTATTACCAACAGATCAAGCCTACCAAGAGCAAAGAGATTGATTTGACCGACGATGACATGACCAAATCCGACGCCCCCTTCCTCGGAACCCGTTCGGGGGAAGGAGAGCGGGCTTCGTCGCGAGCCAGATCGCTGGCGGAGCCCGTCACGTTTGCGAAATCGGCGCCGAATGCGACCCACCATCCGGATTCGTCGCCGCACTTCCCCAGAGCTAACCCCAACGACCGCAAGACCAATTCGGATATCCAGGAGATAATCAACGGCTTTGTGAAACTGCTGAATGGCAACGTGCAGGTGCAGGCAAACACGAACGGACCTCCTGGGCCTGCTGGAAAGCCGTCATTCCCATCGCGGACTCGCATCAACAACCGAGGCCCTCCGCGGATCACCGATGTGCCACCTATCGTCTTCGAGCAACCGCAACTACCGGCGGCTCCGCCAGAGGTGACACCTACGACCACCTTATCGCCACCCTCCTCCGGTCATACCCACGAACCGCCGCCCTATCCCTTCGACGTACCGATGTCATTGCCCCCTCAGCCACCTAGCGTCTATCGACCATTTGTAGCCGGTGTGCCACTGCCCGAGCAACTGGTACCCACTGGAAATCGCACCTCCAACGTCACCACGGGCTCCATTACCCAAGAAATTGTATACAAGGAGTTCTCGAAGACAGACAGACCTTTCAACTTCACAGCCAGTTCGTACATCGAGAAGGTTAACCGCACCGTTGCCAAAGTTACCCAGCATCCTCCAGTATCTCCCTCTCCAACATTGCCCTTGGAGTCGGCTAAAAACGTGTCCAAGGTGACGGAAGATAGAGGCGAGTCCAAGTTGAATAAGACGAACGTCATCATGCAGGATTCCAAAGATTCTAGAAATTCGTCGTCAGTAATAGACATTAAATCGACGCCATCGTCTTCGCTACCATCGCAGTCCCCTGTTTACTCTGCAGTGCCACCTCTTTCGAGTCCAGAACTTACGGATAACTTTTTGCCAAGCACAGGGGTGGGTACTGCGGTGGCCGTACTCGAACCGTCCACACAAGAGGTGTCTGGCTTGCAAGAGGTGCACAAAGCTACTGCGTCGACTCCTAGTCCTTCTAGTTCTGGTATCGTGTCGTCAACTCTTCGGAAACGTCCTGGTCAACAGAGTAAGTTGTTTTTTTTTTTAAATTAAATTCTGCGTAATTATTTCAACTATTGCTAGATAAAAATCCTGTGAAAACCCTGCAAATCTTATAAAAATGACAATTCTGAAGAAATATAATGATACGAAGGAAGGAAATATTTTTTGTGCAAGTTTGCTGCTTGTTGTCCGTCTAAATGATTTTTTTTTTATCATCGTCAATTAGATCAAGATCGTTAGGAAAAATTATAGGTTCGACCAAATAAAGAAGCTAATTCTTAATGAATTCTGTCGCGATGAGGTGAATGAAACTAACAATGAGGTTAATGAATTCTTTCGGTTTACTAATTAGGGGCTAATAAAATCACAGATATTTAGCTATATTCTTAACTCTTTTCCCCAAAGCAAGACTAGTGAAGTGAAACAAAAGAGCCTATTTTCCCACAAAATGGTTTCATCGATGAAAATTAAATAATTTCCGGTTTCTCAGTGCCTATTATAGCTCGCTGATGGTTTATAAAAACAATATTCCAGTGAAATAGGTACCGTCTTTAGCCCAAGTTTCCAAAAAAAATAAAATTTTTTTCATAATTCATCTTATACTTGAGTTTTGCAGACAGCCCACTATCAATTATATTTTGCTAATTAATGCGAAAGCTTTAAAAAGATGCATACTTCTGGAAATCTCATGCTAAAAAATTATATTGTAATTGAGTATTATTAAGGACCCCATTTCCATTCCATTACGGATCCCGAAAAAATAATTTGTTTGTCTTCCGAACAGCAGACTGCGTTAATGTTAACCGTTACAAACCATAAACTGAAAAAAATCAAAAACCATTCTGAAACTCAAATTCTCTAACGAGTGTAAAATAATGCACGTAAAAATTTAATATCTAGCACCCTTAAAAAGTGAAGTTGAACTATTTTTTTTTTTTATTTTTTTTATTTAAGTAAAAATAAAATATGCCAGTTACCTATATTTTAAATATTTCCAACCATCTCAAGACGAAATGAAAGTCTATATTTTCGCTAAATTTTCATTAATCCAAGTTAAGCAGGGAAAGTTTGAAATAATTTCAATGGTTTTTTATAAATTTCTTTTTATCTAATGATATTGTAGGGTTGAAAAATATCACGAATATCATGGATATATCTAACGAGCTTTTTAACAATTTATTTTACCATTCTAATTCGTAGTTATGCTCGACTTTAACTAATGATTTTTTAGCTTCATGCTTTTGCACTGATTTCTTTTCTACATTGCAGTTTTCGTTATTTTTTCATTGAAAGACTGCGAATGAAATTTATTGAAATGCATACCATTTATAGGTTGTAATTTGTTATAACCTTTGTATTCCCAGTTGAATCGGTGATCTAAAAACGCAGCATTCCGTATCCATAGACAAATTTCACATGGAATCTCTCGGCTCTTCCTCGTATTGAAATAATAACGTATTTTATAGTTACCTCATTTCTTCCTGGAACTAGACACAATTTATTTCTCTATACAGTTGGTGACAACAAAAATTATGTTATTAACCAACTCGGTGTATTAAATATATTTTTCTCATTCCAACAATTTTTTTCAAACCTACCGTCACTAACGCATATATTATATGTCAAATTCATGGTTACGTCAAATCGTTTATTAAAGAATAGCTAGCTATTTAGAGAACCTCATTCGTGTATTTCGTGATACGTAAGTGTTTTGTATTTTTCTATCACGATCTCATCTGTAGATAATGGGTCTTCTTTTCATTCCTCTTTTATTGTTACGTTACAAATAAATTGAGTTTTTCGCTCATCTCTTGGAGAGTATGTACACCATCCATGGACACACAGTCGTACGTATAGTTCTCATGTGGAGCATGGGAATTTGCAACACATAACACATAACGTGTGTCCAACAGGAGGGTGTTGAACTGCAATGTCGGTTACATTTTTTACGTGTCATTCCACAAATGACTGCTCTTCTAGTTATCAAAGCAGTGACGAGGACACGGTTCTAATGTGCTCGCAACTGCATTCAATTCGGAAACGTACATTCTGGTCAGTCAAAAATTCGACTTTTTGGGTGGTCATAGTATTGTTAAACATCTCACCGAACGGGTGTAAAATTAATAGTTTTTCAAAGAAGCTTGTCTATTGCAGCGTTGAAGGTTACTTAGTTGCAAATTTAAGTATAATGTGCCTCGTTAATATAGTCTTTTTATTGAGAAGCCACGCTTCATTACAACAATATATTTCATTTTTTTAAAAGAAAAATTCGAGCATTGGAATGTCTGGCCCGTGCTTGGGTTGGTTCATATTACAGGGGCAGGTTGGAGACGTATCTCTCTTTAAAATCGATTAATAACTCTTCAAAAGCTAGGTACACATTTTTTATGATTGTTGAAAAAAAAAAAAAAAAAACTTGAATAGCTTAAAATGAAAAATTGCAATACTCGAAGAAGAAAAAAAAAGAATGTGTTAATTTTGAAATGATCTGCTAGTAAAAATGTATGAATTTTTTTTTTTACCTAAGAATGTTATTAAGGAAGTTGAAAAATATAATTTGATTGAAAAAAAGTATCATTGTTTCAGGCTCTTCTATTCAAAAGAAATTAACTTACTATAGTTTAAAAATTTAGTATTTTTAACAAGTAGGTTTTTTTTTTCAATTTTTCAACATTTTTTGTCGAAAGTATTATATTTTTGGGTTTTCATTGAATTGTACTTTTTTTCTTTTCTTCATTTTAGAACTATTTTTCATCTGTGATTCGGCATCAAAAATGTGTAAAAAAAATTCAATAAAAAAAAGAAAAGAGAACTCAAAGAAACACCCTTTTTTGAATTCATAATGGCTTTCCTTTCCAATTACATTTACACGTATTCAAGCTTTGCGAACATGCGCATGCACAGTCTGAATTTGCAGAATTTTCCCAATTGATGACTTATATTTTGTAGTTTAAATGGTTTGAATTTCAAAGGAAGAAATTTATTCTCGTTCATTTTTTTCGCTCAAATGGTCAAGTATTTGTACAGAAAAGATGTGCATGTATAAAACTTTCACATTTTTCAAACAAAAGCATACAGGTATATAGGCTACACTTGTGGGTAAATGAATGGAGTTTTTTTTTTAACGGTATGATTTACCTGTTGGATAATTTTATGTGTTTAACGTACTTTTTTATTTTCTTCATATTCAGTAGTTAGTTTGGACTTGGAGAAAAGTGAAAGAAAAATCTGATTGTTGAAAATATTCTCGAAGCGTAACCGAAGTGTGGTATTTCTTGGTGTATGCACAAATGCACATAAGGCTCAGGTTAATCATGCAGGTCTGTAACACCATAGACCTTTGTCACTTAGGACAATCAAAATTTCTAGTTGAGCAAATTTCTTTTATGTTTATCCTATAAGAGAGGTGCTCATTTTTGTGGCTGAAAATTCGAATGATTTCAGTGCAACTTTAGTGATTTGGAGATTTTAACTACTCGTAATATTTTCGATGTATTTTGAAAACGTTAGCTGCGTTTTTCGCAAAACTATGATTTTAGACTTGGATCACTCTCAGTCACTGCCGAGTGCCGATCCCTTTAAATGTTACTTTCAAATGTCTCAAGTCTTTATTTTATCATTTTAGTACATGATTATTTTTTTATTCTATGCGAATAGATTCAACTGCCGGGTATTTTCCGCGACCGGGTATTGTGCTCGATGACCCAGAATATAAACCAGGAGCCCATCGTAGACCCCCTCCAATCATTACCGCAGCTCCGACCAAATCGAATAATCGAGGAGATACATTTGACGTCACCGTGTCGGCTATCCAAGGACCCGGAGGTGCTGAAAACTCATCGAAAACCGGACATCCGTACGTTTATCCAGGTAGGATTGTGGTGAAGACCATAAAGATGAATTAAGTAGAAGAGAAAAAAAAAATGTGTCGATAATTAAATGTTACGCTTTCTAAGTAGGTACTCGAACTACGTAATTTTGCTTCATTTAATTTTTGTATTCGTATGCAGTTGACATCGAAGTAGGATCTCCTGATGGAACTCATAGTGATGTACCTTTGATTACAAATCCACAATCTGGTCAGAATTTCGTCTCAATCGATGGCAAACGAACGTATTTAAATTTATTCGACAGTTCAACAGCGAATGTTGGTCAAATAATTCCTACATTGGTGAAAAATTATCCTGCAACATCATCTTCTGGGTAGTTATACATTTTTTAAATTTTTCTTTGTTCCAATTTCTGGTGCATTACAAAATGAAATTTCGTTGATTTTTAAGTCAAATCCACAGTCAGCATGTTTGTCGATTAAAGTTTTGAAAAATTTATGAAACCTTGAAAACTTGAAAATGGAACTTTGTACCATTTTTTGAGATTGAATTTACTTGAATATTACTTGAATCGACGATTGCTATAATAGATTTCATAATTATAATTAATCAGACGGAAATTTATATTTTAATTTTCTTGAGTACCTACCACCTATCTATTCACTACCAAGGATTCTCAGAACTTATTTGATAACATTCAGCCCAGTTCTTCTGTTTTTTTCAAAAATATAAATAATAGAAGAATATTGAAATTCCTGCATTGCCCAGGAAAATTAGTTTGAAAGTTGGAAAAAAAATATGAAAAAATTGAGTACAAAATATTTTATGCTTGGAATATAGCGGTGGTGGTACAAAGAATCTTTGGTTGAAAATTCTCGGCCCACATCCCTTGTGGAACTTGAAGGGCTCATAAATGTTGAAAGTTTACGTTTTTAAGCTATAACTCGAAAACTAAGCTAGAAATTTATTTTGAAGTTATCCGTAAAAAACTTTATTCTGCTCCAAATTTCCTATCGATTAAAAAAAAATTGTATTATTTGGTGCCACAGAAATGCAGTAAATGAACCTTGACTTACAATTTATCGAGAAACGTTTTCAGTTTTCATTTACTGCACTTACATATGAGGTAATTTTGTTTTTTATTCGATAGGAAATTTAGTGTTGAATAAAGTTTTACTCGACTTCAGAATGGATATCCAGCATAGTTTTTGAGATATACCTGAAAAACGTAAACGTTTAACACTTATAAGCCCCACAGACGGTAAAGCACGGGGTGGGAGCCGAGATTTCGTACCACATATTTCCTGGATTACCCTCAACACATTCCACGCATGAAGTCTTTTGTACCAATTTTTTCTTTTTCAAACACTAATTTTCCTGGACTATGCAATTAAATGCAGAAAATTTCAATTCTTGAGAAATGAGACCATCTCGGAAAAATATTGCAACCGCGAATTTTATACCGAGAGACAAGAACAGGATCCAAGTTATAATTTAGATATATAAGGAGATTTTATAACCCTTATTTATTTTTTTAAAACAACGAAAATATGGTATCTACTGTAGTCATACTCAATATCTTTTTTTTCGTAATATTATTACTACATATTATGAACGAAAAAAAAAAAACATAAGGTTTAGTTTTTTATAACCTGCAAAAATTAATTAAATGCCCTCATACTTGCAATTAGACAAGTACTAATGTGTATTTAAGCTGCTTTTATTTCGGTGCGTTTTTATTATTGGAATTTTTGATCCGTAGGTCGTACTCGCCCGTTACTCAAACGACTACCAAGGCTACAACTCCGAGCAAATCACCACCGCCATGGAAGAAACCGACGCATCCACCGGTTCGTATTGACACCTGCATCGTCGGAGACGATTCAACTTGCGACAGCAGTCAACATGAACGCTGCAGAACTGAAGTCGGAGTCTCATCGTGCCACTGTCGCCCTGGATACACTCGCAGAAAGCATCGAGAACCTTGTCACCGTGAGTAAATTCTTATGTCGTAATGATAAATTTTACGATGATGCGTAATTTTACTAATTTATATTCTCTTTGATGTACATTGTACACCATGCAAGGGTGCTCTCATTTTTTGGTTCCTACATTCGTAAATCTTTCGATATTTCTGTAGGAGTTGTTTCGCTGTTCTTGTCATTGAGAGTTGATCGGATGTACGACCATCATTTGGCATGGAATGAGAAATTTGCAGAGAACGATACCGCCGAGTATCAGCAGCTGGAATATGAAGCTGGAAAAGCTGTGAGTAAAATTTTTGTAATCAATTGGATCTAGGATGGAACACATTCTCAGACATAATTGGGGCGACTGTTCCAAACATTGTTTATTAGATTTTGGTAGTATTTGTTGTGGTACATAAATATCTCAATTCATTCTTTCCATACCCACTAATGTAGTGTGTGTGACAACTACATGATTTTATGTAATTCAGATATACGTAAGCAAATAAGTAAGTAAAATAAAGTCAAAAGTGAAAAAGGCACAAAAAACCGGATTCTCATATTTTTCAATTTTAATCGCAGTTTTGTGGAATTTTAATATTTGTAGAAGCTGAGTTGAAAATGGTAAATATTTCTATTTTTCGTGGCTTTTGTAAGTGTACTGTTTTTTTTTGTATTCGTTTGTTTGTTGACAATGAAGTTGGAATGTCGAAAAGTTGCAGAATTGAAATTAAAATAAATTAATGTACCTTCCAAGTTTTTTGGCCTTTTTCACGTCGAACAAAAAAAGCATAAGTCTCATTTTAAACCATCAGTGGAAATTCCAAATAGCAATTTTCAACTTGAAAATGAATCAGCCAATCCGATCCGAGATATATGGTATAGGAAACAAAAATCGATATATTCCTTGAAAGTGGCAAGAAAATTCATTTTAAATAATAATGAAGAATTTTATTCATTAATTTTTCGCCAAACAATGCAATATTTTTCTTCTCACTGATTTTTAGTCTTAAAATAGTAAAACTAGGTTACTGATTTTTTTTTTTTGATAATTTCTTTAGATTGATTCAGCACTATCCATGACTCCATTCTCGGATCTCTTCCTCGGTGCTCGAGTCAATAACATTTACACATCACGAAATAGTAACATCGCCTCGCCGGTATTTGTAAATATGACCATCCAATTGGCTGAAAGTCCAGAAACGTTGAGGACACCAGTAAAACAAGACTTACAAAAGCATTTGATGGGTGTTATCCAAAGGCGTAGCAACAATATCGGATCTAGTTCACTCTGGGTTGACAATCCTACCGGCGTTGTCTCACAAATTCATGGTAATTTTTGTTTATTCTGACGATTCGTGCATATTTCGAAATACTGTAATTCTCTCGATTATTCTGTTCAGATGTAGACGAATGCAGTAGCCCAGATCTTAACGACTGCCATCCGGCTGGTAAATGCACTAACATTTTTGGATCGTTTCATTGTACCTGTCCTGAAGGGTACCGAGATCCTTGGGCCGGAAACAACCATCGAAGTGGACGCTCGTGTGAGACTTGCGATGCTGGACACTGCAGCCATCGTGGAGAGTGTAGCTTCCATAATGGACAACCAGTTTGCAAGTAAGTTTTCCTCTTTCGCTTTAGTTTTCACAACTTGAAAAATTTAAATTTTGTGAGTTGTCTTTTACAACTCCTGTGGGTGAAAATTTTACTAAAATAAATTACATAGTACGTGACGAGATCCATTTGACCCTATTTCAAGTACAAATAACAAATCATTTTCTCGAGCTTTGTTCCTAGATTTATTTACTCAATGTTTATATTTAACTCATTTGTGACAAAGCGGAGCATCAGAACATGAATTTTTGAGGAGAGCTACTTAAAAAATGTATTTCTATGCATTTTGATGTATTTTCTTCTGGTTGATGATGTTTCCTGTTGCTTGAAAATTTTTCTTGAAGTTTTTCATACAATTACATAGAAAAGTAGATATTTTCTTTAAACAAATAGATGAGAATTGGAAAAATGAAAATTTTTTATACTCATGTTCTGTTATATTTTTTCATGACACGTCGCGAATTTTCTTGAAAATTCATTATTTTCAATTTCTTGCAGATGCACTGGTAGTTACTATGGGGCCCAGTGTGAGATCGATGGTGAAGTGCTGGGAGTTGCAGTTGGTTCTTCATTAGTTGCCATTTTAATTATAATCACGACGTTAGCATGTCTTTGTGCGTGGAGGTGAGTATCACCTTGAAAATGCATCGAAATAGTTGATGAGTGATTTTACTAATCTAAAGTGAATTTTTATTTCGCAGTCGTCGTTGGAATAAAGAACAGAAAATCGGATCTCCTATTTTCGGTTATATGCCGAGTGGTGGTAGTACTGTCAAAACACCAGTGATGGGAGCTCCCCCCTACCAAGTTTCGCTTGAAGATCGTTTACGATGGGCACAAATTGCTGATGCGATGGCACATGCGAATCACTATGGGGTATGTTTTTACTCGTTCATATAATATTATGTATATTTGAGGGCGGGTGGATGAGGAAGAGGAAGGAAATATTTTTCTGCCCTACAATAAAGTCCTTTGAATGTTGCGACGAGACAGGTCATTAATAAGCTACAGTTATGTCTTTAAGTAAAAAGCCTCAGAAAATCAAATACATGCGATAAATGTATTTTTTTAAATAGAATAACAAGATGCAATTTAAATACCAATGCATCAGTAAAGATACGTAACTGCCATCTATCCAATACAACTGTTGTAAATATAATTCAGAACTATATTGTCCGCAGGTTTTTAATTTTAAAGTATATATTTCTGTAATTTCAAAAACAAATTTCCTTCAAGTATTACAGAACGAAAATATTTACGGTTAAAAGAAAGTTGAAGTAATAAATGTCGATTAGATTGAATTTTTTTATGTTTTTTCTTTTGGTAAACTCTAATTTGTTTTGATTCTTCGTCTGGAATAAATTTTCTGAGTAGAATGGTTCAATAATGCAGATGTTCAGATTTGTTTTTTATTTGATTTTAAAAACGATTCAGAATTAATAATAGTTTCCTGTAACAAAGCGCAAATTAATTATTTTCAAAACAATGAAGAGTAACGTGACTGACCCCGCGTTATTTAATAAAACGTCAATAATTTTTGAACTAAATTAGAAAAAATCCTTTGTACATGTACGCTGTGAAAGTCCTAATAAGTTACTAATAAAATATGAAAAAATTGTAAATCTCAATTTCCTGCAATTTTAAATCTTTAATGTGTACCCATTGAAGAGCTATTTCTAAGTAGCTGTAATTTCCCTTTTCTAGTATTTTCCTGTGTAATTATGTGCTCTATTTGTATATTCAGCCCGAACCAGTGAACGGATCGACTCGACCTTCATCCACCATTTTTGGTTACACGTCTCCTCGTTCTACAGGACCTGTTATAATGCCCAGACTGAGACCACCCAGCGTCCATACGCTGAGGACACCAGAATCTAGCGCCAGTGAAGAAGAAGATCGAGCCGATCTTTTGGGAAGACATTTTCAAGTTCCTCGACCTAAAAGTCGATCATCAATTGCTGTAAGATTTAGCTTTTGTTACTTTCATTTGTGAAGCCTGATTTGCCCTGTCTATCTGACCGTTTAGTAGTGTGGGCTATGAGCTTTCATTCTAAGCCTTGACTTGAAAGCCTTTCAATAAAACTTTTCATGTAGAACATCACATTATATACTTATTTCTTGTTTTCTGCTTGCAGAACCAAAGTGGCATTTACTATGACGTAGATTACGATTTGCAGCAACAGTCTGGCGAAATTTTTTCGACCATAAAATCTGGCCAACCTCCGTGCATTCCAATGAACACCTATACTATGGGCAGCAGGTCCCACTACTTCAATTTCAGATCGTAATTGCCTTCAGCTTACTCAATTTGGCCATAAAATTTCGGCGATTGATTCAACAATCGCATTTTAAGTCGCCTTGGAATAATGTATTTACCTACAAGAATTCAATTTCTACATTTTGGTATCTACCTAAAGAAGAATCATTTGCCACGTCTCTTCTGAATTCGATTCCTTTTAAACTCATTATGTGCTCAATACTACGTTTTCGACTATGTAAATATTGAATTTTATATGTTGATATTTATTTGTTCTGCATTTTATATTGTTTTTTCTTCCTTTATTTTTAATAATTTACATGTAGGAATAGTTTTCAAAATGTAACTCAGAATCGAATGTGTAATGTTGGTTTTACGCTTGACGTTATCTTTTTGAAAATTATTCCTTCGTTGCGCATTTATTTCTTATTTTATATAACTTTCTTTTTATTATAATTAGTTGAACAGTTTTGAAGTTGAAAGGATATATTGATCACACTTTTGGAACTGAAATTTTTGTATTTTGCTCTTCTTTGATGATTCTACTAGTCCGTATTCGAATTCAGTCGTATTATCTTGTTGACATGACGTAGTTAATTTTTTTAACAAAGTGAAACTGCCCCATTGAAAAAGCTTCATCTACATTTGTATATTTATGCACAAATGAATTTTTAACATGCTGACTGTTTTGTAATAGCAAGTAAAAATTCTAGTGTTTACGTGTTATGAATATTTTCCAATATTTATTAAATTTTTCACAAAACCTTACGTTTGAAAAAAGACAAATGAAAATATTACAGAACTGTAAAAATTAAGATAACTGTTCGTTCCACTTCCAACCCATTGGAATCTGACGAGAAATTTTGATTTCATTTTTTCAACTTTATTTTGGTAATTTATTTAGCGCCCTGCTGTTGTACCAGGTCTAAAATAAGCTATTGCATTCATCCCTAACTAAAAGTAACTGCATGACTTATTTTAATAATATGATTATGTATAATCGATTGAACTTCACATACAAAACATTAACATTAACTTAATAACTTATCTCACGTTTGAACATAAACCACGAAAAGGAACTTCGACTTGATTTGTAAAAAGAAAGTACAAACGATCAAGTACAAAAAAACGTAAATAAATGTTTAAACTGACAAAATATTGACTACTAGATTTTGAAAAATATGACATCATCGGCAATTATAGATGTAAGAGTTGTTCTTCGACCGGTAGCTTCATCGGTGACATCTCCGTACGTTACTCGACCACTAACATAAACTCTCTGGCCTTTTTTCAAATAGGTAAAAACAATATCACGTAAATTTGGTTTGAATACACACACTCTATGCCAGTCTACTTTCTGCGCAGCCAAACCATCTTCTGGAAATAATTAAAAACCAAAATAAGGGATAAGTTTATTTTAAAAAGGACTAGTCTGATTTTACAACTTGATTACTTGAAAAATGTAACTACAAATATTCATTAGAGAAGAATTAAGTTGTCTCATATAATGACTTAATTCAATTAAAGAATTCTCACGCAAGCAGCACAATAAGGAAAATTGTATAATATTGTTTTCATTCATAATAATTTTGCGAATATTGGATTTTCAAAACAGTCAGTTAACTAAATTTTATTCACGAGAAATCGAAAATAATTACACCATTAGATTCGATAAAATAGCTGTGTTTCTTGTTTTAAAATATTGAAAATAACGAGAAAGAATAAAAATAATGAAATTTATTCTGTCATTCTGATGAATTCAAGTATTTTCGAAATTATTAATATTGCGAGCGAGTATACCCATAAGAAGTTCAAATTTTACACCGCCTCGAATTAAAATTTCAATTTACGTTAAAATCAAAAGGTAATTTTTACAGAATAACTGAAAAGTTGATTTATAAGATAGCATGGCCGAAAAATAACGTACTTCAAATTATTCATTATTTTCAAATCTATACTATAAAAAATTCAGACATGCTTAATTCTCCCAAAAATTTATAACCTTTAGTGTATTCAAGAAATACTGATATGAATTTTGGTAAATCGAAACAAAAAATATTAATAAATAATTATAAAGAAAATCAAAACTAAAAACATGACTTTTCAGAAATTTTTCGCTCAATATAATCTATTACTAAATAGCGCACATCCAGAAATTCAGTTATTCTTTTTTTATTACTTGAGAGAAAATAGTCAGTAACACACACTCGCAAATACAGCATGTTTGCACAAGCATTGTTTCAAATTATGATGACTTGAAACGGTTTAATGTTTTTTTCCAAATATTGGTATGGGAAGAAATCCTCGATATTTAGAACCTCATGGAATCATGAAAATAAGTTTCATTTGAACCAAATAAATGCAATAATTGAAGATACATTATTCGCTTACCGGTTTTATAATTGGCGCTGGTAGCCAACGAGAAAACAATAACAGGATGCGAATCTGTACCTCGTTTTTCAGGTTCATTCCCAGTTCGACCAATGAGGTGTACTTGATTTAAGGCTACACAACAACGAGAATTAAAATAATGAACTATTTTGACAAAAAATTAGTAGATTTTATCCTTACATCTTTCAAAAGTTGCATGATCAACTGAATATTTTCGGACAATGCTACCGAGTCTCAGGGGATTTATCTTGCGTATCTGAGAACATAAGTAAATTAACAATTAGTATGAATAACACATCAAAAAGGAAAAATACCAAACTTATACTCACGGAAAACATGGTTTCAAGTTCAAATACAATATCTGTAAAATATGCTAAACATGAGTTGCAAATTGCAAATTATATCTTGAATTTTATTGTAGTCGGCAATCGGTACACTTACCCCAAGTTGTTTTACGAAGAGTGAAGAACGACAAATAAAAATTAAGAAACCAAGTTACTTGATTATTTCGCAACAAAACTCGAAAATGTTTTAATTTAAAGGACGAAAACGGAAATGGAAAATGCCAAAATGGATACCTCAAAAATTCAAATCTCTTCGGAAATGACGAAACCGCGAAAGGCAAAATGGAAATGCACGCATCGGGATTCGGGCTCACTGCTCAGGTATCGGCGCTGATAAAAAAAGGACCATAATAAACATGAAGCTTGGAAACTTTGGCATGGAATGGAAGCACAGATGAGATGACAGACAAAACATGGTGATTAAATACGCCAATGAGTAAATAGCATTTACACAATTAACCAATCGTAATCAAGTAATTGATCACATGACTTATTTTGATGGATCAAGAATAAAATAAAAATAAGATCACATTTTTTGAACTTGAGTTTTGCAGTCGAAGACTTGACTCTTGACAGACCACTTCTCTTCCACTCTTGCCTTTGCTCAAAACTTCTGCCTGTAATCAGTGTTTTGGTTTCATAGTGATGGGCATAATCGATTATTTGAAATTAATCGATTACTCGAGTAGCATGTCCAATTAATCGATTTTTCCGATTAATCGTGACATCAAATAATCGATTAATCGATTAATCGTATGAAAATTCCAATTTTTTTTAGCTATGTATTTTGGTGCTTTTCTAAAGAGATGTACCGATAGGAGCGCTAAAAGCAGCCAAAAATTCAGTTTTACCTTGATTTATTTTTACAAATCACCGATAGGAGCGCTAATAGCAACCAAGATTCATGCTACTATTAGCGCTCCTATCGGTGATTTTTAAAAACCAATCAAGGTGAAACTGTTTCAACTGAATTTTGGCTGATGTTAGCGCTCCTATCGGACTTTTGAAGGGTAAATTGGCCAAAACGACCCTAGATTTACCAAAAAAAACCCTAAATTTAGGGATAAAACCCAAACAATTGGCAACCCTGCGATTAATCGATTTTTGAGAAATTAATCGATTATTTGTCGATTAATCGGGCACTCAAAAATAATCGATTATTTCGATTAATTTTAGGCGATTAATCGATTTTTCGATTAATCGATTAATATTCGCCCATCACTATGGTTTCAACCCTTTGAGTATGTTTCAACCACGGCCGTTTTTCAACACCAACACTTTCAACCAGCTTTCAACTTTTCCTTTTCGTTCATAGTTTTCGAGGTTTTCGATTAGACTTTTGTTGCTATGATCAATCTATGGATCAATCCATGAACAATCCATTCATCAACTTGAATCAACCACCACAAATCAACTGATCATTATTCACTAGCAGTGGAAAGCTGATTATAAACTTGAGAATTGAGATCTTAATTTTTTATATTTCAGGTAAGTGGTTCAAATTTAATAACAAAATGAAACTGTTGCCTGAATGAACGATTTGAATCTTGGAGTTTTGGAATTTAGAAGTTGGAATCAAGCATATCTCAGCAGTATCCTGGTATAATACACGAATGATCGAACCTATTTTTTCCTATTGTAATATTATAATTCTTGTTGTTTCTTTTTAGATATCTTCCTCCAGAAGTTTCCCAACATGAAATTCAAAATCGCTCGCAAACGTGGAGGAATTTTTTTTCAGGATCGTCATGTCTATTTAATCTTATGAACCAACGTCGTTTAGTATTATCAGTCGATAACAAGGTAACTTCCAAATTCCTGTTTAGTTTTACATTCCAGCAGACACGGGGAATTGAGATTTCCTTTCGTGGAATTATTTTATTCTGACCCAATCTGATAGGTTTTAACATAATGAACATAGAGGGTATTACTTCTAATATCTAGGTGGAGAGAAAAAAAATCAAAATCTAATTCTGTAAAGTTTTAATATGATGAAGATACAGACGTCAAAAATCATTTAATGGCGAGTTTTATTTGACACAGCTGGAGACGAGTTAATGATGGCATAAGCCAAAAACATAAGAAAGAACTCTTTTGGGTTTAATTAATAATTGATAAAGCTTGATAGCTTAGAAATACCATTACCATTCGAGGGATAGCCTAATGGCATTTCTTGCATTAAATTTAATTAATTAACTTATAAAAATTGGCTTCAAGATCCTCATAAATGGAAACAAAACCAAATGTGGATGATCTTGTTAACTGAAATCAAGACATTCAGTTATTTGAGAAGACAAAAATTGTGTCTTTCTAATTTGTAACCTGTTGAGAATTGAATTTTTGATTCAATCTAACTTGCACTCTTCAAGATTTTCATCCTCTCTTCCTATCTACTTCTTGGATGGAATCGAAAACCAAAACATCTCATTTATGGATTGCTTCGATTAGATCCACTCCAAAACCTTTAGCAAAACGTCGTACTTATTCAATATTTATTTTCAGATTTTCTCCAAATCAGAATTGAACCATGTCAATATCCATTAGATTTGGACTTATGAGATGCCTATCAAAGACACTGTTGATTTGGATACCCAGAACCGCACCTAGCATCAAGTCAGCAAAAGTGGCTCCTTATTCTTCTGCAGTTCCTAAATACTACTTTGATATTGTAGATCTATTTACTGACTTATTAAGATTTAATAATGAACGATCACAGTCAGATGCGGATGTTTTCGAACCTACGACAACAGAATTAATTACGATAAGAGCCAACGATGAACTTTTTCAGAATATTGATTTCGCCGATAAAATTGCTGCGAAAGCAGCTCTTGATGAAATTCTTCAGAAAAATATTTTAAATCGAAACTGGAATAATGTTGCTCTTCTGACTGAAGTTTTCATGGACGAAAGTATTCCTATGGAACGCAGTAAAGTAAAGTCTCTTGTGACTTGGTTCTGTCACTCCGGATATCTCAAAGGTTTACTACAATTAAGAGTTATAATGTGCTCTTCGCAACCAGAATTGTACCTTAAAGAAGGTGAATTACTGATGCCACTGGCTACTTGTTACTGGACTGCTGGTAACTCGAAAGAATGTTTTATTTGTATAAACGAATTCTTCAAAAGATACCCAGATCTAAATGATTCTGGTAAAACAAATTTAAAGAAAATTATTTGCGAAGCTGTTGTCAAACGAAGCGAAGCCGAATTAAAATCTACCATCAACTTTGTCGAAAATTACACCAAACAGAGTAATGATTTCTATTTCTTAGCTATTTTGTGGAATTATTTATTTTTGAGCCAATGGTATACAGATCATAGTTTGGCTGATGAGTTATTATGTCGTCACAAAGAACTGAGGTCCATAATCTCACTTATGTCATCGTCTTTGGCTCGTCATTTTTTGAAGACCGATCAAATCAATGACATTTATCGTTTGATGCAAGTTTTCTTGAAGTATGAAATCATGGATTCGTACGCCATTTCGAGTCAATTATTGTTTGATTACTATTGTAAGTATATTTCTCTAACACGTATAAGGGAAGATATTTCATTTTAATGAACTTCGAATAAAATCCCGGTATCTAATAATTACTGACAATATTTTCCCGATGGTTACTTTCTTGATTAATATATTGAAATATTTGAAGAGCAAGTTTTACGAACGACTTCTCATATTACAATTTTTTTAAATAGCTGCAAAATATTGAGTAACAAAGAATGATTTGGTTATATAGTCGAAAGTATTCTTGTACTACTCGTATTTTAGAATATTTTTTCAATTTGCGTTCAAAAAAGATGGTAAAAATATTGGACTGATTGTTTTTTTTATCGAACCCGTTTATTCCATACTATTGGATAAATGACAAAAATTAATTCATAGTTGTTACCTAGATCCGAGAATACTATTTGAGAAAAAAATGAAAGAAATGCCTATTTGAAAATTTGATTTTTTTGAATACACCAGTACCCCATCCTTGTTCAGTGTGCCAAGTAACAAAAAACTGAATTTTCAATATTAATTTTGCCAAATTCAGAAAAAATTGAAGTTTCCATCTCTGAATTGTCAAAAACATTTTCAATAATTTTAATCCCATCATTCTAATGATTATCATTTTTTCGTAACGGAAAGATTTTACATTTATTTTATTCATTTCAGTTAAAAAAGGTAATCAGTACGCCTGTTCAGAAATCGTTAGAGCATCAGTCACATTGAAAGCTTCTCTACGCGAAGAACAGTATAATTGTTTCATTTCCTGGTGTGCCACTGGTGATCCTTACAAACACCTCTCGCGTTCAGAAATTGAACGAGTTTATTCTAATTTCTAGCTGTGATGTGCACTGCACTGTACCTTTAATTTGTTGTGTTATCTAATTGCTTGTTTAATTAAATTTGTTTTCTAAAAAATTTTTCACTGACGAACTGGTCGATAACTTATTGCGGAAAGGCCTTTCATATCTTCGTTACGATAATTTTGACATTTTGATGTTGAAGACCCGTATTTAAGCGCATTTGAATGGCAAGGCTTCTTATGCCCATTCTTATCTAATGACAAGTGCCAACAGCGATGGGCGCGAAAGGCAAAAAAAAATGATTTGAATACGATTTAGCTAAGTCTTTGAAAAGATTCACTTCAGTGTAAATCTTTTTCTACTGCTTTTTTTTTTTTTTTTTTTTAAACGGTCAGTGCATAACCAACGAATAAAATTTGTAATAAAATAAGCGTTTATTAAAAGAGGGAAAAATTGCTAATAACGTATGAAAAATTGACTTTAAATCAAAATAGTGAAACATTAACTTAAAAATTTATAACAATAAAAATAATTTACAAACTTAAGAAAATTAATCACAAAACATAATTCGGGTAGTTGAATACAATAAAATTCAACGTGGGAGAGGGAAAAGAATTAAAACCTAGGTATTCGGACGATAAGAAGTATTGATGTTAGTATCATGCAAGAAGTTTTACAAGTGTCCGCTCAAGGCGACTTACATTTAATGAATATATTAACATGAAATGAATATAAATTTGAATACGAATGTATATTGGCTTCAATCGATCAACGATTTCTTGAATTCACGTCATCTCGGTAGAATTTCGGCTGAAAAAAAAAAAAAAACGGAATAAGTAGAGGTAGTGTCACCGTAATATTGTGTTAAATGGCTGGATGACTCTACTTTAGAGGATAATGGACTTTTTCAAAATGAGCTAAGTACCTATAATAATCCCGACAAACGCAATGAAAATCACAACAAGCGCTGCGGCATTGGTGTGGCCTTTGGGCTAAGCCCATCCAAAAACTCTCGGTACTAACACTCCCCTCCCTCCACACTTACATAGCCAACAAAATTTCAACCATTCTAAATTTTCTTCTCATTACGTTACTGGAAAGAACAAGCGAATGCGAAATAAAATGAAACTTGAAAGAAAAACCTCACCTGTTCCAAAGGTGTTTCACTGAAACTTTGACCGGAACGATTATTTTCGTCGTCGTCGTCCGAGTCTTCTTCACCAGACGAATCTGCGGGAGGAACTATTTGACCTGAAATGCGGAAGAGAATTACGTAAAATGAGGAAAAAACGATGAAATCAATACAATTTCCTCGAAGCAGTCCCAATAATACGCTTTCTTTACGACACCAAATTATTATTCTTACTCGTTTTATAGCTGTGAGAATTATTCATCTGCTGAGCTTTCTGGCGAGACAATTCATCGTAACAATTGAGGCAAACACGTAACGGTTTGGAAGACTGATTAGGCAGAAGGTATCGTTTGTTTGAACAAGGCCCGCAAACGACAGCTCCACATTTACGACAGTGATGCTAAACAAGTACACAAAAAAAAACAAGTGAGATGCAAAAAAAATTCCAAAAAATTCCGATTGGAGAAAAGAATATTGGGAACTCACTCTTCTGTTTAGAACAGTAAACTGATTCTTCTTGCAGTGCATACACACAGCAGCTTCGGCATCCGGTACCCATACGGCGGCGTGTTCAGCTATTGCTTTCTTTCCACCTAGACGAACAATTATATTATACAGCACAATTAATAATTATTGAAAACATGAAATTCGCTCAATCTGTAATGGCAAAATGTACCAAGAAAAGCAAGCCCTAAGAATTTAGGATTATACATTTTGACATTTTCTTTTTGCAATTATGGAAATTTGAAATAGAAAACTGCCTATTGTACTTGTGGAAATTGTGGGCAACATTTAATTTTTCACTCATAATTTTCTAAAAATACGAGAACCTAGAAATTTATAATGACACGAAGTTCAATGGATGCATGAAAATGATAATAATTTAATTAACACTGGAAAAACCAGGTTTTATTCAATTACTCGGAGGACCAGGTAGTGTCATATTTGACTCAACAGTAAAAGAACCTCAAAGGACCGGAGAATGTTATAAATGACATCACCTGGTCCTTTGAGGAATGGCGCATCCAAATTCAAATGGTGTCGTATACACCAACTGGTCTTTCTAGTGTTAAAACGAAAAATAAATTAACATTTTAACTAGGAAATAATATTACGAATTTGAAAAAAATGCTGAAATAATATTTTAAAAGCTGAAAAATAACCATCTAATCAACTAAGATTGGTTTTGATCATAAAATTTCATTTTTAGCAGGTTTTCAAATTCTGCTTACCCTTATTGGTGTATTTTATCGAACTCAAAATGTAAGAAAATAAGAAGTCGGAAAATTAGTGGCTCGACACTAAAACATGTCGGATTGAAGAACACAACAAGAACTGAACGTGGGTTGCCCTTTGTCATTTTTACTTCTCAGTTAGTGAAATTTTTAATGAATTACAACTATAGATAACATAACTTTCACACTTGCTAACAGCGATAAACAAATGATAATAATTCACAATTCCACAAATTCATAACAGTCGCTTCTCTAGCTTTAGCATGTGTGCAGTTCTACTCAAAAAAGTGGTGAAATATATTGAGGGTGGTCAGAATATTCTGATACCAACCCCCATTTCTCACTGAAGGCGCAAAGCAAGAAAGTGGAGGATTAATAAGTTAATGAATGAGTAATAGAGAAATAAAAACAGAACAAAAGAAGAAAAACATTTCCGTCAATTCGGTTTTTCGTTTGATGGATTTTGCAGTTTTTAATTAAAAAATTTTGAATGATGATAAAAGTAATATAGCATTGACGTCATAATGACAAATCGAAAAATTTTTAACCGAGTTGAATAAACCAGAATCAACTTCATGAATCATGACTCACTATAAAACGACGAAACGGAAAAATAAAACGTTTCAAGGGCTTGTTTTTATTATTATATTATATTCTCTTTGATTTAGCCACACACAACTAAATAATTGTTTTTCTTTTTGTTTTACGAACATCTTCAGCGATAACAATCGGTCCATTTTTTTTTTTTTTCGAAAACCCGATAGAAACTCGATAGAAGATTTATTCGAACTATGGGAAAAAAACATACATCTTGTCAAGTTTCAAATTTGAGAAAAGAGAACAACAAATAGGAGAATGAAGTATTTTGATAGGGTTTCACGTAGGCTACACTTCACGAGGTACAATTTAAATTTTAAAAAAACAGAGTCACCTGAAAAAAAATTGCAAGATTTGATACTTTGTATTATCAAATTGTCAGTATAGAAGAAAAAAAACAAGTCTCTTCCAGCTCTGCAATGGCAATACTGTTCCTATTATATCACATAAAATAAAGGCCTGGTTTATTTACATTCAACTTGTAAGACTTGTTTTTCGGTACTAATACTTGGTATTAGTACCGAAAAACAAATTCATGGTAAATTGAATGTGAAAAATACAACAAACAGTGAAAAGAAATTAAGTTACTGATAATTTTGATTTATTATGGGTCATAACACAGTCGATAAGGTTTTTTTTTTTACGAAGTTCATCGAGTTACTTCATTATTAAAACTGATCAATACATAAACTTATAAAAGAATTTTCTTCGATGAATTTTTTCAATAATAAAGCAACATTTTATCAATTATTTACTTTTTCAATCCCCAAAGGAGAAGTTTGAAAACAACTGGCTGCCTTATTTTACAGTTCAATTAAGATGTTCAAGTGCCTATGCAACCATACTTCAATCACATGCTACAAATTAATGTGATAACCAAAATGAAGTGGGTATCAAGAAAAAAGTATTTTTATTGAACCGAAAAAAAAATTATGAAAATATTACGAGAAAATGAAGTTTTTTTTCTTTTCGGAAACGAAATCGGCTTTACTAAGCTCAAATTATCAACAATCACGAGTAATAGCAGTATAGTTATAAATATTCGAAAAAATTAACCCAAATAACTAATTGACATCCATTAATACTTAGTTAAAGATTACAAAACTTCCAATAACTTCCTAAGCGTTCTCATGCTAAATAAAATTATAGCAAAAATTATCATCGTTTTCAAAACCTACATCTCTAGTCAGATTCAAAATTGCGTTTAGTTGGTCATCTTCTATTTGTTAAATTTTACACTACTTATTTTAATTGAGAAAATAGTTACGTCAAAACTTACTACAGCACCGATAATTTTGACTAGCTCTATCGAACAAGAGTTCAATTAATTTCAATATTATTGCTAATTAACCGGCTTCTGTAAGATCCTTTTTAATTCGAGTCACGACTTAGTCCAAAAATAAAATCTACAATAAAGCTTTTTTTTAACTAAATGTGCTATGCAAATGATCAAACCGAAAATCTATTCTAAATACTTTACAAAATCTAACATTTAAAATAAATAAAAATATTATCAACGAAAATTAAGAAAACTGTAATATACAAAATGAAAAAATATAAAGGCCGTATCATAAACTGTTTGTATCCTTTGTCTTGAATTTACGTTGGTTTTTTTACGTTATCATATTAGGAACTGAAATATGAATGCAATAATAAAGGCTGATTGAATTTTTCACAGCTGAATCATTTGCATAGAAAAATGACCTTGAAGTATTTTGAAATATTCTACAAAAAAAAATTCAAAAATCTTTCAACGAATGAAACGAACCGCCCCCGTATGTCACGCGGCAACTAAACACATCTTTATCATGCAATTTTTGTGAGAATAGATTTCAATTTCACAACGATTAATAGTTATTTACAGATAACGATTCAAATACGTCACTATTTTTGATACACGAATTTTCTCCGACCGAGATTTGTTAGGATTTGTTTCCTGTATTTATTTATCAACCTATATGTCGCGGTGATGAAGATAAATTTGATCTTCGAAATGAGTGGGCGGGATAGAATGAAAATCGACTGAATTTCCGAAGATTTTTCCCAGTTTAAAAATCACTATGAATGGAAGAGAAGAAAGGCGTCAAAATCAATACACTTGAAGAAGGAAGTAAAAGATTTTATCATTTCCTTGAACCATTTATACAATTTGTTAGGGGAAAAAAGTGGTATTGCTCGCATAGTAAAAAGTCAAGCCTTCTTTTTGTATTTGCAGTACGTGTTGAATAAATAATCTAAACAACGATTTAAGCTCGTAACGCAAAAGAGTAAGTTTTAGAAATAGCAGTTCATTAAGATAATAAATTCAATTAAGAATGGCGCGAGCAATAAAAATATGAAGGAGGGAATTGGAGCATTGAAAAAAGTGAGTATTAGCCAAAATTCTGGAAAAAATGAATTTATCAGAACCCAAATAGTGCGACGAAGTAAATAAGAAGTGCGGGAGAACCAAACTTACTCAAAAATTAGAATCACCTATTTTAAGCCAACAAAAAAATTCTTGACAAGTTGTTAGTTCACTTCAGGTGTAATTCTTTGCGCACTCTCACACAAATGCAAACCATATTTCACGTACACATTGAGAGACTTGGAAAAGAATTGAAAAGTAAAAATGAGCCATCATTCCTCTTTCATGAAACAGTTGTGTGAGATATAAATTAACTTGAAACGTTAATTCGTAATTAATCGAATGACTTTACGTGTAGGTACATCAAAAACTTACTCTTCCTCAGCAAATCTCCAATACATTTATTGATGTGTGCCATCCATTCTTGTTTTTCAGTAGACGTGGCTGCATAAACAGCGAATGATTTTGAAGCAGTTCGAATCAACCAACCATTACGTAATTCTACAATGACAATAATATTATTTAGCATCTCGTAGACGATAGTAACAGCAAAATAAAAACGAGATAAAGTGCCGCTTACGTCCTTCATCTTCCAGTGATTCTAGTTTAACTTCCTCCAAAGGAATTATGTGTTGTTTGTTGTACTGAAAAAAAAAAAAAATACGCATGACTGAAAATGAAAGCAACAATCATATAAATGGGACGTTATTAATGAAATTAATGAAGGTATCAGATTTCTCTAGAAGAAGCTTTCGACGAATTTCCACAAGATTTCATTAAACAGTCATGTATCTAAACAATCTGATGTTTTTTCAAAATTAATACGGAAGAATTACAACTGAAAATGAAGGGCTAAATAAAGAAACAACTCAGGTCAGTGATGGCTTAAGTTGGTGTATTTCATAAGAGCGTAGCAATATATTTCTAGCTGAGGATCTCTATTCAAGAAAGGCCATTGCATTTTCTTCTAAATGAAGTTCTCAAGTCTTATATACTTGTCCCAAAAGTTCTTAATATGCTTTTACAGCTCTAATTAAGGTTGTTTTTTGAAGGAACTCTACAATTGTATGTTGTCTTCACAAAAAGGTAAGAGAAATACGTCGATATTTTCTTAAAAATTACAATATTGTCGATAAAATCAAATCAATGTAAGCAGGGGTACAAAATTCAAACAATTTTTCCCCGTCGCTGAAACTAGTAATTAATTAATAAAGAATACTTTCAAAAAAATTTGACTTACTTTCTTCTTATTTATTACAATATTTCCGTAAACCAAAATATCATTAAACAGGAAGAATTGACGGGCTTTCGGTCGTTTTCGACACACTTTCGTGAGTACACCTTCTCCTACAAGGACACGACCAGGAACGGCTAATGGCTGAAAAGTGGTAATAGATTTACATATAACAGCAAGAGAGCAACATGCAAATATAAATTTAAAAACTTTATACCTGTCCGGAACTACCAAAACAATTTTCCACCATAGAAATTCGCCGAGCATTGGCCTCGCTGTTTACTGAAAACAGAATAGCAAAGTAGAAATAAGTAATAGGTAATTTAAAAAAACCCGCTTTAGTGACAACACATCAATGAGCTATGACGATTACAAAATGCTGCCTCTATATGTTCATAGAATTTGAATTTATGGTCGAGAATAATACAATGAAGTCGTAAGTACTTACCTAATCTATCAACCATTGTAGTCAGTCGAAATCTTACGGAAACATGAAGAGCTTAAACTAACATAACCAGGACTTGAATGCGTGAACCGTTACGAACGTAAACGAAAGTTTGCAATCCAGCAAATTATTTTGACGAAAAAGAAGTAAAAATGAATGAAGTTACTAAGAAGGTACACTCAAACTTTCAGAGAATTCGAATCATCATTTAACAAAAACTAGAATACGTCCACATAATTATTACGTTACGTTTTAGATTTACCTTTTTTTTTTGTTTTTAATTTTTTATCTAGTGGAAGAAAGGAAATCGTAATTTTCGCAAGTGGCGACTGGCGAAGGCGAAAACCGAAAAGGGCAACAGGAAAGAGAGAGGGTGAAAAATAACAAATGTGACTGTGAAAGCGAAAACATACCTTCGGATGAAAAAAAAAACTTGAAATTTGCGATTTTCCGTGAACATTGAAAGTGATGATCGTATTTTCAATTTTTTTTTCACCCGAAAATATGTTTTCGCTTTTACAGTCACAAATTTCAAATGAATCACCCAAGCAACAAGTAAAACCAGGTAGAAAAGTTGAATTTCTTTCTCTCAAAAATATCAAACGATATTCGATAATGAAGAATATTAATTTATTATATTATCATAATAGAAGTAAAAAGAATCTATTTATTTTAAAAATTGTGGAGTAGAATAGTTGATATTTTATATAAAAGTTAAAACTACCATGGAGAAAATAGAAATCTACGAGAAATTGAATCAACATTCAAGTGTATAAAAAAATTCAAAAGTCCTTAACTTTTTTATTGCTTTATTCGACAACACTGGTGTAAAAATCAGTGTATGCCTTTCATGGATGAATTCTGAATTTGAGAGAAAAAACAATTCCGTTGATTTTTTTCCCTTATGTAAAGGCAAACTTGAATAATTGGGTGTGTTTATCACTCATTTAGAACTCTGGTGTCGATAAGCTTTCGCTCCCGTAAAATCCCACTGAATTTTCGCTAGTTGGAAAATAAATTTTGATTAATTTTCGTTTATTCTATTATTTATCATTAATAAAAGTTATTTTAAAAATGGCTATATGTTCACCATCACTGTCGCTGTGCGGTATTATAATTAGTGTTTGGGGAATAATACAATTGGTAAGTGCTTTTGATACTATTATTCTGTCTACTTCATCAACGCCTACCAGACATTCATTAGCTTAAATTGAAGGATTTTCCGATGGTTTTTCATAATAGCCTTCTTTTCTCATCGTGCTTAGCTTTGATTATGTATTTTTCATAAAATTATCTTTTATTTTTAGGTCTTGATGGGATTCTTCTATAAGATGCATAGTCTTGCCCTTTCAGAAGATTTGCCAGGGTTGGAGAAGGTAACATTTACTTCTTCGTTAGAGTTTTACAATGCTGCTGATTCGGGATATTCGAAGGTAAGCCTAACTCTATGTGACTTTGCTTGATGATTAGGAATAAGAAAATTCATTTTTTAAAAAGCACTTGAATAATAATTTATTTCAAAATTGTATAATATTTATAATTGACCCAACCATATGCAGTCTTAGTTTCCAAGCTAAGTAAATCGAAAAACTACTTGAAATGTTTTAAATTTATTTATGAATTTAATCAGTATTTGAGTTGCTTGTTTGGGTTGAGTGTGGACGGAAAGAAATCATCTGATTTTCTCTTTCATTAATCACGATTATCAATGAACCTCTTTTTTTTTTTTTAATTTAAAATAATTAATTTCATTTTCAGAATGCTTATAATTGTTGGATAGCTGCATTGTTGTACGTCATTACTTTACTTTTCTCTGCCCATCAGTTCTATCTGAATAGCCGTAATTCCGTCAGTATGTAAATTTAAATTTAATTCAACGCTTGAAAAATGCCGAATGTAAGTCACATAATTTTTAATCAATCATCTTAGTTGAATGTTTTTTTGGTGTTTTTCTCGCCTTTTACTGTTCGTAAGATCGCGTTATTATTTTTAATTCGTTGTTACCTGTGTATATATGTGTAAACGGTAAGATTCCATTTTTGAAATATAGTCTCAGTTTCCATAATTTTGTTTCCGGTTTAATCTATTCGTGATACGACAGAGTATAAACGGTTATATGTCATGAAATGAATTAAAGGTTTTACAAGTTACAACCATGAATGTTCACTTATTATAATAGTGCTTCAAGGTTGCTCTGTAATTTTTATCAAGAGGTTTAAAATTTTAAATAAAATGACTAATCCAACAACTTTTTTTTACAGAGCCTGTACTATATCGATTCTTTTACTCTATTAATTATAAATTAACAGAAAAATAGTATAAAGAAAATCTTGCTTGAATTAAAAATGACCAGACTCTTGAGCTGAATTATTTCTAAGAACATTCAGATTTTTTTACAGAAACATTGATTCGCGAAAAAAAAATCCGGAAACAGTGTATTAATGCATTCTTTTATAAATTTTATTGAAAGTTTTGGTAAATATGTCTTGTGGAAGTCCGTCGGGTAAGCTTTTAATATCCAGCATAAATTTATCATAAAATTGTTTCTCATATTTTTCGTATTCATCTCGTAAACCTAGGGAATTGTAAATTTGTACAACAGATTCAACTTTTTTCGGATCTGGATTTCCATAATTTTCCTGGAAAAATATTTTTTCTTCTTAATCTTTGTTTATATTACTTGAGCAAATTTTTCATCTACCTGAAACTTGGATTTTTCTTCTTGGTTAGCTAAGTGAAGGGCATTTACAATTAGCCATGTGCATTTTCCTTCGGCTATATCGCTGCTCGATTTACCTGTAATTTTTTCATCTCCGTAGCAGTCGAGGTAATCATCCTGTAATTTTAATAAATTTTAAACCTACTATGTCAAACAGTTGATGAGATGGTCTAAATTTTCCGTTCCTACCTGTATTTGGAAATAATGACCAATATTTAATAATATATTCGTTGCTTTCTCGTGTTTGCTCGTTTCAGTAATTCCTGCCTTCGAAATAAAGATTTATTTTTTTTATCGGAACGGCTTAAGAATTAAATATTCCAGTGCAATAATCATAACTAATATTTCTTTTTAGTTAGAAAAATTCATGCTTATTTACAAAGAACCTCGTTTGAGATAAGTAAATGTGTTTTAAAAACCTGCTAAAATAACAATAAAAACTGAATTTCATATTTTCTTTGGTAATCTTTTGTAAAATTTCTTTCCGTAATCTGGAACTGTAGTGTTGGGAGAAAAAAAGAATTTCGATTCTTGAATTTCACTTCTCACAAAATAGTAATTTTGAAGTTGAACGAATCTTGCATAATTAATTTCAAGGATGGAAATTATAAAAGAAATTGCATAGAAGGTACCTAGTCTATAATATTATACTAATTTATTCAAGAATTTCAATGTAAGTCCGTGGAAACAGCATATCGAACAATAGTTTGAACAAAACAAAAACAAAATTATGAAGTGTTCTCTTCGTTTTTTTAGCTGGTTTACTTTCCTTTAAAAAGTTTTTTACGTACCATATACATCGCTATAGTAACTGGTAACTGAAATGTGTAATAAGCAGTTTTGTACTTCACCATCATTGAATAATGTTCCAAAGTAAATTGATTAAAATTTTTCTCTAATTGAAAACTTTTTGAAAGTTGCATATCCAGTACTTGACCTATAGATGTTTTCATTGTGGCCTAAAAATATGAAAATTTGATAGCTTCCTTGAAGTGAAAAGGTGCCATGTCCATTCGTAATAATTTTTGAGAGACGAAAAAAGAAATGCTATTACACGCTCCTAAATTATAATGGGTATGGTACTTTTCTGTGTCATGGTATTGAAATTACGAATATTTACAGAAGGTATTTTTCTTTGCTTCCAAAAGGAAAAATATTTGTGATTCAATCTGAGAAAAAATATTTTATAAATCCAGAAAATAGAATTTTTTCGTAAGTAATTTATTGCATAAAATTTTTTATTGAAAATTGAATTCTGGATAAACTTTAATTGTATGACTAGATTATTGGAATTAAAATATAAGACTTGGCGAGGCACTTCCTATCTCCTAATTGAAAAAAAAAAACTAGAAAAAGGTTACGTGTAAGAAGTACAACGTCATTTTTTGAGAACTACTGAGCCTTCAAACAAAAAATTCAAACTTCCAAGACCAAATATAAGAACCCAGCGACTTGATAGCTTTGGAAATATTTTGGTTCCCCAGAAACTTCAACGTCCTTTGGACTGATTCTTATTGAAATGACCCTGCGAATATCTTCGAGGCTCCAAAGTTCAAGAAAAGCGTTTTAGATTTATAGAATTTTCGTACATAATTGCACCTATTCTCGGATCACATCACGAATTAAATTTTTAAAACTTACGTTGTGAAAGGTTTCAATTATGTTTATATAGTAAGGTTCGTTTTTAAAATATTTCTGGAGGATCACATAAATGCAATTTTCAAGTAAAACACCATCGTTAATCGCATTAAATCCATTTTCACGCAAACGATGCCAACATGGACGACCTCTTCTCAATTCCGACCCATCTATGATATCATCGTGTACTAAATAAAATGCCTGTAACTGTTGATAAGATTAATTTGACAATTTCTATTTTGTTCTGAATTAATTATATTTTCAACGGAAGTACAGGCATAGAGAAACTTCACATATAAAATATATTTAACAAGCCTCTTTTACCTAAGCGCTCTTTTTCTAAGCCATTGATTTTTTCAGGAAACTAATTCCTACACTACCTACACTCATAAATATTTTTCTTTCTACGTAGGTAACATAACTTATCGTTAATTGGAAATTCGTTCAAAAATCCAAGTTGTATAAAATGGAGGCGTACGAGTAGATACTCCTTACCAACAATGAGCCAAATTTTTAGCTAAGTTTGATTTCTAAGAATGTAGTTTTTCAAAATGAGTGATGTCAAGTATCACAGTGTATTATCACTTTGAGTGCATCTGTTTTTCAAATCTTGAAACAGATCTACCTATCAAAAATTTATGAGGTAATCGAACACACATTTACCCGCAGCCTGTGTACCTTTTAATATCAATTACCTGATGTTTGATTCGTTTGTAACATCGTAATAATATTATGGTTAGTGGCTACTCGTTCATATTTTGGATGGTCTAAAGGCATACATATGTATTTTTCACTTGAAAAATTGAAGATACCTACTTACAAAAATTCTATTTAAAAAAAAAGTTATTGAAGTATACTTCATATTTTTTATACTGAGAAATTGAGTTGAAAATTTTTGGAACACTCTTATTGCACGAATGATTTTAATTACCAACTCCACGCACCATCCCAATAGGCAGGCCAGCTTTAAGTTCTCTTCTTCTGGTTGAGATAAAATCGTTTGGTATGTGATAACCGTTTGCAGGCCTCGATTTTTCTTCCCATCAAATAAATTGTATGTGAGTAGCTATAGAAAAGATTACGTAAATCGTACTTTTAAAATAATATTTATTTTTGCATGAAAAGTATGGGTCTTGGAAGTATATTAATTTTCTTCAACCCTTTCTGAATAAAAATCGGTTTTACGTTGTACAAAATTAAAAACTTGCTAGAATTATACTAGCGCAGCAATATAGTCATGATCGAGTTGTATGCAATAATACATCAAACAGTCACACTTAGTGAAGTCCTGAACACCTTCAAACTTGAGATTCAACAAAAAACATTAAAATTGGCTAGATTTGTATTTTCGGTATCTGTTCAAATCACAGAATAAAATTTACTAACGTCGCAAGCCTGCTTCTCAAAATTAGGTAAGCCATTTATAATTGAATGCTATTGAAAGCTTTTAGCTAAATAATAGTTAAATTGATAGACAAACCTTTTTGAAAAATTCTTTCACTCGGGGAATTTCATCAAGGTACTCCATTTCTGTTATTGCTTTCACCATTTCAGGAGCTACTGATTCAAATTTTCTTTTTAATTCTGAATCCGCTGATATTTTTGTGACAGATTTGAATTCCACATTACTCGAGTTGCTGAAAAAAAAAAAAAATCATCAATAAAAAAATTAGGAAAAAATTATAAATTACAAAAGTGAAAATCTCTACTTCAGTTTTTTATTATAATGGAAAGATGACTTCAGATGAACGTAAGTTAGTGGGAAAATCTGTTTTAAAAAGTTAACTGATTTTTGTTGGGAAAAAGTGAAGCTTGCCTGCATATTTAGGAAAAGCTATAATTTTTTTAGAGCCGAATTTTGATATCGATTCAACTCAAATGAACGCGCGTATAAAATTTAGGTATTCTCCGCATGAGAGTCTCACTGAACTTAATTTATGAAAATAATGAAAATTATAAACCAAAACGCGAATAAAAATGGAAACGGTAACTCTGAATAATTAATTTACAGTTTACCTATCAACTGCAGACTGTGAAAAACAATCCCTATTAATTAAATAATTTTTTAATTCCAAAGCTTACTCCGTGGAATGAGGTATTACCTGTAGTATCTCGTCGTTGGTCGGGAAAATACCTGCTATGTGCGAAATTGAAAATTTTTGAGAAAATGGAAAAAACGTATTTAAAAATCAGAAATACCTTCAAGAAGTAGGAGAGTGACCCGAAAAAGTGGAGAAATGACTCCTGAATATTTTGATAAGCACAGGTTGCATAGCAGGTATTCGAATCCATTAAAAATTGCAATTTTTGTCACATTTCTTATCAAAAGTCCAAATATTTTTGCATATGACGAAGTGAAGGGCTTAGACTCTTAATTCTAAACTCTGGTTGGTCATAAAAAATTTCATTATGGATTCTAGGACAGAATTTTATTTCATCTCTCTCACCCTAAAGCATTCCTTTAAAAAATTATTCCATTAAAGATGGAATTGGAAACATGCATGAAAATTTACTCAATATAAAAATGTCGGCTACACTGCTATGCAAGAAGGGAATAAGTCCACTTTTTTTTCGAAAGTTTAGTTCTGCAAGGGTTTAATCAAAGGTATTTGTTCATAACGATCCCTGCCTGCAGTGAAATTATTACGATCCAAAACAACCATCTCTGAAAAAATAGACTTCAAAATTGGGTTGCTGACTTGCTGTGCAGTGTGCAAGAAGGAGATAAATCCATCCATTCACTTTTTAAAATTGATAAAGTTTTAATTTGACCCTCTTTGTTGCTCCATTTTAAGAAGTGGGTAGGCCCAATACTTATAGGACGTGTGAGTTTAATCATTGAAAATGTGGTTCATCCTAAGATGGGTTACGAATGCTATCGCAGGTTTAAAATGGCTTTGATCCCATTCACCCAGTTAATTAATTGGACACGTTGAAGGTACCCTCACGCTGCTCATCTGCTTTCACATCTTCCTTCTAACATGAACGAAAGTTCTTATTCATCGTTCAAACCTGTTCATTCATAAACAGAACGAGAAGTGAGAACGTTAAAATCTATTAGCTGCTCAATACTCATCCTGTTATCCACCTGTAGGAATTTTCTAAATTTACACTTCGGTGGTATTTGGAATTGTGTTTACTGTTTACTGTTTCCCCTCATTCTCTCAAGCATTTCATTTTGTTTTTCGTTCAGTCCACATCTCTTTATGTTCCTTTAGTTTCTACGCGGAGCCTACTATTTATGAAACGAAGTACACACTCCGAATATCGTCTCCTGATAAGTGATACTCTTTCAGTGAATTATTTTTCTCAAGATGAGTTCTCAGTTCAAACGTTTGTTGTGGATACCTTCTGGTAATCCAGTATTTCATTTACGATCTTTACTTTCTCCGTCAACAACTTTTGAGCTATTTTCAATAAAAAAGTAAGTGATTGAATAAATTAGCATTGCTCGTTCATTTCATTGTTTCTTACTATGTACTTTTTGAATTTCATCAAGTCTTATGGTAAAATCACTCGAACCAAAATATTATTAAAGCAGTAAAACAAACACCAGGTTTTTAGTTATTCACCTGACAAGAGATTGTCGAAACGCTCGTTTCTGTTTTGCTGCTTAATCTGCTTTCATTTGAATGATTTTGCTTTGGACTGTGATAATATCATTATCTTCACTCTTGATATTGTATTTGAAAATCTTTAGTGGTTTTTGAAATGAACGTTTTGATTATAAATATAATATTTACTACTTCAGATACTCCGGATCTGTGTACACACCTCCTGTGCCAGCAGCTTTAGCTGGTACAGCCGTTGGCAAAGATGAGAGTCGTGAATTTATGGCTGTGTTTCCCGATATCGTTCGTGATTTGACTGAAGCCGGTAAACATCTAGATATTCCTGATGTTACCAAGTGGTATGCTAAGGTTAGTAAATCTGGAGTTACGTTCAAACTAGTAAATGAAAGATCTATGAGATGCTTCAAAATTTTCAGGTTCTTCAATATAACGTTCCTGGTGGAAAGAAAAACCGTGGTTTGGCTCATGTCGCTGCTTATCGAATATTTTGTGAGACTGTGGGAACTACTCCCGAAATAAGACTGGCTCATGTGATGGGATGGAGCATAGAAATGGTAAATATTTAATATACTCACAAAATTAAGTGTCTTGGTTCTCGTTGATACGCATTTCTTTTGAAAGCACAGTAAATTTACTCACAGAATTCTGTGTTGAGAACCAAAATATACGTGTAAGTGTCGAAAGTTTTAAAATAATTTGTCTGCAGAGTTGTCTCAATGATGTCTGTTGGCGTTTGTTCATGGTCAAGAGACAACAATTTATCTCGGCTTATTGCCTCCTGCTTACAATTCTTTTGAATAAGTAATTTATTTAAAATATGATTCCACGGAAAATATCTTCCGAATTCAACATAGAAATGAAGCTTATTTTTGAATTTGTCTCTCATTTATTTTTAGAGAAGCCTTCTTTATCCAAAGGTGACTCAAGGAGAGATTATGATCCTTATGATTATCATATTTCTAGTTACAAGCTTTCATGTTGGTATTGGATGACCTTATGGATGGTGCTGAGATCAGAAGAGGTCGCGATTGTTGGTATCGTTTCAATAATAATGGTAATATTGCCATTAACGACGGAATTTTGTTAGAAAATGGCTTGTATGTTATTCTGAAAAAATATTTTCGAGATAAGCCATATTACGTTCAAGTTCTAGAATTATTTCACGATGTAAGTAATTATCATTGACGTCATGTTTCCAAATTTAGGTATATATTATCTGCATAAAAATGACGATGTTATTCTTTGTTATGCAGATAACTTTGAAAACATCAATGGGCCAAGCACAAGATGCATTGATGTGTAAAAGTTTTGAAGAGACGAAGAAGCTGGATAAATTTACGATGGATCGATATAAAGCCATTGTGAAGTACAAAACGGCGTATTACTCATTTCAACTACCCATTTCATCGGCGATGCTTATGGTAAATTTTCAATAAGAACTGAACTTTATATTTATTTAGTTTTACACTTTTATTATTTTTGTGAAGCAATCATTTTTTCTAACCTTGATGAATAATTGTAAAAAAATATTCACCTCATATTTCTTTATCCAACCTGATCCATAGTTTTCGTTATCTTATGGCTAATCCTTGCCTTTACTCTGGCAAAAAAAATTAAAATCGACTTCGGTACTTTTTATGCAAAATATTTAAAATGTACCTACGTATCTAAACAAATTTGTAGTATTCCCAAAATCAATTCTCCCAGTTTCTGATGTAGTTCTTGGATATTACTGAAACGATGCTAAACTTTGATTAATTTTTGAGTGTTAATCTTACGTTTCTCGATAAAACGAAGAATAAAACAGGTTTTGCCCGAAACGAATATTTATTAGGTCATTATTATATCATTATACGTACATTGTACCTTGTTCTGCTCAGTTTTCTGATGATTATTTTAACGCTGTTCGATAGGGAGAAAAAGATGATAAACCTGCTAATCATTTGCTAAATAGTTTTATTTTTTGATTTGAATTCATTTTTTTTTTTGTATAACGAGAAGAAAATTTCGTAGATTTTTAAAATCCTTTGCTTTGATTAGGCCGACCTTGAATGTTCTTATTATTATAGTTTTATGGATATTTGTTTATTATTTTACTCGTTCTCGCTGAATTTTTAAATTTGCGGCCTACATTATGAACAGCAATAGAATTACAAAACGGCAAAGACGAGAAAAATACAAGAAATTTATTGGCAGTCCAGTTTGCCCGATATTGACATCTTAGATAATCTAGCATTGACATTGAAAAAAAAGACTTTTAGAAAATATTAAACGACTTTTGCACCATTCAAGTTAAATTTCTAGCATTTTTATTTTTTACCTCAAGATTGTAATTTCAAAAATTTGAAACTCAACATGTGTTAAAAGTGAAAATGAAATTAGGAAAATGAATTTAGATTAGAATAGGTCAGAAATTAGATTGCGTCTCAAAACTATAAGAAGTCAAAGATTCGGTAGTCGAGTTGCATCCCATTATTTTCTCATCAGATGCCCCATTGATTCTTTTTCAAGAATAAAATCTGAAGCTGGCTATGTTTTAAGGTTACTTAACGTTAGAAATCTGCAAATTTCTTTCACTCCAAGCTTTCTTTCTCCTTATTTTTTTTATTTTTTATTTTTTACTCAACAGATCAACTCTTACTGACCTTATTAAAATTTTATTTTTATTCCATACATTTTCCTTGACACCGTAATTTAAATCATAGCTTATTCGTTCGAGTGTTATTAATTTGTATTTACTTTCGTTTCTGAAACAAGGTTGTGATATTCCATCGTATATCGTCAAGTTGCTGAAAAAATGTGTATTTGAGTGAGTTGTACTGTATGAGGCATGTTGATGTTCTTCCATTGAAATGAAGTTACTCAATCTCTGATGTCATGATGTCGAAGATATCGGGTCATTTGATAGAATTTTTATTAGTAAAAAAAATTTTATCCATAACCCCAAATTCTGCCAAATGGGAGCCCTGAAGGCATCTTTCGAGAATACTTTGTCGAAATTTCAGGTGAATCCGCATTGAACTGAATCACTGAAGAATGTTATCGGCAAAAACATTTTTCAAAAAATTTTGTGAAACCACACCATTATCAGTTCGTAGCCTATAAGGACTTACATGACCGGTCATTCCGTTTGTATTTCATTAAAAAAAAAAATTGTAATTTTCGGTTCCTGGAGTAAACGTGATTTGCATCCAAAGAACACGGTAGTAATGTAAATTTTAAGGAATATTAACCTGATAATATGAACAGACCTTCGTGAATTAATGTTACCATCGATGATTCATTGTATTTGTAATATTTTTTATTCTTTCAGGTGGGTATAACAGACGAGGAGAGACATAGGCAAGCGAAACACGTCCTCTTAGAAATGGGAAGTTACTTTCAAATTCAGGTATCGCACGTTTCTATTACTCTCGAGACACTCTTGGAATATTTTGCTCGTATAAAGGTCAAAATCGGATATTTTGTTTATGCAGGATGACTATTTAGGCTGTTTTGGCGACTCTGTAGCGATGGGTAAAATTGGGACTGATATTCAAGAAGGAAAGTGCACATGGCTGCTGGTGGTAGCGTTGCAAAGAGCTAACGCTCAACAAAAAGCAACATTGGAGGTAAAAAAAAGGACTGCCAACAAACGTTTCCAATTATTCTGTTCTGGAATGTTCGATAAATTAATTGACTGTCTGCTCGTAGGAATGTTATGGCCGTCATGAACCACAACATATAGAAACGGTGAAATCAATTTATAAGGAAATTGGTTTACCCAGTATTTATGCTGCCTATGAAGAAGATACCTATAACATGATCGTCACTCGCGTTCAACAATTATCTCGCGGCCTTCCTCATGAAGTATTCTTCAAGATTTTGGATAAAATTTACAAAAGGAGGAGTTGATTCCGCGTACAGATCCAGCGCAATGGATCACGGGCATTTAAATGTACTCTCGTTCAAGTCCTTCGATGTGTAAATTTTTTCATAAAATGGTAATTTTTTTTTTACGAATAGAAAAAAATTACCATTTTCTCGGATTGCTACAACATTTTATACGCATTTAATAGTATTATTATTACTTTTTTATACTTACAATTTACTTGAAATATTCTACATGAAGCACTTTCTTAAAATCATAAATCAAATATTTACGTTTTGTATTGTTCATAAGTTAACCTCGAATTTTTCACTGGTTACCATAATATTTTCATATTGATTAATGACTTTGTACGCTGAATGATGTTTTTAAACTTGTTGAATTATATCCTTTTTTAATCGGATCTACATTATCGTTGTGCGTGTTGAATAAAAATTTGACAAATTTCAGCAGGTTTTCATTAGAGTTGATCACGTATCTCTAGAATCTTTAGAATTTATAATTGTATCAGGCAGTACAAATACAAACCCGCTCGAAAAGAGAAAATAACCATTTGGGGGGAGATACTAAATAAAGGGCTAACTTTTTAATTTGATCAATGCTGTTTCAATTTCGTTAATATTTATAAGTTGAACTTTTTTCTCGTATGTGATTTAGCTGAGAGATGAGCCAAAAGAATTATAAGTACCTACAGTTGAATTTTCTTTAGTCTTGCTCATTTTTAAACAGTCGTATATATTGTAACTAAAAGTACTAGTGCTCTGCTAACTTTGACTATAATATTATTATACTACCACATATGCCGTTCGGGCTGATCCACAACAAATTTTATGTTACATTGAATTTCAACAAATATTGTGGCCGAAAATTTCTGAACTTCTGAGCGGTTATATTGATATCTTAGAAAAATTTAATTTAATTTTTGAACAAAGGAACTTTGAATATAAAAAAATTATCGTAATTAGTCGAGTTTAGTCTTCTATTATATTGAATTTTTAAAATTTATGTTATAATATTCTAGTGTTACACCCGTCAGCCTTCATCCACGTGTTCGCTTTCATGTAAGGACTTATTTTTTCTTATTCTCGTAAAGTTTTTAAGGTTAATTTTATATTTAGTTGAAAATTTTCCCAAATTTACATTCTTTTATTTATAAAAAAGTTTGTTGCATTTTCACATGCGATGAATTTTGTTTAATTAATTTCTAGAATTATTCTAGAATTTAGAGGGATTGTTGTCAACTCGGTAGAGTGTACGGAAAAATTTTCGAGTGGGCCAGTTGAGAGTCATAAATGTTTGGGATGTGTCACTTGGACAATGATATGTTGAGATTTTTCAGGCCGTGCAAGTGCAAGGAGAGAGGGTGTTGGTTCACGAGATTTTTGGGGTGGGCTTAGCTTACCAGGCCCCATCTCTTGTCACGCCACTAGGTCAATATTGTACCATGAGTTCGTTTTCTGGAAAAAATTATTACTTATGAATCACATCTCATTTCAATTATCAAAATTTTTATTTTTCAATAAAATTATTCCAACAATTTTTTTAATTGTGAGGAAGAAAAACAGACACGTAAATTAGTTATAAAATTTTCATTCTTTGACAAAATATAATTGAAAACATTTCTTAATCTGCAAATCATGCCATAATTTTGGTAGGTAGTAATAATATTATTACTACTCGTAGTTCTTGGAAAGATTATTTAACCGAATTAATTGTGAGCAAATAATTCATACAAAGCCATTAGTCAATCCTTATTGGGTTATATTTGAAATTGTCGAAAGAAAGAGTTTGAAAGTGAATAAAAGAAAAAAAAAAAAAGAAAAATACTATTGGTATTGACGTGACCACTTCGATTTTAAAGTATAGCATGAAAAATTGATGTGACTAAGATCTAATTTCCATACAACTAGATTAGAATTTGATCCGTGAACTGTTGAAAAAGTGTCCGTGGGTGTAATTGTAAGCCAACTGTGCACGTGAGTATAGTTAGATATGCATTTTCTCATGGCATAGATAGCATAATGTTCTTACAACATGACCTCGATTCATTTGTAGTTCGTGCATTTTATATTCTTGCTGACAACACCAGTAGCACTTCTTTAAGTTCTGTGGCATAAAATGAACTTGATAATATAGATTAGATTAATAAAGAATCGTTGAATTCAAATGCGAAATTTTAAATAGTAAATTGGCTACCAATTTTTTTTTTTTTGAAAAGAAGTTGAGTCGGCTAACAATGATAATAATTATTCAAAAAAAAAAAACAAGAAGAAAATGATGATATATTCGAATTAGTAATAGTATAATATGTAACTAATTCTCCTTATTTAAAAAATGGGGGAAAAAGCTTGTGGTCGAACACTACAGCCTATTTGTAAAAGAAGGAATTATATTCGGTTCTTTTTTTTTCTAATTAAAAAATTTTTCACTTTACTGTACTCTCAATTATTGGAACCTTCTACTCGAATATAAGTAACCTCATACGAAAATTTGGAAGTTTCCACATATCTAAAAATGAAAATAAAATTACCCGAAACAAAATGATTATAGACAATACCCATATAGTCTTGCACTAAAACAATTATTTGTAATTTTCTCCGTCTAACTTATTTGGAATTTTTTCTTTGAACAATTTTACTTTATCAGTTCCAAAAATTTTCTTTCTGTCAAATAACATTATTGTTGATTCATTTTACTTTATTGAACGTAAGTTGTTTTTCTCTTGTGAAAGAGGTATTATCAGCATTAAGTATTCGCAGGAATATGATATACATACAAGTGCTTCGTTTGATTGTAGATCAGTAAAAATATTATGCTGTATATACCTATCTCATTTTTTTTAAAATCTATTTATTAATACAGGGCCATGTGGTCTTAAACCATCTATGAATGGAATGACGTTAGACCATCCGTTTTGGACTCTGAATTTTATAGGTTCATTATGTATGATTTATTCGACAGTATAGTGCCCCACTTATAATATTGTATGAAGTACAGTAACATACAAATCTGATAAATCATCCTTAAACCATCCACCTCAGATTTTGTATATGGCCTCCGGACAGTTTAAAGTATAATTTTCTGTAAAAAACCTTGAACCATCCGATTTTTGGATGGTTTAGAGTCAGAGGATGGTTTAAGACCACAGTATAACCGTACGGTGGGTGGTTTAAGACCACAGAGACAAACCTATATATTTTTGCTTTTTGCACAATTTAATTTTTTAGCATCATAGTTCGAGAATGAAAATATTTGACGTTATTCTGTCTGGGGAAATGAATTAGATATGGAAATTAAGAATATAGTATTATATTTGTAAATTGAATAATGAGAAAAAAAATTCACTTTTTAGCAAAGTTTTGGCAGAAAATATACAACGAGCTCTTGAAATTATTTATAGATTTTGGAATTTATTTCACGATAGCTATAATTTTTAAGAATAATGATATTTTCAGAGTTTTTACAAAAATAATTTCAGTCAGATAAGTAGTTCAATTTTTTACTTCTGAAGAGCTAAAAAAAATTTCATTTTACCGCAACCTACTTACGACATTAATCGGTAAAAAAATACTCGTACCTATAGGTAAAATACAAAAGAGAAAAAATTAGAAGATTTATTCGGTAGATACGTTCTAAAAATAGGGTGGAAAAAATCCCGCCAGGAAATGGTAGTAGGTATCTTAATATTTAAAAATCTCTCTGCTATAGTCTGTTCTGCTTCCATCAGGAAATTATCTCGTAAACAGAATATAAAAATGAAAATTTTCAACAGACACCATTCCAAGGGCATAACTAATAACTGATTAATTTAAATTGAAATGTTCGTCTACACCCAGTAATTTCAAAACTTCATCAAAACTGGGAAGATGATAATTGGAAAAAACAAAAAATAAAAGCGCTTTTACATTATGTCCGTGGAATACCGTACAGTTTTCAGTTTATTCAAGTTCAAAACAATGAAATTGAACTCGAAAAATAAGAAAACAGGAAACTGAATTAAATTATTTGAAACGTTTTTCTTGTTAGGCCAAGTATTTAGAATGTTTCGAATTTCTGGTGGTAAAGTACCTACAATACCTACCTGTGTAGTAATTTGTTATTTATAAGTATCTATACGCAAAACAATTTACTTGTTGCGAGTCTAACTTTTATGAGCTGTCAATACAATGAGATTATTGTGGCTGAGAATTTACAGTTTCAGATCATGACTTTTTTTGAGAGAGACTGAAATGAAATAACGAGACATTCAGTCTCCGTTTGGGAGGAAGTATATAGGTACGAGTAGGTATTTTTATTCTTCAAATCTCAAGTGTACGAAAATGTCTGCCAATGATTTTCATCATTTAAACAGAAAAATTTTTACGTCACCAAAATTTGACTTCACTGGTCGAAAAACCTGATTTTTGAAAACTGATTTCTGAAAAAACACAGATAAAACCATAATTACGCCTAATTTATTTATTTAATAAATAAATCTCTACGTAATAAAAAAATTGCAAGATTATTAGGAGCGGGATCACGAAGAGTAGGAGGAGCAAGAACAAGAGGATGATCTCATCAAGCCCTTATACTTATACTCAGGATGACGAGATAGGATCACCAGGATGATGAGGTATACATTTTTACACGTTCTCATACATTTTTACATGTTCTTACACGTTTTTACACTATCTTACACTATCTCACACGTTCTTACTCATCCTTACATGTTCTTACATATCCTTATATATTCTTCATATTCTTACACATGTTTACACGTTTTTACATTATCTTACAATGTTCTCGCATTTTCTTTCATTTCAATTTATTTCACTTAATTTTACTTTATTTCATTTTATTTTATTTCATGTTCCCCCCCCCACCCCATATTTTATCCTATTTAATTTTATTGTTAAGGTAGTATAAAAAAATCAATACTAAAATCTAATTTAGACTTTACAAAATAAAATCCTTAAATTTATAAATAAATAGCTAATAGTGAAAAAGACAATCATGGAAAAGTAGTTTCATAAATTAGTTAAGTTTTTTCTAGGTTATATTCGCTGCCAATAAATAAAGCAGTAGTTAAGGCACGTTAACGTCGCTAATTATGAAAGAAATAATTAATTTTCAACGACGAATTCATATGGCTCAGAAAAAACTTGATGAAAAAGTATAGTTGGTCTTGACCTTGAACCTATGGACAAAGTCCATTTCGAAAGCATTGTTAGCTACCTGTATTTTCGAAGTAGACATTTACCTGATTCTATGGGGAATTACATCATTCATAGTTATAAATATTTCAGAAGATTTTCGAGAAAAAATAAAAACAATGTTATCTACGAGTATCATTTTAGGAGACATCTTCACAACCGACTGCATATGTACGAATAGTACCCACGTTAATTAATTCAGCATAAAATAAAATATTCGCGACTATTTCTGCCACCAATTAAATGTTGATTAATGAATTTTGTGAGTACTGCAAATAATTTTCCATTTTTACGAACAAAAGGAAAATTACCTCACCTGACGATAGTTATCACTGAGACAAGGTTTGAAAGGTAACCAGTTTCAAGCTTACACGTCAAACGCGATACTAAGAAAATTATTTCATGACTCAGACCACAGCCTATAGAATGGCTTTATATATTTTTCTAAATGCTATAATAATTCTCTTTTAGTCAATTTTTATTCTGTTTATGTCAAGAATGCAAAAACCGTATATGCTAGTTTGTAAGGCTCCAGGGAAAGAAATCGGTACCAATGGGCAATTTACATTTATCTATATAAAAATATGTTTTTAATAATTGTAGATAACAGCATTTATCCCTTCTAAATGAGATATCTTAATACTTATTCCTTTTGAATATGGTGGAGTAAAAATAGAAAGAGAGGAAAGGTGAGCGCACTGGCGGAAATAGACCCGGGATTTTGGGGGGGCTGTAGCCCCGATGAAGATTAGTCGTTTGTACGTATGTTTGTTTGTAAAAAATATTCACACGGTCCTACCTCCCCCCTCCCCGAATAAATCTAAAAAAATCGTAAATAAAATTTTTTCGAAAATTTTTGGGGGGCTAATTTTAATTTTGGGGGGCTTAGCCCCTCCAAGCCCCCCCTATTTCCGCCAGTGGTGAGCGTTAGATAAGACACACGTTTTGGAGGGGAAGTTTCTACATAAAAATTAAACTAATGATCCCAGCCTAGTTCCCAGTTTCTGAATCCTTGAAATTCATAGTCAAACAACATTTAGTGGACGTGGACTTACTCCTCATAAAATTCCTGAGAAGAGGGGACCTGAGCAACCCTTTTATTATTTGATTTTGGAGTTGTCACTTCTAAAATTTTTGGTCAATGTCGACTTCTGAAGATAAAATTTTCTGTTTTTTCAAATGGTGTAATCGTGTAAGATTTATTCTCTATGCATTGTATATTTTTTAAAGCACAGGAAGGAATTGGGTAATATTTAATCAATGCACTTAATTTTTGTTTGAATCAGGTTTCATTGTCTGAGAAAAGACTGAATCTAAAGAACCTGAAATTTATGAAGTTATATTCAGTCTAGATCCAAAACAAGTTTCAATTAAGCAGTAAACGCTTAAAAATATAATAAGTAGGTAAATCTTTTACTCCTAAAATTCTCGTTTCTCTTTGTACTCATTTCAAATTTTCAAAAAAATCCACTCAGTTACGTCACAGCTGACTCATCAAAAGAGTTTTTTCTTAAATCTCCTCCCATTAAAGACGATTATAATAACAAATTTTCGTGCATTTCCACGCCACTGAATTGGCATTGTTAATTAACAATTTTATGTTGTTCTTCAACTTCTCAGTTTTTTCTTACCAATTATTTTTAATCATAATTTTATTCGAGAATGCAAATCATATCAGATTTTATTTTCAGTCTTGTATAGCACTTCGACGATCAAGTTATGAAATTAGCAAATTATTATTATTTATGACCAAATTTTAATTTTTTGAAAATTAAATTACAGAATAAACTCTTTAAGAACCAACGTTAAATTGTAGTGAATATTTAAAGATGAATTTTTTTCAACTCCTATGTAACTTTGTAATAAATTTATTATCTTTAGACCTATAAATCAGAACCTTTCCCTTGGAAAGATCGTAAAGAGATGATTTTGTGAGATATACCTTTCTTCAGTCCATTTGACGAGTATTTATTATTGGGCTTATTGGGACTGTCCAAGCCCAGAGTGCGCTAGCATCGATTCAACTGATATTAAGACTGTGAAAAATGGGATAATGTTGATTCATTTATTTTATTTTTTTAAATAATACTAAATTCTGCAACAATCAGATATATTTGGATCACAGAAATTTTACCAAGTGAGACGTTCGATCAATTCATAGAACTGTCCCCCAACACACCGAATGTACTCGCAATTGCTCTATATATTAAGCCTAGTTTAAAAATCCGAAATAGGTACAATAAACAGCACAACAAATGCACCGAAGCATAAAATAAATGACGCTAAAAACTGTACTCCAAATTCGTATTCCCAGCGTGTGAATTGGTAGATGGCAAATCCATTTTACCGTAAACATTGATTATAATTTCACGTTTCTTAACATTTTGCCTCTAATTAATAAGTTCGGGTAACATTACATCATTCGTACATTGGTACCCGTGACAATGTTTTGGTATTAACGACCAAAGAGACAAATTGAAAAATATGTGGAGAGCCAGGAGAAGAGAAACCTTTGTCAAATTTATCGTGAGTATAACTATACCTACAAGGTTTTTGAATGTAAGTATTCATTTTATTATGAGATGCCTGTGTGAAAAAAAACGATCTCACCGCTTGACAAAGCTGATCATGATTTATTTCTGAGGAATTTAAAAATAAGTCAGTGACACCAGGGCATACTATGCTATTATAATTAAATCACTTGTGAGAATTTTTATTTCAGACCCGCACAGTTATAGAATCTTTCGAAAAGGGTGGGGTCACAGGCCTTAATGGAAAAGAGGCACCCTACTTCCAAATAACTTTGTCTTTTTCTTTCATTGGAAAGAGGATCTACGTAAGAGGGTATATTTATAAGCTGAAGGAGTGTGGCTAGCATCAGCTTGGCTATGTATGAAAATGAAAATTTGTTATATTCGTACAAGACAAAAATTATTCACAGTAAAAAGTATTAATAAAATAACAAGGAAATCATGTTTGAAGTAATTTACCTCCTTGCCTAGTCCTGCCAAATAGCTTGTTCCCAAGGGAAATTAAAACCTTTGCATCTTAATAAGGTGATGAAGGAGGCTGTGTCCTAGTGATATGACAGTATTACATTTTCCAAGGTCAGGATTACAACACAATACAAGTCAGGAAAGTAGACTATATTTACAAACGTTCAGCTTCGCTATGATTCTAAATTGACTCTGTACAACAATTTGAGGAGTTCCTTCTGTGTGTAGGAAATTCATGATAGACAATTAAAAATAAATTGAGAGTTTAAAAAATAAACCTTTGAAACACAAAGACATTTTAGGTTTTATGTGAAAAATCATATTAAGAATTGAGTAAGTAGGAGAAAATATTAAAAATTAAAACAAAATATTGAAAATTAATATAAAAATATGTTTTTTATAAATGAGGCGCGCTCAGGGAAATTATACACGAAGTCGCTAAAAAAAATTTTCGGTTTTTTAGTGGAGGTTGTAGAGCACATCAAGAGCTTTCATACAAAAAAAAAAATTAAGCCGATCTGATCAAAATTCGCTGTTCTAGAACAATTTAAACATTGAAAAATGAGAAACTTTGAAAATCACGAAAATTAGCTCATTGAAAAGAACGGGAAAAATACATAGAAAAAATGAAAAAAAATTTCCTTTTTTGGCTTTTTCTCAACTTTTCATTTAGTGACTTGGTGTATGGTTTCCCTGAGGGCGCCTGAAAATATTTTTTCTTCAAGTGTAAAATGAAATTGAAAGTTACACTCAGATATATTTTTAAAAAGCTAACATTAAAGTAAAAATATTCAATTTCGATTTTTATGAGAAAAACTAATGTAATAAACACCTACTTTGAATTTTAGTGTCGAACTCACTTTTTTTTCAATATGTTCGTGCAAATTTTCAATATTTCATATTAATTAAAAATATTTTTCACAAATTTCCAATATATTTATACGAATTTTTCTTAAAAAATTAAATTATCCTCCAGATAATGGCTGCACATAAAAATTTAGTGCAAAAATGTCTTTCACTAGCCACAAGCAGCAAAATACAAATATCTCATCATAACCCAGCAATATAGTTCCATCACAACACTCAATTTTATTCATAGCACTAATTCTTAACACGAAATGCAAGTGATCATGAAGTTTTGCATCGTTCGAATGCCAAAAAGTAAAGAAGAAATGGAAGCCTTCCACCCCGCCTACCAGGTGTGACCGCCAATAAAAACGAAATAAGTCAACAACTATCCCCAAAAAAGGCAAAAGATAAAAAAAAGGCTGGGTAACCGAGCAAAACACGCAAAACTGGGATAAAAATCGTAAAAACTGATTACAAAGAGGAAATTAAACATGAAAATTAAAATTAAAAATCGCTAATGACTCATTAACTGTAATAAATGTTACAATGCTGACGTCAAAGGACAACCAGCTCCCTCTGGTCCAGGTTTCAAATCCTGAACGTAAAATTCGTATATAAAACGAACAATGGCCAATGCTGACATCAGTAGTTTGCCAGTATTCGAATTATTCGTATACCAGCGTTCAAGTCTCCAAACGAAAGTGTTCGAATTTAGTAAATAATTTTTTTTTCTCTTTCTTGTGATATTGATAAGAATCATGAACCAGCTTATCGCATTTTCGTTGTGTGTACTTGCCATTGCAACTACTCTGGAAGCTGCTGCTACCCAGTTCACAACCAAATATGATAATGTAAATGTTGACGAAGTGCTGGGCAATGAAAGATTATTGCAGAAATACATCGACTGTATTTTGGACAAAGGCAAATGCACAGCTGATGGACAAGAGCTGAAAAGTGAGTATTGTACTTCGAGCTTTAGAAAATTTCCGGTTCTTGGGCATTATTGGGTTTCATTATAGAGTATTTAGCTTAAGTGATGAGAAGTTTGAGGTTGAATAATTTCTAAGGAATTGGCAATTATTCGAAATTTTGGAAGAGTACTTATTTTAATAATTTCAGTTGAATTTAAATTAAAAAGGTTTTGGGTAGGCAGTTCGGACTCCTTTCTTGGATTGATTTATGGAGACAATTTTTAATCAAAAAGCTAGAGGCAGAGTTAAATTCCAAAAGAACTAGCAGAAATTCATAATTTTGGAATAGTAGCTTCGCGAGTTTAATAATTTCAATTCAAACTGAAATTTACAAAATGTTGAGTTTAAACATTTGGACTTCTATTTCTTGAAACGATTTATGAAATCAGTTTGAATAATAGGAAGCTTGAGGTACAGAAATTGTTTCAAAGAAATTGGTAGCAGTCAAAGTTTTTGAAGTTTCCAATAATTTCATTTAAATTGACTTTTATCAAATTTTCGATTGGAAATCTGAACTTCTAGTTTTTGGAATGATTTATGAGAGCAGTGAGCAAATTAAGTGATGGGAAGCTTTAAATTGAATTTTCAAAGGAACTGGCATCAATTCAAAATTTTTCAACGTACCTCTATTTTTTTTTTGTGTAATCGAAATTCGGAAAATGTTTATAGTTGAACTGGAAATTTGTAAGCTTGGTTTACAATGGGCATTAAATTTTATCTTTTGCTTTTGCTCCTATTAATCAACCAATTAGGATGAAGAAAATTTATTTTTGATTAATTTATTTTTCTCTTTGATTACAAAATCAATAAAATCAAAAGATTGAAGTGAATTCCGCATTTACTAAGAACCAAGTTTTATAAAGCAGCTCAAGCAGCACACCCATAAATTATATCTCGACTTTTTTTTTTTGCTTTTGTTGTCGAAGGTGTAGCTTTAGAGAACCAGTATTTGTCATGACTTCAGTCAGTTTGTACCTGCTGGGTATTTTGAATGAATTTTGAAATGGGCTTCATTGACTTCTAATTCTAAAGTTCATTTTAGACAGAACAAGAAGTGCACATTTTCTTTCTCTTATCTAGTTACTTCTTATCAGAGAGACAATTACTGCATTTTATAAATCCAAAATTCTATTAATCACGTAAAATAGTTTATCCTTGATCCACGTTTCAAAAGTCATATATATTTCTGAAAAGAATTTAACCTGGCCATGTAGTACAGTGCTACGTGTTATTCGACCATGCAACAGATTTTTATTTTCATTCACATTTTTCGTAAGAGCCTACCTAAAATAAACTTGAATACCTTTTGCAACTTATTTCAAGGCTGTGAAAATGAAAACAAATTCGATTAAGCCATTATGTTCGTTGTTATTTTTCCTAGGTATAAATTAAACAGTTAATTTTTCATTCAAGCGAAAATTTTTGTCCAAGTCCTACCATTTAAAAAAATAAACAATGTGTTGCACCTATAACCCGATATTAAACATTTATATTTTCACAAGTTATTACTTTAGAAATGTGAAAATTGTAGCCTATGAAATCCGTTACACATCTTACAAAAAATATTTTTCTCTCACGAGTAAGGTCTTAAATGTAAAAAAAAAAAACTGTTTTTCAAAATAGCGAATATTTTTGTCTCAAATGTTGAAAAATTGTTATGTTTTAAAGATTTACAAAAATTTTCAACAAAATTAGGTAGAGTTCTGAATTATAAGCTGATTAGAAAAAATAAGTGAACCACAATATAAGTCCGAAAGTGTATTTTCAGGTAAAGGTTATCATAAGCTTCTATTTAACTCATATTCAATTTATGCTACTTTCTATTGAAAGCCACGTCGATGTTGCACAGCTACCTGAAAATCAGGTTTACGTAGTATAGTCAGCTTTTCTTTCTACAAGTTGGACCCAATTTTGTCAATGAATTTCAAAAGAACTATTAAGGCTATATGCTTTACCGGAGCCCGAACTTCACATTTTAGAATTTACCAAAACATACTCCTAAATTCTTTAGAAGTTTTTGACTTTTAATTTTATCCTACATTTCGTGACTTTGTAAATATGTTATTAATGATGGTCGACTTGCTAGCATTATAGATGAAGAATTTTAGATACCTTTTTCTAGTCTTAATTACCTCGTCTTAAAAATGGATGACTTTGGGCCAAAATTACAGCTATACCAATGTGAAATTCAAAAATATTATAACCTAATAGCGCAAACAAATTATCTTTTACCATGAATAACGTGCCAAAAAATCATTCAAGTTGACTATAAAAATTGAGGGAAAAATGGTCTAATGAGTTTGAGTATTTTACAATTTTTATACAAAAAATCAACCGGTAAAACATCATTCAAAAAGTATTTCAATTCGAAAAAAGTTACGATTTCAATGGAATTTTAGTTATTTCAGCTAGAGGTGAAATTTTCTATAAATTTCGCCCACTTGTTCCAGATTTCTATTATGCTACAACCAGCTTCTAATTATTATATATCAGGACTATTTTTGGTATAAATATCGACAAAATGTTGAAAACCCTCCGTCTTGATTTCAGTTTGATTTTTAATACTGCGTAGTAGGTATAACTAAAATTTATCATCCAAAAATTTCATTAAAAAAAAAACTGGTCTAAATTTTCACTCATAAAATAAAATTTAAATTGCATTCTGCATTCAACAAAGTCAATATAATGAAACATCTAACGAGATGAATTAATTAAAACTTTTTGAAAAGAAGTTCAATGTAAATTTATTATATAAAATGAGAGAAAAAATTAATTGCGGTCACAGACCATAAGTCCAACCTTCAGACAAACGAAAAAAATCTGTCTTAATGGCCGTTTCACCTTGTTTGTGGGCATAGGCATTCGTACTCTTCATTTTTATTTGACACCGATATGCTCATTGTTTTCATTCAATTATAGGCTTGGCCATATACCAACTACTTACCTGTATGATTTTCTCATTCTTTCCATCTCTCTCTTTCAATCTTTCTTTTTCTCATTTTGCAGCAAACGTGAGACCTATATTATGATATAAGCGATTAAAATTTCGTAATTCACAAAATTTTGTGAACCTGAGCGTAAAAAGTAATTTTTCTTATTGTATTTTTGTATCACTTTTTTAATTTTTTTTTTTTCTTTCCTTTGGTAAAAATACGAAATTAATTTTCCAAAAAAAAAATCACTTTTTCAAGTTGGTCGAAAAACATGCTTATTTTGTTAATTAGCTCAATAAGGGAGAAAAACTAGACAAAAAAGTAATTGGATTTTTATTTACCTCGCAGTTGGTTATTTTCCATTTTGCCAACAATGTTTAATAAGTTGCTAACAAAATATGAAAAAGTTGATAACAGCAATGATGGATATTGGTATAAGTTCGTCAATTAAATTCAGTTTAAAATCGTCCCAAATCACGAGATTTCGCATGCAACAGAAGCATTCTTAATGGCTACGTTTTTGGAAAGTAGGTAATAAAAACAGGGGAAAATTCAAAATAAAACTGAATTTGTGGGAGAGAAGTTTGGTTAAATCAGATACTCGTTAAATTTTGATGATAATTATAAATTTTCCATTATTATACAAACATATTCAAGGTTTTCTTTTTTTTGAAATTCCTGTTTGGAAGACCTAGACCTAACTCACAGGAGATCATGAAATACTTTAAGCTCTATGTAGATCATTTACCTTACTTTGTCTCACCTTCTAGTTAAAGACAGTTATAATTAAATAATTAATTGCTAGTTTTATTGTCGATGATTAATTACTACGAATGGAGGTAATGGACTTTAAGTCAGTGCATTTAATTTACCCTACGTATGCTTACCAGTTACACAATTGTACCTATTGTCTGTGAGTTGGAAAATAAATTAAATTTATATTTCAATTATTTGGTCATAATTAGTACTCAAGTTTTCAAAAATACAATCAACGTTCTCTTTATTCGAGATGATCTATTTTTCATTTCTCGGACTTAGACTAGACATTTTTTTCATTATAATTTGGAAATGACCAAATTTTTTGCAGAAATTTGAAAATCGTTGAATTTGTATTGTTCAATAAAATCAACTTGATGATCGATTGACATTTCCCTACCCCCCCCCCAAAGTCAACACGGTGACAAGGGTACCACCCATAGTTTGGTAAAATTAAATCAAAATTTTAGTCATTTTCTTTGAAACGAAGGAGGGGATGATTTCAACTCTGGTGGGGGCAAAACTTCCCTATCACCACGCAAAGTCTATTTATGGCGAAAAATTTTCCTCGTGGTGAATGGTCATTAGAGCCAAAAGACTGTAGAGAAATGTTATGTACTCAACAAAAAATTTCATCAGTTTTAAGCAATTTGCTTTAATTTTTAATTAGTAGAATATTATCACCATCGTCTGAGCTGTCACTGGTTCATTAATTTCAGATATTTTCATCCATTAAGATTATATTTTCTATTGGACAGTCGTACTAATAATATTAATAACCTCTACGTTAAGATAAAAGAAACTTTAGCGTAGTTACCAGTATTTGTCTACATGTTCTTCTCTGAGTAGCATTTTCTTGAGTAGTATGAGTTTATCAATAAAATAAAATTCAATGTAAGAAAAAATTGAAATTTTCTTAATATAACAACAGCTAAAATAAAAATTCGTATTCCTGTTGCCAATAGGAGCAGGCGTGGCAGTCCTGAATAAGGCTTTCAACACTCTTGCAATTTTACCGCCTGAATTACAGCCTGTTGTTAATGACTTGCAACGGACAATCACAAATGAATATTTAATCGAAGTCGACAAATTCGCCAATAATAGAATACCATCGAAAAAATGAAATTTCTATCGGTTTCCTAAAATATAAGGGGAAAAAATGCTCATCAAGAATTAAATGTTTTCATGCTACAAAATTCAATGGCATATTTTCTTCATCAAACAGCGATTCACTTTTTTTTTTTTTCTCGTTTTTGAAATGTGTTTTTAAAGTTTTTGTACTTAAGTTTATAAAATACATGAATCATTATTATTTTTGCTTTTTGGTTCAGAACGATTTTTAAAATTGTTCTATCAATTTTAAAAATTATTTTATGATTGAAGGATTATTAATCTGTAAAAACCAGTTAAAAAAAAAAAAAATCAAATGTACTTACCTACTGTACGTACTTGAAATTTTTTAAAGTACTTATTTAGTCGTCACAGAAAATGTATCAAGTTAATGCATTGCTCAATTTTCATCGGTTGTGTTACTTTTTATTTTCTTTTGCAAATAAAAATGGGAAACAAAAACGAGTTACTTGTAGATATAAAAATTAATGTCCTTCATGGGGCTTGTTTGAAACTTTCAAAGTGGAAAATTTTATGATTTTTCAAGTCACTTAAATGAGAAAACGAGTTTTTGTGGTTTCTTGATGCAATTTAATTTCAAAAATTATTCTTCGATTGTGTTTGGCAAAATAACGAGAATTTTTCATTTTTAAATTTTTTTATTTATTTGACTTTGTTTTATTCACAGATGCTCTACCTGAAGCCATCAAAAATGAATGCGGTGGATGTTCTGAAAAGCAGAAAGAAGGTGCTCAAAAAGTTGCCAAGCATTTATACGAACACAAAAAGGAAGTGTGGGAAGAACTATTGAACAAATATGACCCAGATGGTACCTTCAGAGAAAAATACAAGGCACGTTATGAAAACGTGTTGAAAAACTAAGCCTGACGATTGTGTTAATAATTTTTTATAAATTTTGTTGACGACTTGATCAAAAGACCAATTTCACGCCTTTCTCAATTTTTGAATAAAATTCTCGACTTATGTATATTTATTGTTAATAAACGTTAATTTATTTCATTTCAATATCTGATGTTCTTCTTTCAACAAAATTCTGTGAGCAAAGAACGCCTGACCTGTGGAAACAAAAATATTAAAATTTAATTCAGACAAAGTAATATGAGAAATTTAAAATTTTCAGAAATGAGTTCAGAATATATTCAGTGATTTAGTTCATTACAGTCTCTCCTTGACTAAAAGAAAAAGTAACGACTGTATTCATGTTTTAAAATTGTCTTCGCTGGTTTTTAATTTTTTCTCTGAAAAAAATTATTATACAATTTGAGGTTTAAAATACGAGCTGTTCAACATAGGTACTCAAAATTCCTTACTTAGTCAGCAAGAGTATATTCATGAAAAAACTCGAGACTAGACTTACCAATGCGGAAAATTTTTTTATGGGATAGTTTTTGTAAAATTTAATGCCGAAAGAAAATAATGATGTCTTTTCTTTATAAAAAAGTAGACCCGAACTGTTAATTTATTTAGAAGGGTGTTTCATATTGAATGATGTGAGTTTATGAGTACTATCAAAACTATTTGTCGACAGCAGAAAACCCTACGATTTTGTCTGTTTTCTTTTAGGATAGCATTTGCTTGTGATATTGGATTCAAAACTGAATTAAATTTTCAACAAAAATTCAATTACTTTCAACGAAGTATTGAATTTTCAATGATAAGCAGGCCAAGGCAACATTTCTTCTGAAATCGAATCATAAGTAGGCTAATACACTGATGAAAATGAAAATTATAAGTCGCCATTTCAAAATCAAATTTTTGCAAATTGTTAGGTAGGTACATTCGTATATTTTTTCATTGAAAGATTTTAAAGAAAAATAAATAAAATCGATAACTATAGAATAAAATGAAATCTTCATTCGAGTCTACAAGATATTGCCATCAAAATAATAATATTTATTTTTTCACCTCTCATAAAAATTTGAAAATGGACATAGAACCTTTTGTCTGTAAGATATCGACTTAGTGTTTAATGGTGTCAGTTCTTCTCCTCCTCTATATGAGTGAATAAGCTATTTATCTAATTTTTAAAATTAAATAATGGATCGTAATGTAGAATTAAGTGCTCCAGTTTCAGTATCAAATATTTAAGATTGGTTTTTGGGGGTTGAATTAACTCGATTTCAGCAGATCATATTTCTCAAGTCAGATTCACTAAAATCCTTTCCAATTGGGGTTAAATAAACAAATATTGATCGATGAAAAGTAAAAATTAAATCAGCAATTTGGTATATACAACAGGGAAAAAATTAGAGAGATCAATATATGGGTAAGACTATCTATGGACCCAGGCTAATTAGAATTATTTAACAGTATAATATTGTTTGTGAAGATTTATTCTCTTTTCTTTAATTACGAAAACTAATTTACCAATAAAATATGTCCATTTTTAAGATAATGCAGACGCCTATAGAAAACATTTTCCGGATCATCGATTTCCGTACCATTGAAAAATGAAGGAGAAATATGGCTCCATGAGCTTCCTGGTTCCGTCTGCCTTCATCCATGAAATTAGTTCCATGATTGCAAATTAAATTTTTCACCAATTTTGAAAGGTGTACGTTTTTAATCTAGAAGCAAAATTGTAAGTACAATGTATACATTTATTAAGCTAGGTAAATATTGTAGGAAAACAAATTTTATTGAATTTGGGAAGGTCAGAAATGAGCCCGGGGCGAATACGAAGAAGGAAAGTGAAATAACTTTTTCAACAAAAAAAATATATATTCGGTTCCTCCTTCAATACGTGTGAGCAAAGAAAAGTTACCCACTAATAATCTGAGCAGTAATAAAATTTTATAAGATTCCTCACTGGCTATAATATTTTCAACAGAATATAATTATAATAATTTTTAACGCTTAGTTAAATTGGTATAGTCAGTGTTTGTCATACAAATCCTAACTGATTTTAGAGATTTTTTTCAATAGCAGATCTTAGGAGATCGTCAACGGCTACCTTAGCTTTTGGTGAAAAATCTTTTTTTTTGACAAACAATTAACTTTATGAATTTTACCTCCCATCAGCAGAAAAGTGAACTTTATACTGTTTGTAAAACTTTCTTCCTTTTCTATTTAGGATATAAAGGCTATTGAGTTCGTAGGCGTAACCCTTTATCGAGACCAGAAAATTTTCCAGTGTCAAAAATGAAACGTTTGCTTTGAAAATTTTTCCATACCTAACCTCAATATACGCTTCAGAAATTTCGGTATAGCATAAACAGTAAATAAAAAATTAGAAAGAGAGACTCTAGTCGTTTTTTCTTTCATCAATTCAAATATTTTAAATTTTGAAAATTTTACTTGTTTTTTCCCCCATAGTCTAATTGAGACTATCATTATTCTAATTGCTGAATTTATGTTTCCTATATTTGTCAAGTCTGATGAAATTTTCCCAAATGAATTTTACATCGTGCAATTTTTTTGCAATTAAAAAAGGATGTTGAGTTCCTTTCACAGTCATAGAATGTGAGTTGGACGCACACCTCGTATGCATTAAAAATGTAGTAAATTATTAGTTAATTAGTTTTCATCGTGATTACAAAGTCAGATCCGTTCTTCTTGATTATGATTATGAGATTATTCTTTATTTTCTGAAATACGCGCGAGTATTTCATTGCCGAACTTTTATAACCTAGATTTAGCGTAAATTATCAGAGGAATAAGCGAAAAACAATGAGTAATTGTATGATGGGTGGAAAATGATAAAGCTTCTTAATTCATTCCATCATGTAAAGAAAATAAGTCTAATTGTTTTATTTTCATCACCTAGGTACCAGTTTTTTGTTCGCGTAAAACTTTTCCATTGGCTGATGAATTAGTAATACCCATAGGCCAAGTAGTCTTACCTTCTTCAATTAATTCTTCGAAACTTATACTTTGATTTAAATTGGTGTATTTTAAAAAGAGTTGAACTCAAAATAAAGTGCACAGTTTACATTTTGAAATTTTTACTTTTCTCGTTTGCAAAGAACCTACTCTCTTCCTCTGTTCCCGCAAGCATTATTGATAAGGAAAATACAAGGGAGGATGATTGGGAGATGATATTTCAGTGAATAAAATTTTTCATATGTCTGAGGTCCAGGTAACATACAGGTTTCAAAACAATAACAGCAAAAACCAATTTCGTAAAGTGAATTTTGTTTTTTTCAAGATCAAAGTGCCTACTTTTGACGCTCTCTATCTTTGTTCTTATTACAGATATTGAAAAAATGATAAGAAAAAAATTTGTAAATAATTTGATGAAAAATGTTTTTTGTTTCAATCATTTTTTAAATAAAATGTACCGTTTGCGAGTTTCAGCCAAAAAATCCAAAAATGTTTATACATTTGCCTCATTTGGGGCGTTTGTGGAAGGTGGATTTTAGAGGGTGATTCTGGAGGTGATTCTTGACGCTTTTGTGCAAAATTTTTTTCTGTAGTATTTTTTTTGCAATCGGAAACAACTATTGGCACCAGACTATTCATCCAATATCACGAACGTAATGAGGTTACTGATCAACACTTTGTATTAGATGAGCCTTTATCCTGAGAGGCAAAACGCAAACCGCCCTTTTTATAGTCTAAATTAGTATACTACTTTTTTAAAATAATGTATTATACATTTTTGAAAAATATCGGCCCTGGTTGTAAGTTGTAACTCTTTCGCAGGAGGATGCGATGAATAAATCTTTTAATTTTGAAAACATAACATTGTAACTAACTCATTTTCAATTGCCATTAAAATCTCCATTAGACTGGACAGTGTAGACTATAAACACTGCGGAAAACCGATTTTTGTTTGAAAAAAATCTACACGAAGCTCTTCAGCTCTAGACAATCGATTTAGTTACACAGGGGTCATTGACCCCACATATATCATATGATACATACTTACTTTAACACCTGTAGAATAAAATAAGATCCATTTTGATCATTCACTATGAAATCACTGAACACGAATTCCTTCGAAACATCGAAAAATCTTGTCGAATCATCGATAATTGTATCGGTTCACTAGTCAAACGAAAAAAAAAAAAAAAAAACATTGGATTACTTACTTATGAAACACCTATAATATTACAAGAGGCAAATATTTCAACTTGAATGTCGTTAAAATTATCTAATCTCATATTATTAGGCGCTTGATTCAACGTGCACTGCAACAGAGTATCATTTTTCAATTTCATAGTTATGATTTTTCACTTACTTCATTACGATGACGATGAAAACACCAGTCTGGCTCCTCAGTATTCAGAGTTAAACATTAAAATAAAATGATTCGATTGGAATAAATATTCAAAGAGACAGAAAATTAGTGGAACGTGAAATAAATGAATGAATAATTGAGGGAGAGAGAGAGAGAAAAAAATTGGAAAGCGTGAAAAATAATTTAAACAATTTTTCAGTTCATCTGCACGATGATTGACCTATAATAATTGTCTCTCCCTTCGATACATTTTCATCGGCCAAAATCGAAGGTTATGGAAATGTAATAAAAAAACGTTTTACAGCAATTTATTCTATTCATTTATGCGATATCGTTTGTTTGGTTATTGTTCGATTGTCTACGCGTTAATCTGTTATTAATCGATTTTTGTTAAATATGTACTGCTTACAAATAATTGCGTTATTTTCGACGTGTGTTTTGAGTATCGGTTGCACCACACCGACTACCTCTTCCTCACAAGACAATTCAAGACAGGTGGACAAATATGCTACAGAATTGGTGAAAAATGATAAAATACGTGAAGTATACATCAAGTGTTTGCTGGAGAAGGGACCCTGCAATGAGGATGCAGCAGATGTCAAAAGTTAGTTGAAAACGGATTATATTTGCCACAATTTATTTGAATAAGTAATGAAGTATAATAACCAAACTTGAGAAAATATTTTTAATCTCAAATTCAATATTGTTCTAAAAACAACATTTTTTTTTTTATAAGCAGTTAATAATACAAGTAAGCTAATTTTTTCATATTAATCACGTTGATTCAGGTTCTGTGGAAAAAAATAATTTTTTTAATTGAAAAATAAGTAATTGATGAATTGCATGTTTGAATTTAGGGGGAAAAAATGTTTACCCAAAAACAAAAATTAATTATAATTTTTTTGATTAATTAATTGACAAAAAGTTTCTTAAAAAAAGAATAATATCTATTTAAAGAAAAATATTTTCTTTGAAAAATAAATGAATGACTGTTTATAAGAGAATATATTTTGAAATAAAGTGTAATAAAAGTATAACAACCTATGTCTTATTCAAGAAAAATTTAAAGAAGTTCGATTTTAATATATTTTATTAAAAGATAGCTACGTAAAAGTCGGACTATTGATATATTATATCTTAAAAAATAAATAAATAGAGAAATGAAATTCAAATGTTTGTAAGACGATCAAAAAAAAATTGTATCTTTCAACTGAACATTTTTACTTTTCTACATCAAAAACATAATGATAAAAATAAGAATAGGTAATAATAAAATGATTAAAAAATAACATTTTATAAATAAATAATAATTCAAACATAAATCTAAAAATATTATTGATCTTACAAAGTTTCTATTTATTTTTCACTTTCATGCTTTGTTCTTGTTTGTTACCTACTCGAATAATTTATTTTTAGAAAGAAAGGTGTTTAGTGTTTACTGAGTAACTTATTATTGTCTAAATTGTTGTCTTTAAATGCTTCAAAAATAAAATTCGGTGGGGCATAAACATTCGAAAATACCAAACATATATTTTTCTTTTCAAAGATTAATTTATCCAAAATTTTCATTTTCTGTTATAAAATAACTGATAGCGGACATAATATCCTCTTTTTGATATTTTTCATTATTCTACTTTCACTAATGAATTTTGTTTTGTGTTTTGAATAAATATTCAGAATTGAAAAAAAAAAATTCTAAAACATAATTTTTTAAAACTTTATTACAGAAATGTTACCAGAAGCAGTGCAACGTGGCTGTGCCAAATGCAGTGAAATGCATAAAAAGATCATCGAAAAAATGATGTTGCACTTGCAAGAAAAACAGCCAGAAATTTTGAAGCAAGTATCCGCCAAGTTTGATCCGAAAGGCGAATTTATGAAAACGTTCTTATCAAAACTGAAACCAATAACCAACGATAAATCAGCCAAGCCGGTCGAAAATGGGCAGAAAACTGAGAAATCGCCAACAGCAGCCAGCCAGCCTGAGCAGAGTACTCAGGCATCGCAAACTCAACAACCAAAACCCATTAAAAATTGATCCTAATTTTTTTCACAAAATTTACTCATAGATATTGCTTGATTTTCAGTAAATTATAGTGTGTCTATTATCAATTTTTTTCCCCAATTAGTGTAAACTAAGTTATATGTTGTCTATTATTCATGTAGGTACGTATAACTATTTTACGAAAGTGATTTTTCAGTGTCTTCTATTCTCATTAGTCATTAAGCTAAATTAATGCTGTAAAAAAAATTTCTTTTTGGAAATGAACTTTATATTCGCCCGTAAATCTTTCCTTCTCCTAATCTCAATTGCATTGCCTAGAGAATATAAAAATAGTGTTGTTCATAATTTGAAAATATTCAACCAGTAACTAAAAATTTTCTCAGATTTTTAAAGCGTATTTCAATTAGATATACCTAATCAAATTCGAAATCGCCAATAATTTATTAATGATTTTCGTTTCATAATTATTTCATATTTCAAACCCCCCCTTATCGTATGCTGTGATCTGAAAAAGTTCGATTTTGATTGGTGAAAATTTACATTTTTGTCACAAAAACAGAATAAAATAAAAAATTTGGATGATTCTTAAAATATATTTACGAAAAATAAAAATAAAAAACAAAATAAGAATGGATACATTGATACAAAAGTTGTTCATGTATTTCGTAATATTGATAAGACCAAACTGAACCACCGTAGTGATGAAGTCACAACTTAACGCCTTTATTGTCGAAATGAGTATTTAGATCGAAGATGAATTAGGTATCGCTCATTAAGCCTTTTTTTTTTTCCAAAAAAATATGGAAGATTTTAAATTTTAATTATTCTGCAATTATCTAAAATTTTATCGACGAGTTCTCAATTTCTTATTTCATTGAGATTTCACTAAGTTTTGTAGAATTTTCCTAAAACGAATCTGTGGATATTCCTAATTAATTATAGTCCAGTTCATTTACCCGAAGTCAAAATATAAATCTACCTCTGACAAAAATATTATTCTATTTTCCATTTTTTTTTCTTTTTTTTTTTTAATCTCTTGGGTTCATCACATCACAATTTTGGAAATAAGTTGAAAATTTGATTTATCATTATGGAATTTATATTAAGAAAAAACTGTCGACCTGTCGGAATTTAATTAACCGCATAAGTAGGAACTTTAGAAAAAACTGATTTACATATTCCAGTCAATCAGATACAATAAACTTGTGTTCTGAGTGAAAATTTTCAACTATTTTCTGTAGTAGCTCACATAATAAAATACAAATCGATATGGTTGCAACGTCCTAAAGTCAAACAAGTGCAGCAAAAAATTCTTTCTCTTGAATCACCTATATTTTCAGTCGACTTTCGAATCGTCAAAAAAAAGTTCTCAAAAGGCATAAAACAAAATTAGCTTAATTACTATCGCGTACTTGAAATCGCCGAAATCAAGTCGGGTTTTCCCTGCAGCACTGACGAGAACCGGATAATCTGAGTGCAGGGAAATACAGACGACTTTTAAGGGTTATAGTTCATATCATTTGTTCGAAAGAAAAACGTTTAATTCTGACAATAAAATTTTTGTTTCATTTGGGATCGACTATCCTTCAACAAGTGATTTGCTCAATGCTCGTTGTTTTGTGCGTGCGTTCGTTGCGGTGAATCTTTTTGAACATCAAGATCTACCTACCTTGAATAATAATATTTTATGGTGAGTACCCACACTTGAAATAATTACGTCTTAATTGAAATTTATATTTATTTTTAGAGTTACAAAATGGGTTGTAGCTGCATTCTTATAACTTGTTGAAATATAATATTTTAAACGTTCTATAGGTACGTCTTCGAAAGTCGACTTCTTTTAAAGCATTTTATTCAGTTCTAATAGAAATCTTGTACAACCAACTCATTATGAGAAGGTAATGGCTGATTTTTTTTTTTGTTAATCGAAAGGACACTTTAGCTGCAGGAAGGATTTTGAAGGCCGTGATGTCAGGAGAGGGGTAAAACGAAACTAATCCTAGAAATACCAGGTTTTACTCGATTACTCAAAGGACCAGGTAGTGTCACATATGACACCACAAGAGTAACCTCTAAGGACCAGGTGGCGTCGTATGACACAAGTCAAAGGTTCTCAAAATATTGGTCTTTTGAGAAATCCATCTCAAAATTTTGAGTGGTGTCGTATATGACACCATATGGTACCTCTAGTGCTAATGGTGCTAAAAATTTTTCAAGTACCTTTAGTTCATCATTTCTTCCAGGCCAACATGTCTCTGAGGCTTAAAATGGAGAATTAAGATAAATCTAAAAAATCTCCTTCCCTAGCCCAATTTACTAGATGAAAAAGAGAAAAATAAATCACGTAATAATATATTCTATACACTGATACTCTGAAGAGATTATACATAATACGAAGAATTCCAGTTAAAAACAAAGATTTTCAACTATACCCATTAGTAAAATCAGTTAATTATGATGAAAGGTGTTGACAGCTCAGTTTAGAATACAGAGTCTTACTTGATTTTTGAAAATTAATATTCAATGGAAAAAAAAAACGAAGCAGTAGAAATGGTTTTATTAACCTACTGTAAAACTCAAGTCAGCCACTCCTTATGAATATTAATTAGTCACGAGCCTCTAATAAACATGAATTAGGGATTTGTATCTCTGATCTTCTTTTAAATTATTCGTTGGGACTTAACATCCTCCAGACAACCTCAACTCGCCAAATTTTCACGTCTTCGGGCCCCTTCGTCCCACCCTTCAAGTTATCTTCCATAACGATAATTTCAGCCATTTAGGTCGCATTCATTTCAGACCTTCAAACCAAATACCTACATACCCAACCTTGATTTTAAATTAAAATGGCTGTTACTTTTAATGGACTGTTGAATAATCTCTCCGAAATATTTACAAATTTTATTAATGACATGCATTTGCGGTTTTACTTTTTATAACCTTTGCATAAATTAAACGTTGGTAATGAAACATTCAAAATTTATAGAAACCAAGCACGTGTTTAAAAATATCAGCTTCAGAAGCTATAGCTGAATAAACGTGCGACACATATTACTGTATTGTGTGTACAATCAAACCACAGCTAGAAATAGGTAAACGAATGCTGATTTTTAGGTTTATTATCTGTGAGGGCCGAGTGTACAATCAGAGCTTAAGGGGGGCTTAAACAAAAACCAGGTTTAACTTGAAAAAATAGGGTGTACAATGCGAGTTCAAAAGTTGAAGGAGACGTAAACCCGGTTCAAGTTAAGTCGAGGCCGATGGAGGCTTAAGGTGAGTTTAGCTAAAAAACGAGAGGAATTCTATTGTGTTTGTGTTCTCACAGCCCGTAGGTTGGGCAACCGTTCAAATTTCATTGTTCAATGTACCGTATCTAATTTTTGCATTGGTAGTCCGACCGCACTGTGAGAACATACAACACAAATAGATAACCACAGACACAAATAATGAGAAGTCCCAAAAGTTTGTGCTTAATCAGCAGTTTTGTGGGATTAGCTGAACCACCTTCTATTTTCGTTTGTACACACTACATTTTGATTAAACCTTGGATCATAGTTTGAGCTTGGTTTTGTTGAGGGGAAGCAGCCCCCCCCGGCCCCCAGTATAACTCTCATCTAGATATAAAATTTTCTAGTTTGAATAATATATACAGGGTGTGGCAAAATGACCGGCCACATTTGTTTTTCCAATATTATAATATGCGTAAGAAAAGAGAGAGACATGGAGTTGGTTTTAAATTAAAATTCATTTTTTATGGTTACATGTGAAATAAAATTTTAGTCACATGTTGATCATTTTGCCTAGCACAATTGCGAAGGCGTAAAACTCAATTTTTTAAGACTTTGCTAAGCAATAATCATATTTTTTCCTCTAATTTCTTACGTATTCGGCCGGTAGGGAATTTACCTCCTCGCGCTAACCATGAAGAATGCCACACATGCAGCATTCCCCTCCTTGGTCAATTTTATCCATCACTGCGGTAGCATTTAGCGGAAGAAATTGCAAAATAATGTAATCATTGCTTAGCAAAGTTAGAAAATTGGATTTTACGCCTTCAGAAATGTGTTAGGCAAAATGGTCAACATGAGAAAGTGAAATATTGTATTCAGTAGCGCACCAAAGTAGGGGTATGGAGCTGAAACCTTCCCTTTAGGCCTTTAATTTCATCAAAAAAAGGCTCAATAGAAGATTTTCAGTTTTTTGGGAATAAATTTATGCCTTAGCTCCTCCCTTGAAAAATTTCTGGGTGCGTCACTGATTGTCTTTCATACGTAACCTTAAGGAATGAAGTTTTATTTAGCAACAACCGCATGTCCTTATCTTTTTTCTTATGCGTATAATTCAAAAAACAAATGTAGCCGGTCATTTTGCCACACCCTGTACTTGTTCATCAATCACCAGCTATATTGTGTGAACATAATGGTACAGATAAAGCTAATACCGTTATCTAACCTGTAGATAGAAAAAAAAATGTTCATGATCTTTAAATCATGCATAATATTTAGACTATAAATTATTGGAAGAGATTACTGTTTGTTGTTATTTAGATAAATTATTTGATAACAAATTACTGTTCATCAAATTGTTTTTTGACAAATTTTGAAATGAGTATCAATTTATTATATTGTAAACATTTCTATAGGTAGACAGGTCTTAAACTTTCAGTTTTCATTTCAAATCATAATATGGAATGATATTTGGAGAAAAATTAAGTCTGATTAGTATCTAACTTATGTGAGGAAATTTTACTTGATATTTCTACACGCGGTTTCTCATATTTTCTGCATTCATACTGATATAAAAATACTCCCCGTCGAGCGTTTTAATAGATTGATTTATATTAATACCAGTTCGTAGGTAGGTAGTAGATACAGGAAAATATAATAATAAATTGGTTGAAAGTGGTTACCACAAACCGGAAAAAGCATGCGATATATTTGCCATTACAAAACTGTCTGTATGAGCACTTTTGCATCAGCATCAAAATATCACTTTTTGACAATAATATTATCATTTTATACTTCTCATCATGTCTGGCATCTTACCTTTTTCCCTATGTGGCGCAGAATATTTTTTTTTTCAAAATCAAAAAGGTTAACATTTTTTAATCCTGCCTTACAGATTCAAAAGGAGGAGGCGGGAAGAACTTGAAATAAACTTTCAAAAGCTGAATGAAGTTTGTTAGATTTTGTTGAAAATCAAAATTACAATTTATTGCAAAAAAGATGAAGCCAATAATTATAATAAGTTGTATTTTGTCGATTGACGACTTTTTAGCAGTTTTTCTTCTTTTTGATTTCTTCCACTCTGTCACACTTAATGCCAGCCGTGTGCTTCTCATAGTCACCCCAAGTAAAATACCAATATTTTCAAATAAAATTTTTTGAATAATTCAAACATTATTTACCATGATATAGACTAGAAAAAGAAAAATTCTTCAAAATCATTAATTGATTATCTGTGTTTCTGTAGGTTGGGTAGACCTAAGAAATACCATTCATGTTTACATGCTTCGAATTTTCTTACTGGCATTTTCATTCAAAGAGAATACAAGCGTGATATTAATGAGAATTATCAGAAAAAAATGTAAGAATCTAGTTTCTGCCCAAGAAGTCTCATTTTCAAAGACAACATCTGTTCGATGATTGAGAATTTTATTTCAAATTTTCCATTATAAAACGATAGGTATACCTATAAGAACCTAAAATTGAAAAAATATAGCCTTATTCGGTTTTCTTTGTGACAGCTATTTAATTAGGAGCTGATGTCCATTTTGGATTCTTGTTGGATTACGTATTTTTCGCTTCATAAAAAACCTTTTTGTCTGACACTCACGTTCAATTTTATTTCATCTACACGACAGACCAGTGGGTGTATAATTTCAATCACATAATTATATTGGTTTTAAAATTGTTATTCACAGGCATGTGCCTGACTTGCCAAAAATTTTAGGCAACGCAGATCGTTCTTGCTAACAACTTGTTGTATGAGTGAGGTGACAGGAAAAAACACATTTGTTGGGAAATTACCTATACGCGTGTAGAAGAAACTTGATATTTTCCTTTGTTAAAAAGATCAATACCCAAGTTTCGTGAATTTCAACTTTCATTTAATTTTTCGTCTATTGCCAAAAAACCAGCAGGTAGATATAGCTAAAACATTAACAACGATTTTATTATTAAAATCAACTATGAAATTATTGAAAAGAAAACAGTTTTTGTGGTCAGTTTTTGATTATTTTATTCCGAAAAGTTGATGGTCTTAATTTATTCTGTCTGTGTTTCGATAAAAATAATAATTTAAAATACGCTGAGGAAGTCTGGAATATGGTTACTTGCTCAGCTCTTCGATCAAAATATTGTGATTCTGAGACAAGCTGATTCCAGTATTATAAATTCACACTCAAATAAATCCTTAAATACCCAGGCCCAGGTGTAGCCTTCCTTGAAGAATCGGGCGAAGATGAATTCTCTTTTACACCATCTAAATATGTTGGTAAAAATGTTTCTTAAGAAAACATTTTATCAAAAGAATTTAACATAATCTATAATTATATTAAAAGAATCTAATACAAGTTCGTCTGGCAGTTCTATCCAGCCGATTAGATTCATGTTTTTTTGAATGAAAGGTATTTATGTGTAGATATGTCATCACACATTGGAATTCACTCAACTCTGACCTTACTCAAATTATACTCAAAATTTATGCTTTTTCCAAGCTTTTCCACCACTCAAACATCAATATCTCAGGTTCTAATCAATGTATCATGTTTTTTTTTGGTCTAAAAACACTTAATGGATCAAGACCTTTCATTTGAGCTTTTGACCACTCAAATCGGTTGAGTCTGAAGAAAGTTGTGAGTGAACATTCAACTTGACCTTTGATATTTTCATGATTTTTCTTCACTCAAAGATCTATATCTCAGGTTCTAATTGAGGTAAGGAATTTGTTTTGCTCTAAGAACATTTAGTGAATCAAGATATTTTATTTGAGCTTTTGACCATTCAAATCGGCTGAGTCTGAGGAAACGTACATATACTTTCATTCAGTCCCATTCATTCCCATGCATTCCCATTTGTTATTCAAAAATCTGTGAAATAATTTTTAGGTTCAACTTGTTTAATGAGAACTATTAATGCTACATTTGTTTATGTAGAATGCAATCAATTTTAAGGAAACGATAGTCACTCACGCATTTAACGCTTATAATTTATTGAGATTCGTGAATGAGGAGACACAGTAATTAGCAACTGTTGGTGTCAACGTGAATTAAATCAATTAGCTCGAATTGTTCAGTCAGTTTACTGAATAATAAAGAAAAATAAATGAACCGGTTCAATCATTGGTCTCGAATACGTCTGGGGAAAAAACTACAATAAAAATTTGATAGAGGCGTTCGTTTTTGTACAAGTATTATATTCATTTATGCCTCTGTGGGACAGTAATTCAACAATAAAATTGTGTCCCGACTTTATTGGAAAAATTAAAAAAATCTATTATAATGTATCTTTGTTTGTAAGGTTCTTGAAAGAGGTTGTGTACCTTTAAAAATATTCTAACTTCGTTTCCTTAGCACAAACTTTGGGCATTAAAAGTTGGTTTTCTGAAAATATTCGTATAGCAAGGTCGTCAAAATTACAAACAAAAAGTTATTTTTTCCTATTCAATTTCAATTAATTTTGACTACAATTACCCTCGAAATAAAATTGGAAATTTTTCAAGATTCCAATCAAGAATTCAATAATTATAATGGCGGCAAAAAAAACGAACTCTATTTTAGATTAGCAGGTATATAACAATAGATAGATTTCTTACTTGATAATAGGACCTCACAATACTTGGTACTTTTTTTTTCTTTTTAGCAGGTTTTCAGGTGAAAACCAGCTTATTTTTTTTAATCTACCAAAAACCTGGTCTGATGACAGACAAAAATCTTAAAATAGTACCCAAAAAATATTTAGTTTTGTGTTTCCCAAATAAGGTGAACAGACATCTTTTTTTTTTGCCTCACCAGTTTCACTACCAGCTAATAAAAAATACTATAAGTATTTTTCTTTATCTATTTTCATTTTGCTTTCTACAAAATAATTTTCAGTTTTCCAATTAGTGATTATTTTTCGTCTTCTGTAATGAAAAAATAAAAAAGTTGTTTATAAAATGTTGAAAAGCACGTAATTGCTACAAAATTTTTAAAATAAATTTTCAAAATTGACGAGTTTTTGTTTGAAGTAAAAAACTGAAAATAGATTTAAAAAAAATTAAAATTAGAATTATTATTCATGCATGATACATTCTGCGTGTTTTTTTAAAAACATTTTCTCTCTTCAATGGGTATCAATGTAAAATAAGGGAAAATCAATTTTGGTTGATATGAAAAAACCATAAGATAAAATACCATAAGTATTTACTGTATGCAAATTGCTTCTTATATGAGCAGTTAGTGTTCATATACCGTAACCCTAAATTTGTAGAAGTTACTAGAATGTAATTTTTAGTTATGGCAATTTCCAAATCGTGTGAAGTAAACTGAAAGAAGGGGGAGAAATTTGAACAAAAAATAATTCACGGTACGGTAACCCGCCTTAATTGTTTCTATGTAGACGGGTAAAAGTGAAAATTTTAAAATTAATTGCGAAATTTTTCAGCGTCTTATTAATTTTTCTGGCAACGTTTTTCCTGTCTAGTAGAAATTTAAGCACAGGCGGGTATTTGTAATATTAGCACTTTTTACTCCCAAAATATTATAAATACAATAGGATATATTCTGTTCCAAATATGATAGCTGGTGACTGCTAAAACATTGTCTTATAACTCTTATAAATTTTTATCATTATCATGAAGCATTGAAATTATAGTTTTTAGTAACATCCACACAGCATTGAATCTGATTTGTTAATACGTGAATTTTTCAAGTTACTTCACCGCAGTCATCATATTTGTGTAAAATACGACTTATAAATGGTCTAAATAATTTAAAAAAAAATTTTTTATTGTCATTTTCTTTAAGGTTTTGGGTCTTACAATAGAAAATTCCTTCGAATGTTCTCAAAGAAATTTTCTCATGGTAAATTATTGGTTATCCCAATTCTTGCACAAATTCCATCATCTAATATTTTTCTTTGCTATGTACTTCCATCTTTCGCACTTTTGGTCATTCTTGATTTTTATGTTCTCAAATACACATCTTATGTCTGAATTTCTCAAGTTATAATTTTGTTTGAGAAATAAAATTTTTCCATTTTTGTTCCCGAAGCCAAGCTGATTCAAAGATGTTGTTCCACTTATGGGTTTGCAAAACATTTGTATTTCCCTTATAATTATGAATTTATTTACCAACATTCTTAGGAAACTTAATTTATTTTGCGCAATTTTGTTTTTCTTTTGAGAATATTCGGCTAGATACTTGTAATGGGTTGAATTAGGATAGAGGGAATCTAGGGTTGGAACTTGCGTAATGGGTTGAATTTATTTGGAAATTTGAAGTTTAGTTATGATATTTAAAAATTCCTTAGCTACAAGAGACAGGGCTAAAGACTAACATTGTTATCTTGTGAATTTATTTAAATTTATTTTTGGATCTATTTTCGGCTTTCTTGTTAGCGAAAAGTGGCAGTTTATTCGATTTGTAAATTTGCACACACACATTTGGAACAGAGTTTAGCTTTCTAGTTTCTTGGCCTGTCAGTGAGTTGTGATATTTAAATTAACGTTCATATGATAGCAATATGCTATCAGTGGGTAATAGAAGTTGATTCACATAGACGGAGCTGTTTTTGCAAAGAACTCCAGTCTATTATGAGTTTCATAATGGAGCTCAAAATCACACCTTCAGCTTTTCAATTGAACATGTACAGGCCCCCATCATAATAATGAGTGGTCAGACCACTTATTTGTTGAATTTTTCTGTGGTACAGAAAATTCAGTCTAATTACTTGAAATTAACCCCTGTATAATTTCACACCTAATATAAATGGAAGTAAATTGAATTCAAGTCCATTAATTTCGGTTTGACATTCACCTGCTTACCAATAACCACATTTTTGGTTTTCAAAGAAAAAAAATTGGTCGAGCAAATTTTACCACGTAATTACGCTTAAATTCAAGAAAGAAAATGTATTTTTAATCTTTGCCTACATTAAACAGCCTAATTAGAACCGATTAAATTTTCTAGCGGTTACTTCGCGTAAAATTTAAAATTTTGCTTAAATTATATAGGTACTTATCCTTAGTTCAAGGTAACTGCGTCCAAATTCAAGAAGTAATAAATTCCTTTTCAATTTCAATTTTTTGTTAGCAACATAATATAGCTTTGTTTGAAAATGATTAGTTCTAATTATTAAAGTCAGGATGATAAAGAAGGGTAAGTTACTTTTTTTTCGCTGTATCCAATACTTTTTCAGTTATGTACGTCTCTTGACTTAATGTCCTACCGAGGTACTAAATTTGATTAAAAAATCGCCAAATTAAATTCGTTTATTTGACTAATGACACTAACCCACGTACAGAGCGAAGATTTTGGCGAGTTGTTTTTTTCTATTTTTTATTCTTATGAGAAACGTAATGTCATTATGATGATGGAGACTTATTCATAGCCTTGAAACAAATGTTTCAATTCACTCATTACGATATACAGGGCTCTTTGCAGGGCTGCGATGATAGCTAAAAGCGAAAACCTGTAAGCTGGAATCTTTACCATTTTCACGTTAAAAGTTGCAAAAGCTGAAAAGCAAAAATTTTTAAGCTAAAACCTGAGGCTGAAGTTTAATTTTTTTAGCTTGTTTTTCAGCTTCCTTTTCAAAGTTTTTTCTCTATTTTATTATTTTTTCCTTTTCTGCTTCCAAATCAATCAAAGCGAAAGCTGTAAGCTGAAAGCTGACTTGGACATGCTGAAAGCCGAAGTGAAATTATTATTTTTGAAGGGTATATAGCGTAAACTGAAAGTTGAAGTTTTAATTTTCAGCTTCGCAGCCCTGGCTCATTGATCAACTATAGTCTGTTCAAGTTAAGAGTTCCATGACGTCACAATGCTTCAACGAATGAGAAGAAAGTATTTTTGATTTCAACCGCGGTGTTTCAACCAATCGCTTTCTTCAGATTCGTGTGACGTCATGGAACTATTAACTTGAACAGACTACAATTATGTAACTACAAGGATTTCAGTCTCTCCCTCGGTGACTAGCCATTTATTATTGTGAGATGGTTATGAAAGAGTTTTCTTTTTCTATAACTCGAACGACATACCTGGGTATGTTACTAGGTTTGATGGTGTGGTCAACCCATGTACAATTTTCTTGATTACTGGTGGAATATTCCAATTTTTCCACAATTTATGAGGCTGAGTAAGGTAGTATAGTGTATTAATCATAACGCCAAAGGGATCTGCTAGCAGAGCTCAAATGTACTTTGTGATCGCCTGCGTGAAACGCTCACCCAAATTTTAGACTTTTTTCTTGAACTGGAAGGGGGGCTAATTTTATTTTTCTCAGGGGGGAGCTTCAGCTTTGAGGAGACTTAGATCCATTGTCACCAACAAAGTCCGCCTATGGTTTTCGTAATCTCAACTCAACTCACAATTCTTATATTTGAAAATCTGTAAATACTACATAATTATTCACATGATTTATAGAACTTGAGACTTTTTTATTAGCATGTACCTAAGGTAATAATATTTAATTACAATTCTTCAAGTCAATACCGTTTACCATTTTTCAAATCCTTGACCTACACAATCTCATCTTCTACACGAAGCATATGGTATTGATACAGACTCATAACCGTAACGAATTAGTAAGGTTACATACTTTTACGCAGAAAAATGAACTTATCAAATTCCTGTATCTGCGTTAAAATTTACAGTTTGCGTGAGTTACCCATTGTTCGAAGTCTCACACATCAGGCTAACTGCTGAATTAATAAGTCAAAAAAAAAGTAACTTATAAAGTACCCACATATAATAATTATTCACGTATGCCTTAATTAATGCACTCAAAAATCGTAAGCCACTAAAATTCCCATACATAGCATATAATTTTTCTTCAATTTTTTCCATTCTTCTTTCATTGGGTAAACGATTGTGCTCAAGCATGTGTTACAGTGCGCGTTTTTTCTCTTTTCAGTTAACCTTGTCCACCTGAAAACTTGAAATCGACATTATCTCTTGGCTGAGTATGATCGGCGGCCATTTCGCGCCCCACTGCTGCTCCGTCTAAAATATTCGCGGCAGAAAAATTTTTTAATTAGAAATACAGATTCGGTGCGTAATTCAAAGTGGTCCATCATTTCCAAAATACGCACAGACATGTCCATCTTCGTGTGGTTCATTTCTTTGTGTTTGGTGCAGTTTTGCGTAGCTGCTAGAGGTCCATCAACACCGCATCCGACATACGAAAGCAGATACGATTATTTGGACATCGATAAAATATTGGCCAATGATCGCCTTCTCAAGAGGATAATGGACTGCATTAATGATCGAGTTCCGTGCACTCGAGAAGGAAAGGATTTGAAACGTGAGTAGTCATTTTTTGCACAGTTATCTATATTCATAGTAAATTACGAATAAACGATTTTTTTCCCCTTCATTTTGATGATGTAAGCCTATGGGTGGTAATTATCTGTGGCCTTTGAGAACATCAACATCCGCTCACAAACTTCTACCCAGTGACGCACCCAGGAGGAGGCTAACGGTGTTCAAATTTGATCGGAAAAAAACTGAATAAGAAAATTTGGAATTTTCGTCCAAGAAATTTCTATTTTTTTGGGGATAAATTTAAGACTCGCAGTCCCTTCCTTAGCAAATTCTCAAGTGCGCCATTACTTCCACCCTTTGAAAATTCACTATAAGCAAACCGAACATCATACAATTTTTCGAATAAATTTACTTTCAATGATATGCGACTACATTTCCAAACATCACAAATGATCGATATTCAATAACAAATATGTATGTGGCTCCATAATAGTTTTCCAAAGACTATTTGAAGAGGCAGGGTGCTGTATATTTGTGTTCTTCTTGTGCCTCATTATTAGAGTGTACAGAGCCTCAATAACAAAATATTTTATTGCGAATCATTGGACCATTATATGATACTACAAGCACTCAGATTCAGAAAATGTTTTTTGTAACACTTTTTCATCTTGATCATATACAGGGTGATTCAAATTTCGACACACCATAGGAAAATAACATTTAGTGCGTCAACATTTCTGTCGCCCTTTGAAATACACACTCGATTTATTATTCTGTGCACCAGCCGAGAACACATCGTGGCCAACGCAAATTGGTAAAAATCCCTGCTTTGAGCCAAATCAAAGTCTCGGGACGTGAAAAAAATCCCTAAAATAAGGTTTTTTCGTTGAAAATGTGAATTTTAGCCACCAAAAAAAAATGGTCTGTAGAATTTTAATAAGAAAAGTTGTAATTTTGAAATAAAAGGATGAAATACCAAATAATAAAATGAAATCATCTCTTACTTAATGAATAATAATTGGAAAATTCTGACATAATCCTTCAAGTCCTAAAAAAAAAAACCCACAATTCAAATAAATTTAAAAAATTAAAAAATCCTTCAAATCCCTGAAATTCCAAAAATTCCTAGTTTCTGGGATTAATTCCAGCAGTTGGCATCCCTGCAAGAGCAGGAGCTTGACTAGGAAAAAATTTTTGGGGCTGGGGCTAGGTGGATATGGTTTATAAAAGCCCCTTGCAGGCTCACTCAACCGAACTGATTAAGCTACTGGGTTCTTAGCTGGATACAATATATGGAAATATGAATCGAGCGTATAAATTTCAAAGGGAGATTTAAATTTGGACGCACCAAATTCTATTTCCCTATTGTGCGTCAATATTTGAGTCACCCTGTATATTCTAGTTATATAGAGCGCCTTATAAGTAAAAAATGTTTGAGTGTTCATTACCCTACTTAATGGTAGCCGATCTATAAAATAATCTCCTCTCATGTTTGTATAAAAAATAAGCGATTGTTATTGTTGCTTAAAGGATCATAACTCACGTTTAGGTAGAAAAATGTAGATGAATCAAATCGATGGCTTAGAGCTACTATAGAGCAAAAGCTAGGGCGTCTTTATGCTCAAGGCCATTAAAATACGAGGCGCGTTCCAAAAGTCGGTTCGCACCCCCTACCATTTGAAAGCTAATAGAGATAGAGACCTGCAATTAGTTTCATTGGAAAGGGGAGACTTCAGGCTACTTTTTCACACCATGCACCAAGCAATCAAGGCAGCTATTATGGGGCAGTATAAGATTCTAAATGTAATCTTGATGAAATGTCCTGTCCAAATTGAAAAAAATTTTGTTCTTTTTCTCAAATAGCACTACTAAAAGCAAATTTTCCCATCAAAATTCAGCTTCCAATGGCTAGAGTCGATGGTAATTAGATGGGGCAAGGCCAGTGAATAAAGAGGGGTGGTGAAAGGTGGCTCACATCAAATTTTTCCCAAGGCGCCCATCCAGACTGGCAGAATATGAAAAATTTGCTATGCAAAAGTTTTTATGGCTAATATTGAGTAAAATTCACGCGACTGTGTGCTGGTGTGCTGGTGTACTGCAGTAAGCATGTAACGTCTGCCTACAGTCAACACCAAGTGCGCACACACACATACACGCACCCATACACCTCTATTTCGTTGTCGTAGCGCTTGGGCTATTGGTTTGGTTTTTTGTGGTAATATTCTCCCATCCTCCTTCACTCTGTTTCCTTGATTTTTGAGCACCGCGCCTGGCCAACAATTTCTCATATTTGTACACATTCTGATGCATGTTGACGACTCTGTAGCGGATCTCTTTCGACCTTTTAATTTGGGAAAATATTAGAAATCCTGCATCTCATTCTTGGACGGTGCTTTTATTCTACTCTTCATTTTCAAATTATCATAACTCAAGATTGAAACATGATAGGGCCATGAAATTTTTATGGTGATGTGTCATGAGGGTGCTGATACTCCAGTTGAAATTTTGTTGCATCAGTGTTACCAGGGCCAGAGATATGAAACGTGCAAACGGACTTTTGGAATGCGCCTCGTAGGTATACATACCTAGTATTTAGAACTCATAATGAATAAAAGAAATCAAGTTTCAGTTCTTCACTGTCACCTTTCAAGTATTTTCATGATACTCTCATATTGTAATTTACATACTCTAAAAAAAAAAAACACAAAATAAAAAACTGTAGCAATGTTACGCCTTATTTACGTTGTTGTTCATCTGCTACCCGTATGCTGAATAAGTTCCTTTTTTCATGCTCAATTTTTTATCGATACGCAGTTTTTTGGCAAACAACCGAAAATGTGTCGTTTATGCCTACGTCTGAGCAAAATTTTATTTTAAAATACCTATCGTTAGAAAAAATGTTCTACTTTTTCATTGAAATTTAATTATTACAACATCACACTTAAAAAGTGTTACATAATTGAATAATAGAGCTGGATTGATAAAAAGAAAAAAAAAGAAGGATCTTCAAATGAAACTTTTGATGATTTTTTTCGTGCAGATTCGATGAAACATTCGTGAAAATTCAACTTTCGGAAGTTGTTTATCTCTTTTATTATGCCAAGAATTTGCCAAACATCTACACTATACCCCACTTTAAAATTTGGCCCAGTCCAAATCAACTTATCTAAATGACAAGAATTAGTATGTAGGTTCTTACTAAATTATCATTCAATAAAAACTCATCAGCGCGAATTTTTATACCATTTAAAATTTTCTGCGATTACACGAGCATCTCCTATAAGCTTAATTCAGAATGACAAATAATAGTTTTGAACAGATTATAATTGGATGATGATTTTGCTCATAATTTCTAGTCAAATTTAAGGAAAACATTTTAGGGATGAATTTGAAGAACTATGATACTCTTATGTTCAGTTGAAATAAAATTTTCAACACTAGAAGTACCAGGTGGTGTCATATACGACACCACTCAACATTTTCAGATGGACTTCTCAAAGGACAAATATTTTGAGAACTCGTGATTTGTGTCATACGACGCAACCGGGTCCTTTGAGGTTTCTCTTGTGGTGTCATATATGACACCACCTGGTCTTTTGAGTAATCGAGTAAAACCTGGTATTTCTAGGGTTAATATGGCACCATATAGGTTCATAATGTACATGTCGTAGGTAATATTAATAACCAGATATTATAGATAATTCCTAGTCATTTTTTATTTTGCCGGGATTTTCTATATTTACGATTTTCTCTCAGTATTGCCTAGGCCAAACAAAGAATGATCCGATTTTCAACGCCATATTAAAAATGCCTGCCGGAACCTGCTGGAACCGGAGGACAAAATAGATAAAAAAATGGAAATGGAAAATACCTAAGATAATATACATTTTACCTAAAGAAAGAGTTAGGCAAAATACATTTACATGAGACTTTTAAAATCGGATGTAAACTTAGTCATCATTATGTAGACTATCTAGACCAATTTAATAATACCTAGACAAAATAGACAATATTATGTAGACTATCTAGACTTTTTTAATAATACCTAGACGTTATTAAATTGTCACCACCCACCTCCCCTACCCCCACATTAAACAGACTAGGTAATCTACGAATGACAATCTAATAAACTGTCTTCTGAATTTTGACAAGGCAGTATAATTTTCGACTAGGTGTAATTGAAATTGACTAGATACTCTACATAAAAAATTTGTATAATCCATTTTATGAATTTTGTCTAGGTAATATTAGCATGGTCTAGATAGTCTACATATTAATTTGTAAATTTACATCAGGTTTTTTTATTTTCTACATTTTTCATTTGGACTATATCTTCCGGTTGGCAATATGTATAATGGCTAGACAATCATGACCTTCCGATTTATTATCAATTTTGACCACCGGTTCAGGCAGGCATTGTGAATATGGCTAGGCAAAACATGTGGTAATTCATTTTGACTAGTCAACTTTGATAAAAATACGTAAATAACAATAATGCCGGCAAATTAAAAAACTGGCCAAAATTATATATTCTGACTGGGAATCAAAATTGACTGCGACATACATTGTCTTTTGGGCTTTGAATGTGCAGTACCTATGTATTATATCGATTATATGGTCTCATTTTGTAACTGCGAAATACCGAGGAATGATATAAAGGAAATAATCATCTACATTGATGGGTGCAAAACCAAACGAGTTCGGATCAATTTTTTGTTATTTTAAGGAAACATTGCAACAGAACAAATTTTTAAATACAAAATTGGATTATCCAAGACATTAATTTATTGGGGGGAAAACCTAATGAAATTCAAGGACATTATCGTGAGAAGTTACGCCAGTTTTTAAATTTTCAATTTTCTTTTAAGAAAATTCAGAAAATGTTGTTGGACACGTTTTCTTTCCTTGAATTTCTCATACTACCGAGTACATTAGACTGGCAACTTGGTTTCCAAACCAGATTGAATTTGTTTACATTGTAGCCCAATAACGTTCATATATATGTATTTCATGTTACCATAATTCTTATGAAAAATGTACTTAATCATATTATTTTGGTTGGCGAAAAATCATTTTTTAAATAACTTTTCATGACGCAGGAGCATAATACAAGCTAGAATCGAATGTACACGCAGCCGGATATGATGTATAGCATGTGCAGAGAGCGTTATAGAAGGAAAATTTTAATGGCTACAATTATGTTACATACAAAATTTTCTGAGTCTAGCCAACTAAACAGTCCTCCAATAGAGTTATTATATTTTAGATCTACTACTACACCCTGGAAAATAGAAATATACACGCTAACCCTACAAATGAACAAATTTAAGTAAAACGCATAAAATATTTATGAAGACTTAAAAAGATGATATATTTGATTAGTTTTGAAGTGACAAATATTTAATCATTCCACAAAAAGTAACATGTGTGAGAAATTATACACGAGCAAGATTGTCCACGGTTCCAAAAATAAAACATTTTTTTGAAATTCTATTAAAAAGTAACGCGTGTAATTTTTCACCCACACGAGTAATTACCATTAATGAATGAAAATTATAATGTAATTTCGCTAAGGTTCCTATTTTCTTTTCTATGCAGACGAATGTTACTTTCTTGTACTCGTATTTTAAGCAAACTTGTATAAATTAGAACGAAAATCCCCCTCACACTCGCCACTGTGAGGGCCCCTCGGGCGGGGGGTATACCCACTTGTGGTAAAAAAAGGTTCTTTATCTGATCAATTTTTTTAAACAGACATAGCTTACCTATCCGGTTTGTCCGGCTTCATTAAGATTCAAAAGAAACGTGATTTAGTGATAAGAAGTCATAATCCTATTTTTGATTCAAAAATTAAAACCAAACAAATTGTTGAACGGTTGGTAAATTCACATCAAACCTCATTAAATACTCCTTTCTATACGTTTCTAAATCTAACTTACTTTAAAATGAAAATTATGGCACAAATATTAATCGGTTCCCTTAGTATTTTTAATGGTTCTTCAAAAATATAATTTTTCAAATATAAGCATCACTCTTTCAAGATTAGGATTATCTTAATATACCCAAATATGATTATATGAATCAATGTGAAATTGTGTCAAATCCAAATGTCATGCTGGACATCTGCTATGGTTCCTTTATATAATAAATTTCATTTTTGATGTGTCAGGAGAACAGGTACCTCGTTTTTCTATTAAAAAAATTCAAGAAAAATTCTTGAACCAATGGAAAAGATTAAGCCAATTATGTTGAAACGCATATGGAATCGCAACTATATCAGTAATGGTTCTCCTGAAGAATTTGTGTTTTTATAACTTTTCTCTTGACGCGTCACTTCTACAATACCAAACCTAATTTTTCACGTATATTTTACGTTAGTTCATGGACTATTTTCGATATTTTCTAATATCTTATTTATATTTTAATTGCAGGCATAATACCAGACGCCCTAAGAACCAATTGCAGCAAATGCAACGACAGACAGAAAATGAACGTCGGACGAGCTTTGGCATATTTACTGCACTACAAACCTGAATATTGGTTCGAGTTATTGAATCGTTTCGATCGTGATGGTTCCTATCGAAAAAAACTGAACATTGACTCGGATGACAGCGTTGAGGTTTCAAGACAAGCAAGGAAAGGACGAAGTGTGCCCTTAAGAGTAGCCCGAATAGAACGTATAAAAAGTATTTATGCATGAAAATCATGAACAGCTCAATCAAACAAAAATCTGTTCAATTTCATTATGAATTGTTTTGGATGGTTTCGGTACGACTTTGTTGTTCGTTTTTTTGATTTTTTTTTAGTAGGATTACAAGTGAAAACCTGCTTATTTAAAATTAAACAGCATAAAATACACTGTTCTCAGCACCAAATCCATTACTAGTCTAGTGAGAGTTGCAGATATTGTTTCGAATTGCAAATGTAGGTTAATAAAATTGCCTATATTTTTGTTCGAGTTAATGAGTCCTATTATCTTTATGTTGCATTTTTATTGTTACCTTTTCGTTTTATTGTTTGTTTCTTTGTTTATTCGTTTATCTTTATGTTTGATTTTTTATTTATTTAATTTTTTTCATTTCAAACCATTTTTTGTACTTATTTGAATTAAAATTTTCGTTGAAATTGTGTCGACCAGTAAATAATTTTTCAATATTCTACACATATTTCTGTTCTGAGATGAAACACTTCTGTATCAAACTACCTATAAAAGTTTTAAAACACGCTTCGTGATACATTATAAAGAAAATCAATAGATGGAGAAATATAAGAAAATTGCCTAAATTGTAAAATAAAATGGCTAGTGCACTCCAGGGTCTGTGCAAACTGAAACATTTAATGTGACGCATATTTCAATTTGAACATGAGCATACCTGCCTCGATATTAATAAACTTAAATCATTTTTAAGATGACACATTCTTCAATAGTTGAATAATATGAAAGCACAATAATGGTAAATGATAAGACATGTCTAACGCCTTCAAATACTCGTATCTAGATACATAATATAGATTTATGAGTTATGTGTATCAATCGTAATTAACCATCGTCTTGCACACATTGGCGGATTCAGAGCTCCATTTGGGGGGGGGGGGATCCAAATTTTTTCAAAGTATGGTAAATGCTAAAATGGTGAGATTGTTTTTTTCAGCATAAAGGGGGAGGGGTTCAAGAAAATTGATTTTTTTGTGGATTATCGGTCTATTTTTTTTGGATTGGGGGAGATTTCCCCCCTTTCCCCCCTCTTGGATCCACCACTGCTAGCACACTATTTTCTCGATTAAAATCGATATATTCGCGATCGATTCAAAATAATATACATCAATGAATTACTGTTTTTGTTTGATTGGCTATCACACCTTATTTATTTTATTTTATTAACAGCCTTATTATTTATTTATGTCGGTACGTAATTATTTACAAATGAATCGCTCAGCAACTGGACTACATACCGACCCCCGATAGGGCAAAGGCATCTCCATATCACACCTTATACCATTTGCTATTTGATTGGTTGCATGCGCGAGGGAAAATAATAATAGAAATATGTACCACATTTTGTAAAAAGAAGAAAAAAACAATAATAAGAACCTTATTGTAAACAGTAAAATGTTTCCTCATATTTTTCCAAGAATTCTGTTTCATTGGTAAGGCAGTTTTATCAGAGGGTGAAAAGAGTATTCATAAAGTCCAGAATCAGGTCGAACGTGGAATATGAAATGAGCGAAAAATTCTCTACCCGTTCTGATGGCCTGTAAGCACCATAAATTTTCTCTCGCAACTCGGAGGATCAAGAAAACTTGAAGGAAATCCGGAATTGAAACCAAGAGCACAAGATTCCTAACCAGTTCCTGAGTTAAATACAAATATAAGAAGATAGCGTGTTTCCAGTAAAGCGAATTTTCACTCGAGAATAATAGGATAAAAAAAAAACATGCATAAAATACAAAATTGTGCCCCATGTAGAGCAAACAATAAGCACCAAATTCTCATGGGTCAAAAGAATAAAAATTTACTCTCACAAAAATATAATACTATTCTCTCCAGTTCTAAGAAATGAAACAAATTAATAATTCTTTCGATACATCAATCTCGCCTTCTTTTCGTTTTTTGACTACGATGCATACATTTCTGTGTAAAATTAGAACGTTCCTTTCTCGTTAACAAATCGGAGATCATCTGCCTGCAATACTTCATAACCCAACGTTTCATGCTTTACTGCCATTTAAATTGCAGTCTTCATTTATAGAAGGCAGTAAAAAACGTTTTCCCTAAGAAGTGCACTTTGAAGAGCGAGAATGAAAAAATAGCAAATAACTATTCTAAAATATGATATTTTCTTCTACTGATTTAAAAGGGCTCTCAGATAAGTATAGCTATCCAAAAATCCTCCAAAATCGTAGTATCGAGAATACGAAAACAAAATTATGATTTATTTGCTATATAAAATGAAGTCTAATTGAAATAATATTTGTAAATGGATGCTAAGACAAATCATTTGAGCAATAAGAAAGTTTTAAAATTAGTCAGGACAGGAAATGCAAAGCAACTGCTATTGAAATTGAAAAATAGGCTTGTGAAGAACACTCTCACTATTTAAATGTTGGTATTGCAATTGATAATTACTCTTATATGATAGAAACTTCCAGCTATTAATTATTAGGGGAGACTGGAGCAACTAGGACAACTGAGGTACCTAACTTTCCGTTTGTCATCTTGTGCGACTAACTTGAAAAAACTGTATCTTTTTGCCTCGTTCTTTCTTAACTGTTAATTTTAATTACAATGAACTAAAAAATCGCTTTACACCAACACAAAGAAACAAATTTTTATGACATTTTCCAGAAGCTTTTATGACTCGATACCTGTATTTTACGAATGAAGCACATTGAGCAAACAAATTCGTCGTCAACGAAGCAGGAAGGATATTGTGTTTGGATTCATTTTAAAATTTAATCCTCCAGTGCAGCTTTGCAAGTACATAACTTTTCCATTAAACGTTATTATTTTCTCTTCGTTTCCTACATTCTCTTTTTCAACACGAATACCAGCGGCTGGTCAATCGGACAAAAAGTTATATTATTTCTCATTCAAAGGTTCCCTTTTTTCTTTAGGTATAATGTACGACTTTATAGTTGCACGGGTGTGATGAATTAAAGGTGAATATTACTACCATGCAGAATGTATATTGCATCATCGCGACAGGTGATCTTTGTTCTAAACGTGTGTAAAAATATGAATTTTTTCAGATGACAACGCAATCAAACACGCATCGACATAATAATATCATTTCCGAAGATGAGCGAAAGTTTCCAATGTAAGGGCACTGACATCGTTAATTCATTAGCATAACATAGTCATCAGTTTAAAATTTCGTTCAACCGAAAAACTAGTCCTGATTCATATTTAATGTAAACATCAACCAAAGAATTTGGCGCACAAATTTTATTTCCTATACTTACTGATTTTCTTCTTCCCGAGAAGCAGCAGAATGTGTAAATGGAACTGGATATCAGTATCAGCATAAATAAATAAAATGCAAGTTTTGATTAATCACTGTTACATCATTGATGTGTGAACATTTTTCGTGATAATACGAGTATAATGCATAAAAAATGACTATTATAATAGAGTACTTAATGAAAATAATTGGATAATTGAAACCGATTCAACGAACACATTTGAATCCTTTGAATACGATGTTATGAAACACGAATATAAATCAAGAGATTTATAGAAAAGAACCGTTCGATGACAACTGACAACGGCGTGCGCAGCTTGTGCTTTTTTGACATTCATTTTATCGATAGTCGATTTAAAATTTTGAGCATTTGAATTGGTTTGAATTTACGAATTTAGTGCCGAACTCCCGGTCCCGGGTAAGTGAAGATAAAGATGTTTAGTTAACTCTTAAGAGATCAAAAACATCAATATACAGGGTGTTCCGCTTCGAGTTCACCACAGAGCAACTGCAGGTAGAGTAACACAAGTTACGTTCATGTAAAATAGGCCTACACTCCGGTCAATAGGGGTTGAGTAAGATTGAAATATTATGTTTTTTTTCGGACCAACTGGGGCACTTACTTTTAAAAATTTCTACAATCAAAACTAAGATAGTTAGAAACCTCCGGTTTGCGCCATTATTTAGCAGATAGAATGTAGTTTACTAGTATCACAAATCTAAACAATCGAAGCAATTCTAGAAAAATTTTTTAAAACTGAGGTAAAAAAAGGCTTAAATTTTTCATTAAAAAAAAAATAAATTGAAAAATGTTATTTCAAGGGGTCTTTGAAATAATTTTTTTTTGAAAGAGGATCAACTGCTGTGTCTTATAGTGCATACAGAATTTTTTTTAAACTTTAATTTTTTATTTCAAAAAATTCAACTTTTTTTAGTTTTTTAAAAAAATAAAAAATAGAGAAAATTGGAAAAAATTAAAATCAATTAGTCGTTGATTAGAACAGAAGTAAATATGAAAACTTAGCAACCTTACCCCACTCTCACCCCTCCACACCCGCCAATCACGACTAATTGATTTTAATTTTTACCAAGAAAAGGAAAGGAAAATACTAAATTGCACGTTGCAGTTTGATAGTGTTAAAAATATGATAATAATATTGATTGTATTTTCCTTATACTTAAAGGGAATTTCTCATTTCTGTATTATTTTTAATCAAATACATAATTATCTTACCGTGAATTTTCAGGGGTGTAGTCTGTACCTTTGCTACGAAATCAACATCGACGTCTAAAACACTGCAAGAGAATGTTAAATATAGGCAATTGTTCTGACACATATGTTGCAGATTTGCGTTTTAGAAGCCGAAATGACAATTTTCTCGAGTTCTCAGCTCAAAAGTACACCTATAATTTACCTACCATTTTTTCAAGTTCCGCACCGAATTCGCTTAAATATATTCTATGCCTGAATGAAACTGTTTTTTTTTTTTCAATTTCCATTTTTTCCCCAACTTTATCAAAGCCCCAGAAAAAGAGAATTTTTTAAACATATTTTTCATTATAATTATGATTAAAATTAATTTTTTTGAAAAAATGATAGAGAACTTTTTAATAGTAAATTAAAAGAGGAATAACTTCTGTTTCCAATATTTTTCTCTATTTCAAATAAGAGTACAAACAAGATTAAGATCATGCAAAGTTCTGAAAGATTTTCTACATTTTTATCAATTTTTTTGCGCATTTTTCATTGTAATTATTATGTTGCTCAAAACTGATTCCCACGGCAAAATGATAATATTTTTGGGGTACCATTTATCAGCACGACGAAAATAGGTCAAAATCACGGGAAATTAAAGTTTTTAACGGACCAGGAATTTTTTTACACTGCAATTTAAAAATTTCACGAGTTAAAAAAAAAAAACAAGGAAAAAAAATTTTTTACACGTTAAGAATGTTTTGCACGTCAAAAAAAAACTTGAACGACAAATAAAATAATGAACGGGAAATTAATTTATGAAACCAGCTATTCCTTCACGTCAAAAGAATCTTGACCCACAGTGCACTCACGTCAAAGTTCACATATAAAAAATATTTAGTCACAATAAAAAAAAAATTAATTGATCAGTAAAGCTCGTTTTGCTTTGGTGAGACACCATCGTTTGCGTTTTTGGCCCAATGAGACAGTTTTGGCTCTGGGGGGTGGAGCAATTAACTTTAGGCAGATTAGCATACCCCAAGTGTGCTTGCAGCTAGCATTTTTCAGGAAATATGGGCAAGTACAGTGGGAGTCTTTTATGTCATTTTTGTTGATGGTCCACAAGCCATAGTTATATTCATCAACATCTGAACATAAACTGAATACAGATACAATAGCAAGACAGGAGAAATGCAGCAGAATGACACTATATCCACCGGACACAAAAATACTTGCCCAAAATACTGATAAGACAATGGAAAGTAAAGTGTATCGACGCACACACAAATAATATACACAAAAATGTGTGAATAACTTATGAGATGTCGTGTGGAAGAATATTTTGGGAGGTAAAGTTTTAAATAGTCTGTCAATTAATTTTTTTCCTGTTCCCCCTTGAATATTTTTCCCGTTATTTTAACCCAAATAGTCGTGCAAGAGAAATCCGTTAAATAAAATAAATTTGCTGTGCGTTAAGATTATTTTGCCAATAAAATTTACTGTTCAAAACTATTATTTTCGTCGTGCCATTAAATATTCCCCATTTTTTTGTTTCGGACTCCAACTGTCGTCTTATGCACTCGTTATCGGGTTTCAGACCAAATCGGCCAGATAAAGTATCGAGAGAAATATAAGGTGAAAATTTATTTTCCCCCCTAACTCCACTTAAAGGGACCATGAGAGAATAACACGCTACTGGGTAAATACAACCACCGAGTCATACAAGATGTGCAGGATTACGTCCTTGTTGGCGATTTGCACTCAACATATACTTTCCTGGTTAGTGCCAGTCTTATGGCCACTAATCATTAAAGGAACCATTTTTATTCAATTTATCTAGTTTTGTTTTATTTTTTGCTCCAAGTTATTGCTCATCCATCTCAGTTTCTTCGTTAAAACTGAGATTTAAAAAAAAACTTAATGCATCTAATGTTCTTTTTTGTAAACTACTCGTTTGTCCTTGCATTTAATTTTTTATTCTGACTGGAAAAAAACTGTCTTCTCAGATGACGTAAGCCAATATTCCAGTTTTAATCGAAGCAAAAATTCCCATCCGTAGAAAATGTCGTCCTGTTATTGATTGGAAAAGATGTTTTTAAACGTATAAAATAAAATACGCAATTATAATACGTACCCAGAAACTAATTCTTATAGATACTCTGAATAAATCTGCATAACTGATTACTTTCTCGGAAGTGATCAGCTGGATTTCTGAAAAACCTATATCGTCATTCACGTCCACATAAATATCACATTAGCGTGTAGTAGATTCATTGAAAATCTAATTTTGACCCAAAAAATTAATTTACTTCCATGTCTACCTATAGTTCGAAGACATTTGATTCTATCGGAAGAGGTTGTTTACAACATCAGGTCGGTTTGCTATTTTGATTATCTGTAGAATATGAGTACCTACTCATTAAATGGTACCCCGGTACCTATAAATTGATTTTTACTACGCAGAAGTTAATTTATTTTCAATGAAATTTCCACACGATTGCACAATGTATAATGCAGCAGACACGCTGTTGTTCTCAAATAATAATTAAACTTACACAGCTATTGATTCGCGATTGTTGAAGTGAACATACCCCGAAATGGGGGTTCAAAAATTGCAAACACATGGGAGCATATAATAACCGATTTCGTAGCAATGAATTGGAGTTATTACAAGGGAATAATGAAATAGGCACATAATTTATTACGAGTTACCATTTGACAGTTATTAATGGAACCAGATGATGTACTAATTTGATATGGAAGAATAGAAAATAAATATAAAGATCTTTTTTATTATAATACAATATAGGCTACTATATTTTAGTGGTCATAAAGAAGGTGAATGTACGAAACGAGGTTATCTCTACAATTTGGTAATTTATTAAATAGAATGGCAAGTAGCCAGCGACAGGCATCTGGATCGAGGGAGCGGAGAGGGGATGTCTCCTAAAAAGACCTCTTTTGCCCATTGGCTGATTTGATGGTCTCCGGGTGCTTTTTGAAGACTCGTTCAAATCGTTTCACACGTGGATACTTGCCAATACCAATATCCGATACAGTTTTATATTCATTAAAGGTCACCGTGATTCAGACTTTAAGAAAATTGTATCGCCGCTTAAAATTAATACTGTAAGGTGCATGTGGGTGACTCTACCAACATGTTGGATTTTCAGAAATAAAATCACCAAATTTTTTTCGCCAGCATGTTGAATTTTGTCGTGGAAATGTCAATATAGGTATACCTAACCCATAAAATTTATAACTCTAAAATCAGACATACAGAGAATTTGCGTGGTGTACCATAAACTTTACAAGGAGAAGAATAAAAGGAATGAACTATAGGAGCACTTGCGAGTCCTGTGCAAAAAATTCGTTCAGCTTCGTAATTATGTGTGTGAGTGTCCTCTTGAGTTACATTTTGGTTTCAGATTTGTATAAAGTACAAGTTATTCAACCGTCCATGAAGCCTGTGTAACATTTTTTGGTACGAAAATTCCTTGCAAAAATTCAAAAACAATTCTCGCTAAATTAATCCACCAGAGCGCACCACTATAGGCAGGTGAAATCAGGGGTGTAACTAGCGGGGGCCAGGGCGGCTGAGCCCCCCTGGGATCCTCGTTCACCCCCCTAGCAAAATTAGCCCCCTTCTTCTTCCTAAACTTCGAAAAGAAAAATTAAATAGGGGGCTTAAAAATTAACTGCTCCCCCAAGAATCTTATTTGCCCCCCCTTTCGGAACGCTCTGGCTACATCCCTGGGTGAAGTTGTGATGATAGCCCTTACCGATCGAGGAAAGTGGAGAAATGAAAAAAACAAAAAACACCTCGATTACAATGAACAATGCCGAAGATGAAACACCATCCATCAGAGTTGTGCACTCTGTAGTAAGGGTTGAGTTTGGCAAGAACTGATTTTTTATACTCATAGACTATAGTTTTTTGGCTAAGCTAAATAAATTGTACAGTACAACCCTGTTCGGTTTGACGCATCTCTCCACCTCTCTTTATTCTTAGCAAATTCCTTCATTTCCAAATGAATCTCACATTCTGCAACTTCAAGAATCTGTTTTACAAAATTATTGGGTATTTCTGTCTGCACCTATATAGTTCTTCCCTTCTGTTTTTCTTTCCAAGTTCCAGTAATAACTGCATATTATTCTCAGGTGCTTTAAGATTATGCTTCATTTTTGAAAATTGTTTTCATACCTATTCTCAAAAGATCTTGGCCTAAAATTCACAATATCAAAGTTCCTTGAATTTAATTTTAAATGAATCGAGGTCTTCGTGCTTCGAGAGGTAATCTGGAATGTTCTGCTCGTATATTTGCGTAAACATAAATTCGAACGTCAGCGTCAGTATCATAATTGCAAAAATTCAAAAATAAAATCGACATTATAGTTTAGTACCGTCTTGAAATTCTGAGAAACGTACAAACTGATTAATTAGTATTTGTGGAAGATTGAGTATATGAAGTACCTACTTACCTACATCGTAATTTTAAAATATTTATTATGTTGTCTTGCTCGCTGATGATTTCAGGTTAAATTAAATTTCGGCAAGTCACTAAAATATTTTTTTCATTTATTGAACTAAAATTTATAAAAACGCTCACCTTGAATTCAAACTCTGAAATTTTTTTTCTTACCGATACGAAACTATTGTGATTTCAAAAAGCAAAGCCAAAGTTTCAATTATAGAAATAGATGTCAAAAAAGTTACTCTGATTTTTTTAATAATTTTTTGGGAAAAAACACGCATCAAGAGTTTGTTTCCGTGCTCGAAAAGATGCAGGTGAACGATCATTTTCTGATGGTGAATTTTTCATTTTCACTCGACATGAAAAACATTGAATGAGCTTTCGAAAAAGTTGGAGGAAGCTGAATGTGTGGAACAAATATGACAGGGATTGTTTTGAGTGAAGCTGTACCTAGGTACATAATTTATGTACTATCCTAAAAATAACCCAACGTTTATGAGGTGTAAATTGCAATTTAAAAGCACCCTACTGGTCTAAAGCCCCATCCACTACTACCATCACACACTCTACAAAAGAATATAAGAATCATGTTGGCGATTTTTTTTTTCTCTGGACCTTATGTAAGCTACCTATGAAGTCTCCATTTGTCAGGGCTTCAAATGATGAAGTTACATAATAGTTAGGTCCTTTCAAACAGATTTACTGTCCTATTAACTTTGGATTGGTAGGTATACCTAATCTATGTCACAGAAATCTTCTTTATTATGGAAAAATCTATAAAATTTTATTGAAAATATTTGGTCATAATTATGGATAGTAAAATTTCGCAAAATATTTTCCAAAAGGTATCTCATATTTTGTTTGAATTTTAAACATTTTCAAAAAAAATTTTAGTCACTCATCAGCTTTTATCTTTGAGACAGGCTGTCATGAGTAAAAGTTTTCAAAGTTCGACTTTAATTTTCCATATCATCCAACCTTAGGTGAATATTCATTCCCCTTCTTCCTTTCCCCAACGAAAAATCTGTAAATAGGGAATAATTTCTTGGAAAAATTCAAATTATAGTTGAGACTTAAGATTGATAACATTTCATTGTTTTCATTTTTTTTTCTGGCAAGAAGGTGATTACGCGTATCCTTCCAAATAAAATCGTAGCACCGGTTTTATTTCAAAAATTAAAGAATTGAGGAAAAATATTTACACAATTCTTACTCATTAATATTTTATTGGTTATTAAAATTTATTAATAATAAAAATATACTGAGGTGCCTCCACATACCTCAGCATTACTTTTATCTCCTCAAGATTCATTCTGCAATTTCACACTTAGATAACATAGAGATTATGTTTTAGAGAAAATTTATTAACCAGTTTGAAATTTTTATAGCTGTACAATTGGTGTATGTAAAAATTATATACTCGTAGGTACCTATACTAAATTATTTTCTCGAGTTCGTCAGTGTTGTTTGAAAATAGTGAAAAAATTCACCTAAAACCTTAATAAAGAACACCACTTTTTCAGTGGAAACACGCTATAGCCTTGAGGAGGTTTCAAACATAAAGTTTTGAAAGGAAATTTGACTTCAGTCCATTTCTTGTTCAAAAATATACAAGTTTATTTTTCTCAACTTACTTAGTTTCAGAAAGGAAGCTAGAATTCAGCCTCGTAATTAATAATCGCATGAACGAATTTAAGTTGTTTTAAAAATATTTTATTTTAATATAAATAAAAAAACATTTTAAGACCATTTTCACTATACGCGATACGATGTAAAATGACTCGTACATCCTTCCATGAAAAGATTTATAAAAATATACCTAATATTTTTTTCCTTCTCGCCATCAAATTATAAAGCTGTTGTCCGAGCGAGCTAATGCGAAATAAGAATTTTTATTTCTTCTGCTGTGCATTTAGATGTGGAAAACAAGTTTATTTCATCATTAGTGCAGGTAGATTTACGTGTTCACGCTCAAAACTTTGTATTTATTTACAAATACCTACATAGACAAAAAACAATAAATAATGTCCTTTGGAAAATCCTATATACGTAAGGAACTACATACGAGTATAATAAAAGATCGCATGACTGGATCAGAGAGCATTTATGTATAAATAAATTTTTACTCTCGTTTATTTATTTTAATAATATGAAATTTCAAGTTCAACCACAGTTCGTCTGTATATGGACGCAGTGATACCAAAGTTTTTTTTTTTTCGATCAAGAAATTCTTCCAGGTCATTGACATCTTATGTTTTTAAATATTTTTTCTCGTGAAAAACGATATCATTTTTGTATTTACTACCAAGTGTAATTCCTTAAGCAGGGCATGCTTATACCTTTTTAGAAATTGAATAAAATGTTCTATAATAGCAAGAGCATGAATCTGCAAATAACCATTACAGTCTTTTTTATGAAAAAAAAGGTCCTACGTCAAAGGCGTTAATGGATTTTACACAAAGTTAGAGGGCGAAAGAAGCCACCCCATTGCCTGAAATGCGCTGGTACTTATGTAAAATAGACTGAACAAGGGGTTGATGGTAAATAGGTAGATAGTACTTTGAGCTGTCATTGTAATTGCTGTTACAAGGTTAACTTACATATACTTCTATAAATATTCGTTATTGAGTATGGATTTTGAGATGAAATAGTATTTTTTAAATTCAAATTAAATTAATACTCCTCTTTATTCATTACCATATACTTTATCCCAACTTCCTATTGAGAGAGAAATTTCTTACTTTTAAGAGAGTTATAGGATTTCACCTCATGTGGATTTCGAACCCTGCATTTTCTTCAATATTTAGCCATACAGAAGAAAATTCAGTTATCTAGTCATATCTATGCATCTAGTTTGATATGTATATGCATTACACTTAGTCCGTATACCCAATGGGCTCTGCAGGTGAACAAATTCATTTCAACTGGCTAACTTATAAATCTCCCACACGTCATATGGTTGAACTTTATAGAAACGAACATTTTATTTTTGGCATATTGCCTCGCGTATAATTTTGCATTTCAGCTGAGAATTTGAAAATGATTTTTATAAATTTTAAACTAAATGATCTATGCCTTCTCTTGTTATGAAGCTGATAATTATGTTGAACTCGTAACCAGAAAAAAAATTAATATGTCATTCGAGTGACCCATAAATGTGGTAAATTAATTTGGCATGTTATTTGCAACTATCACATGAGTAGTCAATTTTTTTTTTCAATTTATTATTTTGTCTAATATGGGTGAATAATATTTTCATTCTTTGCGGTTTGGCTGGAAAAAACCACTAACCTTGACTATGGATTTGTATAGAAATTTATGAAAGAATGAGACTGCTATCAGTAATGAAGGAGTTATGTACCTACCTATTTAATTTGAGCATTAGAGTTTATACTGTTTAATAAACAAAAGCAAAGACGTACCTAATCTTTAACGTTGGTATCTCAAGGAAGTGTATTAAATTCAGGTTTCCGCATGCAATGACATCTGTCTTAAAACTGTGGGATGACTGCTCTGTAGCATGACGACCTCAATGTTGTCTCAAAATCTAAATCAAAATCATTAACAATCTCTTTCGCAGACAAAATACCACTATTTCCACCGATAAATTTCATCGAAATCGTTTAAAACAGACAATTAATGGCCGTGAAAATTTTGATTAATTACTTATAGTTTCCTATTTTAAAATAATACACAGAGGCATGTATTGTTTGGGTAACAGCCATACCTACTCCATTGACTGATCACAAATCGCCTTATAATTATTACTTAGTGTAGTAGAAACGTCTATAATAAATTTTTCAATTGATATATTCCTTTCAACTTGAGAGGAAAAAAATTGTTGTGGAAACTTTCTCTACCTATAGGTACATACTTGCCGAGACCAAAATTGCAAGGTTTTTATTTGAAGTAAACATTATCTATCACTTCAACCAAGTAAACTCAACAACTTCCTAACTTGACTATAGATTGATATTCGGTTTACAATATAGGTAACCCTCGTAGTAAACCAAACAAAATTTCAATAGGTCTATAATTAGGCACAAGTTCACCTCAAATGAAAATCTAAAAGTAAATAATTTCGAAGAAGAAAAACCTCATTAATTTCAATCACAGAGATGACGAAACACGAATTAAAAATAATTAACAAAGCAAATTTCGCCAAAAAGCGCAAATACACGTATCTATATTCACTTCAACCGATATTTTCAGAAAATTTATTTCATCACATATCAAAATCGAGTTTGATATGTAGTACCAATGAAGAAATTCATGATTATAAAGCTGGGGAGTACAAACTATAAGTCTTCAATTACCAAACTCATGTAGCTTCTCTTTTGTACATATAAGAAGCAGGAAGTATCACGAAACAGCAGGAAAATTATTAACTTGAAGAAATAAGTGAACTAGGGACCCAGAAAATGAACTTTTTTTTTTTAGCTATATCTGGTCAGAAATAAGATTTTGAGGGTACCCAAATTTCAAAATGTAAATTTTCAGCAAGACAGATTTCTGCTATCCTCTATTAAAGGAAATATTATCTTCGCCTCAGATTAAAATTATTTCCAAATATTAGCATACTGAATCTATGAAATTACGTAATATGTACAAAAGTTAGACTTGATGCTTTGGCAAATAAATTGATGACAAATATCCCTCAAAAATTCAAACAACAAGAAACCAACCATAAAAACACAAAGACTATGGGCATCAATCGAATGCGTAGGTAAAACAAATTTTTTTAACAAGTAGGTAAATAGACTTATTTGTCACCTTCAAAGTTTAATTGTTCATGTAACATTTCATTTAAGAATACTTGAATAAATGAACCCATAGCTCGTGAGTTAGGTCAAGAGAAATATCGTAGCAATTTTAATTCAAAAGTAAACTAAGTACAGGCCATATTATTACATCCTTTTAATCTCTTAAGACAAATTTACTTTTCTCATTCTCGATGATTTGTGTATCCAAAATGTTTGTTTTACACTATACTGTGGGTATATACTTTGGCACCTTCTTGATGAAGGTGCGCTATTTCGGCAAATTTAAGCTTACCAGTCCATTATTTGAAAAGGAGGTAGAATTTTCATACTTGACCGAGATGATAATTTTCTAAAAAAAAAAAAACTATATTTAGGGATCGTTCAAACTTCCTGACACCTTATCATGGTAAAAAGTTGAAAAATCAATATTAGAATTCGAAAATACAATAACATATAAAGGTGATTGAAATAGAAACTTTTTGACTTTGAAATCTATTTCATGAAGTTACGACACCAACGGATTTTGGGAGGTTACATGAAGGCTTATATGTTACCTACCCGATCTGCAAACTGTGACACAAATGTGGAGGAGAAATGTGACGCAGATGCGGCAAAAATTCAACCAATCAGGAAGCAGCAGTGGCATTTTTGTGACACAGATGTGACACATTTATGTGTACACAAATTCAACCAATCAGGAAGCAGTGGCACTGTTGTGACACTGATGTGACCCACTGGAAAAATTATAAGTCACATCTAGTGTCACAAAAAAGTTACATTTCTCCTTCACATGTGCATCACATTGCAGATCGGGTAAGAGTTGAAATTAGTCCCCCCCCCCCCAAAGAAAAAAAATTAAGTTAGCCCCACCATACTTCAATGAAAAAAAAAAAATTGATTTATTTATATACTTACTAGTAAGTTGTGATAATTTTTACTTTTTATTTTTATTTTTTTCACTTCTCATATCGTCTTATCAAGGATTCAATGGTTTTATTAGCGGTTGAAAAGTGTTTTCCAACAAAACATATCGAGCAAAGTCTGCTTCTAAGTTACGACATTATTTTAGTTAGATTTTGGCTCCCAATCCTCAAACCAATTTCACAGCATCAAATCATCTAGATTGGATTCAAATAAGGTATACATATTTGAGGAATGCACACGATCAGAAGAAAAGTTTAGTAACCATGCACTTAAAAGAATTTCATTATCTTCGCATTAATTATCTACTGCGCACCCTCCCCCTAACACTTTTTAGACCATCACGTCACATATCCAAACAGATTTAATCTTTTGCTTACTTAATTAATGTGTATTTATAAGGAAGAATTTCCATTTATGCTGCCTACTTGTCTTTCTGTAGTTTTAATTTGATTATTATTTGTTTTTCGAATCACAACCAGGTAAAAATTCATCAGCAGTGTGTTTTTCTATTTCATTTTCCGAAAAAGATGCAGTGTCAAAGTTAGAAAGGATGATCTGAGGAGTACCCAAAGAAACCTTGACGTTAAAAATCATCCAACTATTTTCGTGATTGAAAATATACGAGCAAAGTGAAAAAATGTATTAAGAAACAGGTTTTGAATTTAAAATTATAGGTATATCGACTGTCGATTTTGTTGTTTTTTAATGCAAAAATAAAGTTCTTCTATACTGTCTACTAAAATCACAATATCCGAACACGTCTGGCCAAGTGATTTGGTTTTTGTGCAATTTAAATGGAAAATAAAATTTTTCAATACTAAACGTTGAAATTTTCCGCACCTTTTCTTCAAAATACAAAAACGGAACTTGAAATGTGGTTTCATTAAAATCGAGATCATTGACTGATCAAAATGTTCTCGATTAAATCCCATAAGGCATTCAGATATAGGTAGGTAATATTCCTTCTGATTATGACTGTAGTTGGTTTAGGCTTATGCTAATGCTCTTCTTATCAAGCATTAGCCAGCATTTATTTATACAAATCTGTAATATAGCTTTGTCTAAAATAGGAGGAAGATAGAGCAATAATGAACTTATCACCATTTTGAAACTATTACTCAACTTGTAAACCTTATTTTTAGGCACCTATATATCTACATGGAACCGAGAAAAAGAAATGACGATAATCTGTTAATTGGCAGTTACGTTTGTTAACATGTTTACATCATCACTTTTATATCGGCAAGGTCTTATAGTTTGAAACCAGATAAAGATGCACTATTGAGTGCACATTATTTATCAACCCTGCTGCATGTGTACATGGGAGAACGAAAAAAAAAACAATCTGCGCTGCTCTCCTTGGAACCTTTGAGGTATATAATTACCTGACTCAGGTCTCAAATAAAGGTCTCCTCTATACACTCAGAGAAAAAATATTAAAAATTAGTATGCTGCATTCTAATTTTGGAACAATTCAGGTTTTATGTGAAAATTTAATTCAAAATACACCTATATTAAATTGTATGCAGCACGCAATTTTTAACATAGTTATTTAGGTATACTAATTTAGTCATTTTCAATATTTTGTATTAATCTTTCATATTTTTTTACTTAATTTTTCATCATATAAAACTTGAATTGAGTGCTTTTCCTTAAGAAGGTTGAAAAAATTTAAAAAAATTATTCTATTATGCTTCCTCTTTCTAGCAGTGAAAACCATATCCTTCCGCATCTATTGTCATTATAAAGATATATTTATAAAAAACGTAGCAGAAATCCTCAAATTTTTGTAATTAATGGCATACAAATTTTCAAAAAGAGCCTGTAAGAACTGAGAAGCTAAAAATCTGAACTAAGGTCACATTTGCCAAAAATCAAATTATTTTATGGATTCTGCTAGAGAATTTCATACTTTGGTTTTTCATTTAGCTACAAATTTTCCTTCAACAAATAGGAATGAGGATAAAAATGACATCAGGATTTTTTTATGGTCATAAAAACTACCATGTTGAATCTAGCAGTATTGCCAAAATCATTTTTCACGTATTTTGCATTATTAACTTTCACATTCTGTGAAGTACTGGCATTAAAAGTGAGAAAAAAGTAGTTTTCTTTTGAACGGTGTATCTAGGCACTCCCTTCAGTCAAATATTATTTCTACTCTTGCCAAGTAATCCACTGACTCATTAGTAATTCTTATAGAGAAGAAATGTAGCAACAAACGCAAAACACCACTCGTCTCTAAGTCATTTTAAAAAAAAAGTTATGATCAATTGAATATTCCAAATACATTTTTCTCAAAACGGACTTTTTAGAGATACGCCTTTCTTGAAGAAAAGCACTCAATTATACTATAAAGTTAGTATGCCAATACCATATTAAAATTTATGAAGCAGTTTTCTCTTAGTGTATTATTGTGAATTTTAATTGATTTTGTTGAATACAAATATATAGGACTTTCAGTTACTTTACTTACCTACATCTCATCTGTGAATGTTTCATTTTGACGTTGAACAAATTATAAGATTAAAATATATGCAGTTTTTTAATACCGATTTCGTACATGAAGTACCAATTTTTTGAAATGAGAATGCCAAAAATAGTGGAAATTACTAAACCTATATTTTGGATTTCCTATGATTTCGTACAGACAAACTAAAAATCATGGAGGTTTTTGTAACTGACTCCTCCATTCGGAGAGAGAAATAGATTGGCTTGAAACTTTTCTTCGAATTATTTAATAGATTTATTTTGATTTTGATTTTTTAAACTACTTTATGCGTATCTATCATGGAAAATCACTCGAAATTAACCACAAGCTATGTGAAATCGTGGAAAAGAAAAATTTAGCAGGAAAATTTTCTTCATGAAATGAAATCCTTTTAGAAAACTACTACAGGATTTGACAAACATGAAATAAAATTCATAAATAAAATGTTGGCAATCCTTCAAACAGTGAATTCACATCTCGACTATGTACCAAAATCTGCAACCTATTTCCACGAAAAAGATAACGGAATAAAATTTCCAGAAAATAGAAGACACTTTCATTCACACACGTGTTTCATCAGAGATTCAAGCCGACGAATGTTGCATTTATATTTTTTTCTCATTCTGTTTACTCATTTATAATTTGCATTGAAACTGGTCATTGAAAATAAATGATGACGATGAACAGACACAAATACATAATCTATACTCCAAAAGTGATTTACGTCGAAGGTTAAGCAACCGAGTAGCAAAGAACATCTTGAACTTGTAGTGTCAATAACAGCCGGAGGCCATACTGGTCTCCCCCAGAGTTATTAAAACAAAGTTGTAATCCACTTGCTCCAACCAAATCTCCAGAGAAGTCTTTATAAGCAAGCACGTGAGTTGATTTTACATTATTATCGAAATTGACACGCCAGTGAAAACATCGAAATTAAAAGTGCTTGATTTTTTTATTCATTTATTTATTTGTTAATTTTTATTTAATTGTGTAATTAGTGCTCGAGCCAAGATGAATTCGGTTTCTGTTTTCGCTCTTTTATTGTGCGTTGCCTTTTGCTACGGTGCTCCTCCAGCACCAAAAGAATATACCACAAAATATGATGGTATTAATTTAGATGAAATATTGAACAGCAAAAGACTGTTGGGCACTTATATCAAATGTTTGTTAGATGGTACTTCTTGCACACCTCAAGGAAAAGAACTCAGAGGTAAGAATACTTTTTTTTAATTATTGTATTTAATGAGTAGATTTTTTGACTGAAAAATAAATTACAAATGATTAAAAATTTAATTTCGATTATTTATTATTTTATTATTAATTAAGTTACCTATTCTTTCAAAACGAATTTAAATGCATAATTTAGTACCAGTAGCTGCTCACAGATATTTGCTTAATATATTTTGATTTTGCTAATATTCTGGGCGAATAAAAAGTCAAGCGTCCGTTTCTCACTGTTAAATATTTTAAGGCATTAACATCTTCAAAATGTTGAAATATTCTGGGAAGCAATTGAAAAATAAAAAAAGAAATTACGTCTAGTATTAGAAGCCACTGTAGTTTATGAATATTACATGTTAGAATTTATCTTCTTTTTTTTAACGCCGCCGACGAATTTCATCATCTATAATTCGTTACTACATTCAAATTTTAAACAGAGGGTAGGTTTCTTTAATTTTCAGTTTCCCTCGATAATTTTTTAATAGCTTTGAAATAATAATTTTTCAAATCTAAACGAACCAATGTATATTCGGTTAGTGAGATTGTAATTAAAATAATTCTTCAGAAATTACGGAGGAGTTTTTTTTTTAGAAATATATTTCGTATAAAGCAGAGTAGACGTATTTTGGAAAATTAATCTCACTCATAATAATTTCACGTGAAGAAGCTCAAAATAAATATTTTTAGCATGAAGAAATATTTATTTTCATTTGTATTAAAAAAAAGACTCGAAAAATATTGAAACACCCCCAGCTTCCAACAACTGTGAGGATTGCAGCATGACACGAATGTTTTCTTATTGGTTTGATGAAATTCTAACTCAGCTGCCCCGTCCCCAACTATATGAAGCAACAAATTCTCAAAATTTTTTATTGTAAAAAAAAAACAAATACCTCCGTCATGAACACCACGGAATCATGGAAACATTTGTCAACGATTCGGGGTGTTTAAGAAAATATTAAGATGGGCTCGACTTTAATTTAATTGATACATAGAAAAGTTCATTGTCTTAATATACATGGGTGAATTTAATTATGAAGGGAGCAAGGCGGCTTACCCCTCTTCAGAAAATTTCAATTTTTATTCTGGAAAAAACGTGGTAGTATGAATGATTTTTCTAACTGAAATTCAATAAAAGTTTTATTCATTATTTAGGTGTAAACATGGATAAATACTAACTATAGTTCTATAATGACTGTGGACAGGCTGTTCTACTCATAATATATTTTGTAAGATCAATTAATGAGTATCAAAAACCTATTTCAAAGGGGGTTTACAAAAAAAGAACACAATTTTTTTCTTTTAATTTATTCGAATCCAACTTTTCTTTCTACTCTATAATATAATATTAGTGTTAAAGATAGTATAATTTTGCCTCCAAAAGTGGATAAATATTATTTTACTGTTACTGTATTTTTATCGTTTTTAAATACTTAGTTGAAATATTTTTTTTTTTTTTGTAAAACTAATAAAGTTGTGATTGCTGCATGATGTACACAGCTTGGAACTTGTTATAAGCAGATGTCCTTCACATGTTGAACAATACCTGAAAACATTAAGGAAGGGGAAAAGAAATCTACGATCAAACGGGTCTATGAGCAACCTCTCATTTAGTCATTCAACCTAAATTCTTGACAAATTTAATTTTTACTTGACACATTTACGTACTCGTATAGCTAACCATACACGTATGAAGCATTCATTATCCATCGATTCCAAACGAAGTAGAAAAAAAAAATCATTAATTTCTTTCAAAACTGATACCCATCATAGAAAATTAACATCATTCCTAAAATGAGTTTCTCCATAGGTAGGTAAACAAAGTTTAAGAAATAAGTGAGAGTATTTTGACTTGCTAAAAATTTTAGACGAACCCAAGGTCATGTACCTTGACGTTTTTGACACAAAATTTTGTTTTGTCCTTTCTTTAAAATAATAAAAATATGGTATTCTAGGTTTGTGAGGGACAACAGTCCAGTGCCGAACCTTGTAAGCCGCTAAAACCAATGAAAAAATAATCTGTGTCCATGGTGTGAGTTTCAAGGTCTGAATATGTGTAGAAGTCAAAATGTGATAATGGGTATATAACTTGCGAAAATTCTATCGGGAATTACTTCTTCAAGGATTTCATGATATGCATATTCGGTTCAATAGCCCACTTAGAAAACTAGTTTTTCAAGTTTTATCTTAGAAGAAATTACTATTTCTATCTCAAAAAGTGTGACAAAATGTTCAAGAGAAGAAACACAAAGCGCAACAGTAAAAACGAATTTCTAAGAAATTGAAGATTTTTTTGTCACCTTAACACAAGAAAAACCATTTTTTACTCGATTACTCAAAGGACCAGGTGGCGTCATATACGACGCCACAAGAATAACCTCCAAAGACCAGGTGGCGTTATATGACACAAGTCGGGGTTCCTCAAAATAATCGATGGCTCTGCGGAAAAAGGGCCAATCTGCATATTTTCCCAAAGGGCCAATCTGTTTTAGAGGTTCCAATCAGGAATGTCCGAAGGGCCAATCTGCGTTTTATTGAAGGGCCAATCTGATTTAGGCATACAGAATAAGGAAATAAATAGGGCCAATCTGTTTGTAATTTTGAAGACCAAACATAGAATTTTCAGATAAAATATTATTTACAATGAATTTATTTAGATTTTACCAGCCTGAATTTTCAAGTTGAGCAACCAGGTTGTACAGCACTGTTTAATAAGAAGTATCTAATGTCCGGTTGTCAATTCCATACTTGAAATTTGTAAATGAATTATTTTCCATTTTGTAATTACTCAGCTTTTACTTAATGTAGAAAGCTGAATTTGGTCTCATTAGAAAGAAGAAAATCTCAGAAATATGTTTACATACATGAAACTTTTTGATTAGAGGTTTAATTTCCCTGCTGATGATGAAAAATTTGATGAAAACAGTTAATTCTATTCTTCACTTCTACACAACATTTCAGAATGGAGCTATTTTCATTCATTCATTTCATGGTAACTCAAGTTCTATCAGAATTTGAGTGAAATTTGAGCAAGATTGAGCAAAATTCGATCAAAATATGAAGGAAATTTGAGTAAAATCTGAGCGGAATTTGAACAAAATTTGTGCTGAATGTGAGAGAATGTGAGTGAATATAATTATAGTAATATTTTTTCATCATATTTAGTTCCTCAGAAACTGAAGATATAAAAAACTATTTTAAAGGGAAAAAAATGATGAAATTTTTAAGATAATAAAAATAATACTTGATGTAAATTTCAACTTTGAAGATGAAATACTACTTAAGATTTACAATAACAGGTCCCAAAAGTCAGTATTTCTAAATAAGAAAGAAAGGCCTGCTAAAAATATTTTTGTTATGATTAAAATAATTCAATAAATTAGTACAAGTACCAACAATTTTATTTCACTCATTTTCTTCTTTTTTTCCATAACTTTTTTCTTTAATGAATCATTGGGATCCAGTTTTTTCCTCATCATGCCTCTACACATTATCAATTTGTAAAACATTGTTACCTTACCCTGAAGCTGGTACTCTTTACTCCCCGTAGAAATCAAATAAAAAGTAAAATGTGAAAAAGTAAATAAAAAATTAATGGGAAAAAACACTAATTTTTAATAAAAACTTGTGTATATTCAACAGTTTGGCCCTTGATAATTTAGTTGGTCCAGACAAAATAGGAAGGAACAAAGGGCCAATCTGCCATTTTTTAGATATTTCTCTACATTTACTCAACACAATTTAATGGGGTGGAAGATTTTGGGTGAAATACAATAGTAAGAGGTTATAAGTACCTCATAAAAAACTTACAACATAAAAATTTGAATCACTCTTCTAGGAATTCAACTTTGAAGTTTACAAATGCCTTACAAAAATGCAGATTGGCCCTTTTTCCGCAGAGCCATATTGTTCTTTTGAGTAGTCCATCTGAAAATTTTGAGTGACGTCGTATAAGACGCCACCTGGTACTTCTAGTGTTGAAATATAATACTCTCATTGACTAATGGACTTGTTTTGTGGGTTAATATAATGATTTCCTTATTTTGAACGAACTATAATAAAAAAATAATTTATTTGGGACATATTATTTCTTAGCTTAAGCTAAAAAAATATCTGCAACTTCACTTTCTTAGGTCAGGGGCTTAAATAATTGTACACTTAATTTTCTTCAAGCGTACTTAAGTTGATTTTTGTTTATTTATTTATCCAATATAAGTAAAGTATAGCTCGACTAATTTGTGAATTTGTGTAATTCATAATTTCAGAAATGTTACCCGATGCTTTAGCCACAAGCTGTGCCAAGTGCAATGAGAAACAAAGACAAGGTGCCATCAAAGTCATCAAAGTTTTGGAAAGAGAATACCCAGAGGACTGGAAGAAATTGTTGAACAAATGGGACCCAGACCGTAAGAAGATGGAAGCTTTCAAAAAAGCCTACCCCGATCTGTTTAATGAAGTTTTCAATCATTAAAATAGAAATAAAACCTGATGCAACCTATACTTCTACTCTCCAATCATTTGTTTTTCCCACCATTATTGTTTCTCATTCTCTACCTGATTAGTTTAGGTATTTATTGAATGATTATTATTTTACTGTAGTATGTGATATAAATTATTTTCAAACTAATAAATTAAAAATAAAGGAGTTGAATTATTGATTTTTTTTTTTCTACAGTGACCTACTTCAGATATGCACCTAATTCAATTTTATTAGGCTATTTTACTTCAACTGATGCAACGTAAGCTTAGTACGAATTCCATTTGCTATAACGCTGTGATTCTTGGGAAACGAAAAAAACCGAACAGATAAGTGAAACAACCGGGGCGGCTAAATAATTCTGATTAAAGAACAATATTCGAAACTTCAATAATAGAATACTTCAAAATGAATTAACACTAGAAAAACCAGGTTTTACTCGATTACTCAGAGGACCAGAGAATAACCTCAAAAGACCAGGTGGCGTCGTATGACACAAGTCAGGGGCTCTCAAAATAATGGTCCTTTGAGAAATCCATCTCAAAATTTTGAGTGGCGTCGTATATGACGCCACCTGGTGCTTCTATTGTTATCGTCGGTGGTACGATAAATATACCTCCTACGTGCAGAAAACGTAATTTTACAGGGCGAAAAAAATTTTTAATTTATTCAGAAAGGAACATTATTTTAACAAATTTTATAATGAAGAGATGAAACTATGTGGAAATGAATTGTTCTATCCACATTAAACTTTTCAGAGTAGAAAACAAAGTATGAGGGGTCGAAGGAAAAATTTTGTAATAATTGAGTAGATAATTCCTTGTAAAAGCTGTTATACTTCCAAAGAATCAATAAATAATTAAAAAAAAAAAACTTTTTCCTAGCATTTTGCATGAATAATTTGACAATCGTTATTTTTTGACCATTTAGTTCAAGTTGGACTGATTCTAGTGTTTTCGTTAGTATGAATCCAATACCCACTTTTTTAAATTACTCATAATCGGATACACATGAATGAAAATTTATTGATAGTTTTTTATTGATAGGGGTAGGTTAAATTACTACTTTCGTTACAAATTTCAGTTTTATATATTTTTTCTGAATCTCAGAATATCATAAAACGGAGAAATAATCGTCGATATTATACTCTTACTATAAAATATTTATTTAAAAATATTATTCTCAGTGGTTATGAAAAAAATTTCTCATTTTTTTATGCCCATAACGAACCTAATATTTGAATGTTCATCATTTTTCTTGAATTTCGGAATTACTTTTTATAAATATTCTCAATTTTTATGATCACGTATTATAGTATTGTCAACGTTTTATAAATGTCAACATGCGCAGAAAGAGAAATTCAAACGCGAACTGTGAATTTAAAAATTGGAAAATTAAAAAAAAGAGACTCAGAAATGAAAACCGCTTTAATACCACCTAGATATTTTGAAATTATTTTATTTTCAAGTGAACGAAATGTTACAGAAAATCAATATCATTACAATTCTTCGAACACTTTTAAAATATTTTTTATCGTCATTTTAGTTTGATTTGATCTCAGTGCCACCATTCAGAAAGCCTTTTTGAAAATATTTCAAGTATTTTTTTGTCTGAAACACTTTTAAGCCCATTAAAAAGTATTTTCACTTCAATAAGAAAGAACAAAAAATTCTCAACAATAATTTATATTTTTGGAACTAGTTTCAAAAGATATTTCAAAATATTAATTCGAAAATATTATAAAAAAGATATTTTCAAATTATTAATCAAGTTCCCATTAATAAATTCTAAATATTCAGTAAAAATATTTCAACTCTCTATTAAAAATATTTACTAAGTATTTGAAAAATATTTATCTAATTGCCGTCATACATATTTTTTTGAATTATTCAATCTGTAATAAATTACGTAATTCATACCATGTTTGTGTATTTTTTCTATCAGTTATTGATTACTGCATTCAATAAGTTTCATCTATAATATTATTACAGGCATTATTTTCTAAAATTGAATTATTAACTTGAACTGATTCAATTAAAGTAAAATCACAATCACAATAATATTTCAATTCTTGATCGTAACCACAAGAAAAAAGTACCCAATATTTTATTAGGTTCAAGCCAAACCATTAGGCTACAAAATCTGGAAGATTCTAGCAAGCCTAACGTTTATATTTAAATTTAAATTTAATCTAAACATATTTGAACTAAATTTAATTTTGTCATTCACAAACTTAATAATTCTACTTCATTTTTAAACTAAAATAAATTTAGGAACAATCACAATATTTCGATTCTCGATCGTAACCATAAGAAAAAAGTACCCAATATTTTATTAGGTTCAAGCCATACCATTAGGCTAAAAAATCTGGAATATTCTAGCAAGCGTTCGAAATTTCGAATAGGCTCCACGTTCGCTCGAATAATTCTCGAATCAACTTGAAAGAACATGAAATTTCTGGTTCGTTCCGCATTGAATGTGCGGTGGTGAAGTTTTTAGTATAAATACTCGTGTCCGTTGCGTCTTCTCAAGTTAATTGTATTCGAAAGTGAAGTAAAGTGAATTCGAAGCGTTTTCTAAACTTACGAAATTTTCACGATTTTTAAATCAATTCTTGTGTCCTGTGTGTCGAGTAGTTTGTCGATTGTTTTCGTTTCAGCAGCTGTCTTTTTTCTGTAAAAGGTAAGTCACCCGATGTTCCGTGTGAGTTCTGTTATTCTTTCTTCTTTCCGACGTAATAAAGTAAGTTCGTTCTTAAGTCGTGAGTTTTATCGTCTGAAGATTTAGCAATGCAATTTCCTAATATTTGTTTCTTGTGTATTTAGATGTCTTTACTACCGTACGTGTTGAACGACGCCTGGAATGATCCGTTGACTCGATTATACGATCAGCACTTCGGCTTGGGCTTGCTCGATGATGACATTTCGCTGGTCAGACCATCGTTGTCTTCTCTAGTCGGTCCCCTTAGCGCTGGATACTTACGAATGAATAGACCATTTGTGCTGGAAGAGAGTGGTGTTTCTGCCATCGAGAACGAGAAAGATAAAATTAAGGTTAGCGCCTTGAGTTTAATGTCATTTCTATAATATTGCTGACCCGAAATGATAATGTCAGGACTCGATTTGTTCAGTAACTGTAGTGTCGAGAATTTCAACTTTAGAAAATTCAAGTTTATCCTGGGCAAAAAATTTAGGATGACTTGACTAAACAGAGTATTATACGAACGTTTCGAAACTGAAAATTTTAATTTGATTTTTTTAGTTGAAGTCCGGGAATTGTTTGCAAGTATTTTGCTGCTAATTTCCTCTTGATCCCTTTTTACGATTCTTGATTCAACTTTGACTAGGGAACGAGTAAATAAATTATATGCATTCATGACTTGGTTTGTTATTATTTTACAGATCAATTTGGACGTTCAACAGTTCAAACCGGAGGAGGTGAACGTGAAAATTGTTGATGACTATTTGGTTATCGAGGGTAAACACGAGGAAAAGCAGGATCAACATGGATACGTGTCTCGCCAGTTCACTCGTCGGTACAGATTACCCGATACCATCGTGAAGGAGAATATTTCCAGCACAATTTCGTCGGATGGAGTGTTGCAGATTACGGCTCCCAAGAAGCCGGAAGCCATTGAAAACCAAAAAGAACGACAGATTCCTATCACGAAAACGAACACTCCCGCTATCAAGCAGAAGAAGGACAATAAAGGAGAAAAGATGGAATCTTAAATAGCATTTTACATCCTCTTTCATATACTTTCTATGCTAGGATCTTATTGTATACTTTCCATATATACGAATACCTTTATTGTATACTTACCGAGGAAAAATGTAAGAAATAAATTATTATTCATTTTCTTAAGTTATTGTCGACTGATAGTTGTTCCTAAGGTTTGAAAACGTAATAAATTTTTTTTACCTGACATATTTGTTTTTCTTCTTACATATTTTTTTTTCATTAATAAAGAAATTCGTGCACGTAAAGCAAGAGTGTAAAAACTTTGACTCCTAAGGTCAATGCTACGCCCAGGTTCAAATTTCTTTTTTTTTCTTGTGCAAGTCTGAATTGTTAGCTATTTCATGCGTGAATAACGCAAAATTCCGTACGAAAATCAAATTCTTACGTTCAAGACACACTATACAAAAGAGTAAATTTTAATGAACACAGATGTATTTTGTATGTATAATTAATCTAAGCAAAAGGATAGTTTTTCTATACCAGATACAATTCTTAGGAATAAAACAAGATTTTTTTTAAAATTATTATTATTTTTTACTAAACGAAATGTACAGTAATAATCAATACGTAACTCTAAAAACAAACAATATTTTAAAGATCATATCAGACTAGAAAATCGAATTATAATTTACTTCATTAAATTTCTAACATACTCGTAGATTATTATATAAAATAACTATCCGAACATATTGAATAGCTATAGCTATAGATTTTGATTTATGTATGTAATTTTTTCTCTCAATTTTCCAGTATTCTTCTGTTTTTCGAGGGGATAAAATTTGAGATAAATACTGTATATTATCGCTCATGTACAAGAGATGGAATATGAGAGGGGAAAAAATGATAAACAAAAATTAAAGAAACATGAATATATAATAGAAAAAAAAAAAAAAACCTGTGCGAAGAAAACGAAAAGTTGAAGATATTGCTAAAATGATATAATGTAGGAAAAGTAAAAATATTTACAATAATGATGATTGAAAATGTAGCTTACATGAGGAGAACGTTGTATATTACATCGAACGATAAACAATTTCACCAGGCATTTTTCTAATTTTTTTCATTAACGAATATGAACACAAAATTACTGAAAAAATTCGATTCTTCGGTAAATACTCACACACAGACTTGAAGGAAGCGAAAAATGATTCTACTTCGAGCATTATTTTGAAGTAAATTTTTGGTCGTCGTCTCCAGAAAAAATATCATTCGAGTTACACACATTTGATTAAACAGAAAAAAAAAAAGAGAAAATAAATTACGAAAGAAGTTATAAAAGAATTAAAGAGTATCAATTCAGATAACAAAATATAACAAAAAAGCAAATATGTTAACTAGTTTTCACAAATGCTGCTGACTAGGATCACAAAAAATGTCAATAATAAAAAGAATTTTTTTCGAAACCGTTCACATAGATTGTAATGACCACAGAGCAGTACAAGGTGAACATAATATAAAAGGAACTTTTTATTCATCATTTATACATAAATCCTACAATAACGGCAAATGAATGGTTCGTACGTAATTATTTCTCTGAACAAGGCTAAAGAGGAACGAAATTTTAAAACAATATTCACAAAATGCAAAAAAATGAACAAACTACTACATTCACTCATCTAGATGATAAAATTCAAATCAGACACCTACACTAAGAACGTATTATTACCTAAAATACAAGTGGTAACATATAAATTTATTGACATTTTTATGTTCGTAAAATCAACCTAAAAACTAAAAACTCATCATAACGGAGGAAAAAAAAGTGCAACAAAATAAAGATTAACAAAACAAAAGAAGGAAAAGAAAAAAATTGATTTCAAGTCCTTTAATCATTAGGCCTGAGATCTTGAATGCGTTTTGACGCACTGATATCGAGATTAGTTTCAAAATAAATTAAAATGAGTGATAGATTTTACAAAAAATGTGATAAAAATCCAATTTCTGGAAGTTTAGCAGGCAGTCTCATTCAACCAAGCAAATACTCATGAAGAAAAGCTTGAAACAAAAAAAAGTTTAAAACGCAAGAAGACTAAAATTATTGCGATCATACATTGGTCAGCCATACTCTTGAAAAATATGATTTTTAATGAGATTCTCCTTAAAAATATCTTCTCTATGGTGATTCAAAGTCAAATTCACTTGACAAGCCATGAAGTGGGAAAAAAGGCATTAAGATTGAGACTTGAGAGTCTTATTTTACCAAATTAAGTAAAAATTCTCAAAAATAGAGCAATAAAAAGTAACTTCATGATTTTCTCCTCTTTCTGTAATTTTATAAAATCATTAAACATTTTTATTTGTTAGTAGAATAAATTGAAAATAGCTGTCAAGATATTTGAAAATTCACAAAATACAGGTCTTCAGAGTTTTGAATTTTTCTTTTTTAATCAAAGAAAAAAGATTCGTGAGAAAGAGGCAGAGTTCATAAAAAGAAAAAGCTCCATTAATTTTAATAGTATCAGTTTATTTGACATCATTCCATTAATGAAAATGTCCATAAACTGTACTCAAGGGTAAAACAGTACCTCCAATGAAAAATTTTTAAGGCGTTTCTATTCCTTCATCTTGGCTTAAAAATCGAATTTGACTTTGGGTAATTATAATGCCAATTTTGCAAAAATGTGCAAGCCTAGCAGTTATTTTACAAAAAAATAAATAAATAAATAGAACCATTGGCTGATAGAAAGTGAAATAAATTAATTTTACTTTAGTTTTGAAAAAATTAATTTTTGATCAAAACAATGAGAATTTTCGACTAACCAGTAAAAGTCTAATGATATACATCAGCTACTCAAACATTAAGTGAAAGTGAAAAACGAATTTGAGCAAAAACAAAATGAATTAGGTAAATTAATTCCCTTACACACCCACAAAAAAATGTTCATAAATTTCTGAGCTGAGTTCTTGCTACTATATGTATTATATCTCAAAGCAGTCGCTATGTTGAATGGAGAAGAAACATTCTAGACTAGCATTATTGAAAAAAAAAAAAGAAGAAGAAGAAAAAGAAAAAAGTAGGTAGGTAAAAACAAAACGAATGATTTTCGTTAGCAACGCGTATTCATATCCTAAAAAATAAAAACTACACTATTAATAATGAACGCGTATAAAATTATAATAATTTTTTTTTTATTTACAAGTTTTTTTTTTTTCATAAAAAAAAATCAATTGCGTTTCATCTAAATTTACTTATTTGATTTTTCAGTAATTTAAATAGGAATAATGTTTTCATAATTGCAGTTCCACTCTATCATCGTATAGATTTACAATATATTTATTAAATAAATAAAAATATAAATTAAAAATGATTGTTGAAATGTATTTATATACAACGCTTATAGAAATAAAATATTAAGTAAAACTGATCAATTTTTTTTTTTCTGATTTTGTTAGAATTCTAACAGAGTGGTCCCATTACTTCTAAAATGCCAAATTTTCATTAACGACTTTTGTGCAAAATACATTTTTTTATTTATTTTGAAAATAAATGCCATTATTTAAAAATCATAACGAAGTAAGCTTATAAAAAAAAAAAAGAAAAAAAAAGAGGAATGTGTTCATGAAATTTTCAAATAAATGCAACTGTCTTCTCGTAAGTTTATGCGAATTTCTCGTATTTTTACAACACACTAACATACACAAAACTTCACTAAAGTTACTCGATTGGTTTGTAAATATTAAGAAAAAGCCCGTAAAAAAGAAAAAAAAAATGTAAAAAAAGAAACATTTTTTCCCTTAAAAAATTTAAGTGGTGTAAAAGTTTAGGTAGGTATACAGATTTTTAAAAGAAAGAAAGAAAAAAAAAAAGTAGTAAAATTTATATTTTCATTCGAACAAAAGCAAAATAAAAATGTGGAAGGAAATAAGAACCAAAATAGAAATGATTGTTTACATACTTACTCAAATGACAAAACCAAAAATGACTTTTGAATTTTTTAAGGGATGAAAATGTAGTTATAGGTGTTGCTTCGTAAAATTGAGCATACAACATATTTGTAACATAAATTTAAGAGTGTAAATAGTTTACGAGTAAGACTTTTATCGAAAGAGAAAGAGATATAGAGAGAAAAATTGAGGAAAAAACGATTCTAACGACGAAAGTATTAAAATAGAGACTTTATTTCTAGGTTTCACTTTTTTTTCTTCGCACAGATGAGGCTCTGGATGAACTGTCTTTCATTGAACCTCGTATCGAACCCTTCGTCGATTCGGAATCATTTTCAGATAGAGAAGGTGGATTTAATAATTTCTTATATTTATCGGAATTTAAAAATCGCGGATACGAATCACGATGCATCAGCGTATAAATTTGCGTTTGTGCTTCGTCAAACGTGTGTACGCTAGGCGAGTTCATATTTTTATTGATCAGATCACGAACTTTTGAGTCTAAACTTACCTAAAACGTTAAAAAAAAAATTCAAAAAATCAAAGATTATTAAAAGCATTATTCGTTTGGATATTATATTAAAAGGAGCGGCGGCTAAGGCGAATTAGAGGAGATCAGGGACTAAAAAAAATGTTCTGACAGAAAAAAAGTGACGAGATAATCCAAATGTTTGAATAAGAATTTTCTTAATTTTTACAGCGACTAAGAAGACTCGTGGGCTATTACTAGGCAAAGTTATTTTTCGAGAAGTACTGAAACCTGTAAGATACGACTAGTGTTCAACATAATATAGAAAGTGAATCTGAAGAGCTCGATATCAGAACGCAAAATGTATAAAAAGCACTTTTCAAAAAAAAAAAAAAAAACTATCTTTGCTCCATGCGCAGGCGCACAAAACTTTTCGAATACTATTTTAAATAAAAGGTATCATCCTAAGCTTCAAAATAATTATATCGATCAACTTTTGCTTCAGCTCCATGGCTAAAAATAGCAGCCAAAGGCAAAACCGGTTTAAATTATTTAAAAAAAAAATTCACACTTTTGCATTTTGATATCAAGCTCTTCATGTATTCGCAGTTTCACGTTCCTCTAGGAGCAGTACTTTTTATCAGGGTTGGTAGGTAGAATAAATTCTACATTCGACAAGCTATTCTACATGTAGAATAGCCGATTTAGAATAGATCAATAGACAGTCTATTCTACATTCTACACACGTAGAATGTAGAATGATGAAGAATGACGTAAAATCAATCACCAAAATGAGAGTTTTTGACTAAAATTCTATTCTCAAGTTAGCTTTAACATAAGGCGACATTTAATTTTCATACTTCATCAGTTTCTTATAAAATGAAAATATGGTGGAACTAGAAAACAATTTTATTTTATGAATTTTGATTCTTGAGCAAAAATTAAGAAACAAAAACAATTGTTTTGGAAAGGGAAATAAAAGTATAAAACAAAAAGAAAAAAGATGAAAAAAAGAAAAACGAAAAAAGTTGAGAATTGAAATTTTAATTTTAATTTTATTTAAATATCCAAAATTAAAATTCATCTGATCTAATAGAATCTGAAATTTTTAGGGTGTAATAGATGTGAATAAGTTTTTTGGAATTCTCAAATGATAAAGGATTTCGTAAATTGGAATGTACATACTTTTTATTTAACTCCATTCTACATTTCATTCATATCTATTCAACATTTGACAAGCACTCTACATTCTACATGCATTCTACATTCTACATGTATTTGACTGTAGAATGTAGAATGACTTATTCTACACGTAGAATGCCAACCCTGCTTATTATACTGAGCACATCCAAATTAAAACTGTAAAAATCAGTTTCAAATTTTCATCAAAACTAACGAACTTTTTACTTGGTTGAAAAATTTTCGATTCGAATTAATGTCCATTATATTATCAAATTAATTATCCACCTAATCCCAATCTTTTTATAATATTGGACTCCTTATCATTAGTACTGAGTCAACATTTACTACCGTTTTGCTTGTATGTTTGCATAACTCCGTTCTCGCAGGAAATACTAAGCTCATAAAACTAGTCTCTATATTATTTTATTTTCTTAATCAGAACTTCAAGAGAAGCAGATAATTTTCAGACTCTCTTTATATTATTTCTAACCTCAGTTTCAAGTTATATACATACGTTTAAGACAATCGAAGGATTCGAAGTTAAACAGTAAAGAAACCATATCTTCGTAATTTCTTTAGGTATCATAATTTAACGAACAACTTTCGCAGCTTATCTCAACAATTTTGTAAAGTCTGCCTACCATAAATCGAGCTGAATTGTCTTCGCGTTGAAAAATCATAGGATATTATAAACGTTAAACACGCATTAAGACATTCCTTAATGAGAAAAGAGGGGTAGAGGCTCAACACCTTTAGCTATATTTCTGACAATAATTTTCGAATTGTATACGTAGGCTTCGGGCGTTTCGTTATTTCTCGGGAAAAGTCGTTTTCTGAATATAGACTCACGTATATTCATAAATTCAAAACTGTTTTCTTCTGAATACTGCATATAATATAAACCATAGGACTTATACAAAAAAAAAATATATATATATTAATCTACCAATCTATTTCATTTTATAAAGACAAAAAAGAGGAATAACCAAAAAATTGAAAATGCCCGTAAATTTTGATAGAAATGTAAATTTAACTTTTCACTTTCTAATTTTTATCTTTATCCCGTCGAAAGTGCAATTAGAATGTATTAAACCAAAATTTCAGATAATTTTTAAACAATTCTATTAAAAAAGTGGTAAAGCCTTTGAAGAAAAATTAAATTTAGATTCATAAATAAAACTTCTTTGATAAAAGAATGGGCATGATTATAAATCACAAATTAGAAAAATCTCATAATTATCGGTAAAATAATCATGTTAAAAATATGTGGATATCTGGTTTCAAGCTGCTATCGCCGATCAAAGTCCAAAACTGCTAAGTTCAAAAAAACTTGGCGCTCATTTTTTGGCAACTGCTGTTTTGATAATTGATAGCACTGTGAATCAGCCAATTCCTTTGAGACTTAGCAGGTTTTTTTTTGGACTTACAGGTAGAGTAGCGATGTACTATCTAGATGATTGATGGGCCTACGTAGCAAGAATGTAATAATCAAAAAGAGTGAACTATAGCTTTTACGAAATTCTTAAAAATCAATAGGTGTGGGTAACCAAATATCTGTAAAACGAATGCAGAGCAAATATTGAAAATTTTCCCAATTATCTTCCCACTTTTTTGCGCTTTTCGACTATTAACGGGGAAAGGCAATTGCCCCCTTGTTTCGTCATCTTTATCTTTCCTTGAACGGCATTTCACAATTTATGAGAAAACGCAAAATTCTTTCCAAACATCGTTTATGTGAATTACTTTCTCTTTTTCATTATATTCTAAGGAAAAAACCTTTAAAAAATTTCAAATGGCGTAAGAATAAACATTTTTATGCTATTCAACTTTACATAATTTTTTTCCCTTTTTTAATTAATACGGAATGAATTAAACTTCCGCGCACAATAGTTTCCGAGTCTTATTAGAAATTTAATGAAACCAAAGTGGTAATGTTTTAAAAAAGCATTGTTTCAACTCCTCAGTTCGCAATAAACTCCCTTCCTGTATTTTTGTAAGCAGGAATTTGGAAACTAAACGAATGGTCGAAGAAGATTCATAATAAGCGAAAAATACGTTAAATAAAAATTAGTACTACTTATAGCTCGGCTAAAATAAAATCGAAATTTCAAATTTGTTTACTCTGAAGACTAACTAAAACCAGTAAAACGTTATAAAATAAAAATAACCTAACGTTTTAAGAAAGGATTAATTTTACATGACTGATAAATAAATAAAAAAAATACTTTAAATTATAAGTTCTTTGTGTATCGACCGCAGATACAGCCAAATATGTAGTCTTAGATACTTGAAATTCAAGGTATATTTTTTAGCCCACTAAATTTCTCAATTTTATCGCTAAGGAAATCGGGTGATCGAAATTAATTAAATATAATCATCATTCGTCGTGATAATAAAATGTCTGAAATACCTGCATGACTTATAATCCAAGTTTAAGCATTAGAAGGATTGGTATCCAATATTTTTTTCAATTATTTTTGAACACAAATTAACAAAATATCATAAGGAACATCTAAAAGGCTTAAAATTTAGATGAAATAAAGTTTGTATCGAGGGAAGTTTTGGAGGACTTGAAAAAAAAAAACACCTGACCAACAGAAGAAAAATTAGATTGACCAATTTCCTATGTCTGCCTACCCAGTTTGGCTATTGATTTCTGGTGGTTCTATAGAGAGAAAAAAAGCAAAAATTTCAAAATTGGCTCTTGCGTGGGTTTGAATGAAAGTAACTTTTCATTCGCAGGAAACGAAAACTCTTTAATGGTCGATTCTCCAGGTTCTTTGAAGGGATTTGTCGAACTAAATAAAAAAATATTCTATGTAGCTATAACTACATAAAAAGTTTCGCTTCTATTTCTTTGCGAAGCTAATTTAGACTCTTAATTAGTCTATAAAAATAATCCAAAAAAACAGTAGCTCTTTCGACCATTTTCGAACTTATAGGAAAATCTTTTGCTTCCACAGTTTTGGTAAACGAGGATTTGAGAGTCTGAAAATAATTCAAAAGATTTTCCAGTATCGCACAGAGGTTTACAGGTTTATTTCAAAAATATTGAATAGGCACTACAATCTGACGAATTTCCGGGTTGAAAAAAATAACGCGAATCAATAAGGCAATCTAAAATAAATTTGTTATAATGAAATTTAGAAAATGTATACTTTCATAAGATTTTCTGATGAAATTAACCGAACAAATTGATAACTTAAATTAACCCTAATTAAGAAATAAGTTTAAAAAAAAAAACACTTTCTTACCTCCTTCGGAGATAATATTGAAATAAAGTCTTCATAAATAAACCTTGCTCTCTCTTCTACAACGTTAGGATTAGTCTCTTTTTTCAGGTCTTCGCACGCTTCCCAAAATAATATATTTTCTTCGCTGTACTCGCAGCGAAGAAATTCTCTGAAAATATGACGCCCAGCTGCGGAAAAAAACATAAGAATAATAATTAATAAAATATTAATTGGCATCCCATCCGAATTCATAAACTGAATAAATAATAAAATGAAAAAGTTATCAGCTACAAGCTCTTTATAATCTGTTTACTGTTTAAAGAAATATGTATATGAATTACAATTGGGGTGTAGGTAGCTCACAAATTAAATTGTACTTTGGTGGTTGGTGCATAAGAATATACGTTCGATACGAAAACAAGAAAAAATTAATAAAATTATATAAACAAATGAGTTATGGAGAAAAGGAAGTAGCTAAAATATCAAATTTATACGAATTTAATTTAAAAAAAAACAATTTATCTAATTTGGATGATATTTAATAAGGAGGCTGAGGACATGGTAGCATCCTCTAATCATATATCAGATCCTCGCGAAATTACATTATTTTGTCCAAATTTTATACCGTTTTGTACCGCGAAAAGAAAAAATTATACCAACCCTGCATTCTCAGTTATTAATAATTTTCTGTGAAGGAGGGGCATAAACATGGTAGCTTCCCCACTTCATCACATCATCTCAAAAATAGTCTCATCAATTTGTACACATTAGCTGTATTTGGGCGCTACCAGATTTACCAAATTTGCCACAGTTTTACCAGAAATCTGGAGCACTTTTTTCTACTTTTTAAGGCAGTTACCCGATCTGCAGTGTGACACAAACGTGGCTGGGAAATGTGACGCGAAATGTGACGCAGATGTGACAAAAATTCAGACAATCAGGAAGCAATGGCACTTTTATGACGCAGATGTGTACAAAAATTCAACCAATCAGGAAACAGTGGCACTTTTGTGACACTGATGTGACCCATAATTTTTCCACCGGAAAAGAATAGAATCCCAAATAACCCAAAAGCAGAACACCAGGTTGAATCAGGGCTCTGTTAGCCACCAAATAAAGCTATTTTGTATTGTTTCGTATTGCAGAAAAAAATGTTTATGCTAAAATTGAAAACGTACTCGAATAAAGAAACGAAACTGTTAAAACCAGTAATGGAAAAAAATTTTTGGTTGCGCCAAACGAGGGTCATAAATTTTGGGGACGAACCATTTGAAAAAAGACACATTCAGATTTTCTATCCTATGCAAGTATGGGGGGAGAGGAGTAGGTACCAGAGAATTTTCTCCTTATGTCCCTGCAATTAACCAATTGTAATTAAGTAATTAGTCACCTTCAAGTTTATGTTTTCAGAGAGTCTAGGCGTCGCATATTATCTTACCACATTTTATTGTAAAAGCAGGTTAACCAATAAAACAATACAAATTTGCAATATTCTTTCCTCTTGATAGCGAAATACTGCGCTCACGTATTATTAAAAAAAAATAAAAATAAAAATAAAAAAACCCTAAGCGTAGAATATCAAAATTCGACGGCTTATTTGCATAATAAGGCTTTAATTTGCTCCATAAGGGTTCCGAGTATTCATTTCTACCTTCAACGACTTAAATTATGCATTAGGTCGAAAAGCAAAAAATGAATATTCGAAAACGTATGATTAACTTCACCCCTAATTTTTTAATGGAACGAGGTACCAAACGAGTATATTCAAAATAATTGATTTTTGGCATACATGTGCTGCACGTTATATACGTCATTCATACAGTTACTCGTAGATACACTACGTGTACATAATATTTGTATTGGAGTAATAATACTAAAATTTCAGAATACATTTCAAAAACGAACCATTCGAATTTGAAACGCTTCGGTGGTTTCGAATAGAACGACTGGCTTTCTACGAAAACATGTTTTATTCTTACTTTGGTGGCTACTAAATTGCTGTACTAAACCCACTTTTGTACCTGCTACAGAAGAAAAAATCTCAGACATTGAATCTGAAGTTTCATCAAAATTAATATTGGAGAAGCATTAGTTTTTCGAGCAATAGGTATAGGTACTGTGTATTACGAAACACATGAATGAATGATTGAATTGTTGAGACTAAGCGGTAACAGAACCCAAAAATCTCATGGGAAATCAAATGACTTAAAACATGAGTAAGAAAACAGAATCGAGTTTAAAAACATTTTCATCCAAAAATTGTACTTATTTCACGTTTATCGAATTCGATTCACCCGTGATTTCTACTTTCATTTTCTTTATGACAGTCGTGTGACACATGCAACTTCCATTTAACTATCATGCCCTATATTTAGGGTCTGAATACACCTACCGAGCTCTTACCTTAACATCGACTTTTATTGACCGAGAGTGTTTGATAAAATCGAATATAGTTCTTTCATTTTCAAACAATTAAACTACCCAGGTATTTTATTATATCCAACGAATTTTATACAATTTTATAAGTTTTGATGTGCCCGACAAAATTTGGCTGAAAAAATATCTCGAAAGTTCTATTGAATTTTTCAATACAACCTCGAAAGAGTTTATAAAAAAAAATTTACTTAAATTCAATAAAATTCCTACAACTTTTCAAGAAAATTTTTTTTTTCTTTGCTTAAGATTCGCGATAATCAGTACGTCTATATAGGTGCATATGAAAGTTTGTCAACTTTTCAAATAAGCACCGGTATTATTGTACTGTACGTGATACTTTTTCCAGTTGATTTGTTCACATCATAAAATAGAAATCAAAATTAAGTATAATAATATGGAAAAATTTAACACCTACCTAGCCACTCATAAAACCATCATTAATTTTAATTTTATAATTACATACTCGTACTTTAATTGTAATGAATCTCATAATTTTTTGTACAGTGGTTTTCTTTTTTTATTTATTTTTTTTGTTTTGTCCGGCATAGGGAATATTTTTTTTAATGCTTTTATTCAACTACGACGTGGAGCAGAAAATAGAAAAAAAAGTGAAAAATGCTCCAAAATACGGGTCGCAGATTCGGATTCAACGTGAAAAATTGAATATATTACACAAATGCAATTCGGTTGATTTTTCGTATTTTTTCTTAAAATAATACATACAATATGTTTATCTTGCACTGAAAATTTAAGACACTGAAAATATTACCAAAAAAACCTTCTCAACCGACTTAGAAATCTTACAAGACATATGTAACGCATAATATGTGAATATATTTTGGGTCAAAAGTTCATACTTCGGAGAGATTACATAATATATATAAAAAAAAAATTCAGTAAAAATTGAACTTGAATATAGGAAAAGATGAGACCAACTGCTAAAAGAAACTACAGAAAAAAGGATAATGATATGAATTAATTATCGTTAAGGAAATTTTATTTTGAATGCTCAAAGAACTTTCTTCCTCGCCGTTCGCCCATTTTCATTTCTTTTAATATCTTCCTGCACCTGTCCGATTAAAATGGAAAAATGTCGTCGTGAATTTCCTTCTACTATTCGCTTTTTGAAAAGCGAAACGATTTATTATCTCATCCGTGCAAAAAAAAAAAAAAAAAGTACAGAAATGGAGAGAGATGGAAAAGAAAATCGACGTATAAATCGTTAGGAGTATTCGCATTTCCGGCTCCATCTGTTTCTAAGTAACTAAAAAAGGTGAAAAAAACTCCACCAAAATTGTTTTCCCCCTTCCCACCGACCCTTTCTAAAACTCTTAAAACACTGAGTAAGAAATATTGCAAACATCTAAAAAGCTCGTGAAAATGAAAATAAAAAATTTGTGTGGACCAAAAAACTGTGTTAAATTACCTTGACTTTTCATCAGCCTGTCAAATGAATCACCCCACAGTCGTATTTCTTCAATCGATGGTCTGAAACACGAAAACATTGTAAATACGTTAACAAATGTGGGGTTGAAATAAGTTAGGATGAATGGCGGCAGGAGGGTTGAAGAGTAAAAAAAAAAATATATATATATATACATTGTGAGCCTTCGGTAGACTTTAGATTGGTTCTGTCATTTCGTTATAATAATGGCGACGGACGTACATTGCACCCAAGAACAAAAAAACAAAGTGGGTAATTTTTGAACTTTGCCACCGCTCTTTCAGATTGAAAAACAAGAACACAGCTCAGTTTCTCTGAGTATTCCTTCTTCTTCTTCTTCTTTTTTTTTTGCTTGTCGCAGTTACGCCCATGTTTTATAGAAACTGGGGCAGTCCTAGGGTTTAGGTTGTGTGCAGTGTACAACTTACTCGTTCATCACAGTTGGAATATAACGGAAAACTTTCCTTCTGACCATTGAGATTGGCTTACATTTTACGAATTTTGGTTAACTTTTGGCAAACTTTTATGTTTGTTCATTGGAGCATTTTTGATCGAGATGAAGCAGAAAATGTTGAAAGACACATGTATTAATTATGCTAAATGCAAATCCTGAAGATAGTGGTCCAATTTCAGGCGAGTTCTTGGGTCGAAACCCTTGCTTCATTTTTTAAAAATTTGTAAGAATCACCAACAAAGCATGAAAATGGGAAAATCAACACAGTGTAGATATTTTCTTCCCACCCTCACCTCCCCCAAAATGTGATTGCAGATATGCCAGTATAATTTTTTGAAAGAGCAACAACGCCACTATGAGGGTGTGTTCAGAAAGTAATTTTCAGAGTTTTGAAAAATTATACAGGGTGTCCTAGAGTGGATGAGCAAGTCAGCACTTCGTGAGTAAAACTCTTTAAAATAATTATATCAAAATTCTCAACACAACTTTTTGCTTAAACTCAAGATTGAAGTATAACAATGCTATAAATGTTGAAAAATTCAGAATTTTTGTTAGCTTCATTTATAAAAGTTATACTTGACATTGTTTTTTCCAAATGTTCAGTAAGAAGAATTCATCAGAATTCATCAAAACTGTCATAAAAACTTGGTGCAATACCTTCAACTTCAAGTTGAATAAAAAAGATACACTATAATTATTTTGTGCAAACTAAGTACCCTCATATTTTAGTTGAACTCAAATTATTATTTGTAACGCGTTTTTGTAAAAGATCTATGATTTTGTGAGGTAGGAAATTCTAACAGACTCGTAATAACGCAATGCCATACTCACGGAGGTTCGTCGGCAGTGATTAATTTTTTTTCCGGACCTTTAGGATCTTCCGGTGGTTTTTCTTCTTGCACAGCCTTTACTGCTAAACTGTAAACACAAAGACAAAGTTATGCAGGTGAATTATTACGAGAACTAAAGGATCGCCCTCGTGGAGATGAATACATGTACTCCACCAGGTATATAATATACTGCTATTGTTAATTTGTAATGAAAAGGGAAGAGTGGTTGATAACTCATCAATTGCTTTAAAGAACCGTTTCATTTATTGTCATCTCATAGGGCTACTAAAATAATTTTTTCACCCCTTTTGACTTTCTTTCCTGCTGAAAGAGAATTCCAATCATAATCATAATTCATAACATAAAAGATTCGATACATCCGTTGAATCGCAGGAGAAGAGGTCAGAGACTGCATGGAAATGAAAAAGGAGAAAATACAGTCGCATGTAATCGACTATTAATTTTTACGAATAGAGAAGGAAATAATATATTTGTACGCTGCAAGCAGTAAATAAACTACACATAGAATTTGTGTAATTCCTTTTTCTTTATCGCCTCTTAGGTAAAAATAAAAAATTTTCTCGTTCCAGGAAAACATGAGCATTTTGCTCGAATGCAACTGTGTACACAATTTGAAGCACTGAAATGTAATGTATACATCAAAGAAATTTCATCGAGTGCTGTATTTAAGTGGAACCAGCAAACATCGACTCTCGGAAAAAAAAAAAGAGAAAAAAGAGAGAAGAAAAACGAGAACTTTCTTCAGTTCTTTTTCGTTTATAGCAGCGCTTTTTCAAATATTGAGTATATGTTTAATGCAAAAAAATGGTGAAAAATTTGTTTAAAGTTTAGAGGCAATGGATATTATAAATAAGTATTACTAGAAATCGGCATTAAAAAATATACTCGAATAAAACAACCACAATAATGTGTCTCATATATCAGTATTATAGTTTTATCCCAGCTCCCAATATCCTAAAAAATGTTTCTGTCACATTCACTACCAAAAATTTATATTAGTACATGTGCAATGCTGCCTGTAAGAAGTAAAGACCATCATCACATGGTTACAAAATATAACGAATACAATATTTTCCTTCTAAAATATTGAGCTGGTAACATTTTTTTTTTAAATAAATGCCCATACAGAGAATATAACATAGGATAACACACATCATGCCACTACAAACTAAGTGAGGGATGAGGAGAAAAAGAAAATATTTCTATCGAAGTCGCCCATTGTATTCTAGTTGCATAACAGTGGCATACTAGGGGGGTTAGTCCACCCCCCCGGACGAAATACATATTATACAATATGAAATTAATCAAATGCTAGGTAGTATCGGTTGGCGTTAGTACCAGGAGTGAATTTACAGTTTTGTTCTATTAATATAGAAAAGTTGAGCAGCCATATTCTGTGGCTCAGTTTGGATGGGTGACTATGCCACGTCTATTCTCAACTCCCTCTCGCCCTCAAAGCTCAGGAAAATGTATAAGAAACTTCATGTTAGAGAAAACAAAAAAAACAGAAGAATGTAATATTTTGACTCTATGAACGGCCTCTCCCTCCAGAATGTTGGTCTAGGTGCGCCACTGTCGCATAGCACTTTGGATGAGGAGGAAAAGCTCCTGAATTTATTTATGATGATGTATCTATTGTTGAAAAAATTCAAGAAAGTATAACTTACCAAGAGCAAGGACGACAACAACAGCACCAATGGAAACAGCACTGTTTGTTCGTCGATGAGGAATTATTTATGGTATTTGGTCCAGAATTAGTCGAACCAATAGCGTTATTGTTTATGTTAGCCGAAGGAGTAGTAACAGTCCGCGTCGTATGCAGTGAAGTTCCACTACCAATTTTTCGAAGTCGACAAGCAGTATTTTCTACACAGTCACTGGACGACGACACAACTGTGGACATCTAAAACAGAAATCAGAAATAAAAATTACAAAATTCATCAAGTATGTATTTTGTCTCTCTCATGAAATGGAGGCAGAATAGTATGTAGATATTAGGAATATAGAGATTCGATGTCGGAGGCAAATCACTAATACTGTACACTCGTAGGATCAATTATTTTACTTTTAATACATAATTGTGTCTTAGGTACCAACGTCTATTTTACTCAGAGAGGCGAGACTTATTGGCACGGAGAGGTTCAGAGTCACTAAAAGATGGGCGAAATGAAATTTGTATAAAGGGTGGAATGGACCATGCAATTCGAAAAAAAATAAAATTTTCCATCATAGGGACACACGATTCTAGTGATACCTTCTGATGTAAAATTTTTCAAAATGAATTTTGAAGTGAAGGAGAAATCCGCACACCTTGAAAAATACGTTTCAAGGGGCAGGAAAGTCCATCTCATAATTCCGAAAAAATCAACTTTGAAAAACTCTCAACATATTGAAGAGAAAATTATTAAAATTTTATTCTTATAACGTATTTTGAATGCTTGCTAAGTATTTTGCGCCTTGATTTTGTTCGTGAAATAGACCGACCAGTATTGATTTTTTGCTGTCGTTGAAAGTTTTATATACCAATAATCGATCAAAATACTCCAACCAATTGTGAAAACCCAGTCTATGAATTACTTCTAAGTCGCCTGTTCATGAATTATTTTGAATGCGTTTGAAAATAGAAGGCTGAAAGTACTAATGAATAATGTACCTAACACTATAAAATTTTCTATCTGTTTTATATCGGGTAGAGAAAGTACTCGCAATGATTTTAGGATATGACCTACATTCGTTACTATAAACAATTTCTCATACGATTTCAAATTTCTTATACCTTCATTTTAAAAAACTAAAAACTTTTAAAAAATCAAGTTCATCCGACACTATACCAGCTACCCGTTATACTTTTCATGTAAATGCAACAAAATAAAGCCTCAGTACCCCTTGAAGCCAAAAACTAATCATAAAATTTTCATTAGTTATCAAAGGAATAATCATCAGGTGTTATTTTGTGACGTTCGAACAAGAAAATAATATATTTCCTCGTTTTTCGTTGAAGCTAATGAACGCGTATGATAATTAATGATTTATTTGTTGCTTTCCACAGATACACCATTATTGTTTGAGAATCGATTTTAGGCCACAACAAAGTAGATTTCCCTGTTTGTATCATTTGCAACATCAAAACGTGAAAAGCATTTAGTAGATACGAGTCGGGCAACTTCTGCAATGTAGCCGCGACAATGTAAAACGATATTTTGGTATATGAGTACCTATGTATGGTAATCTTTCAAATAAAAGACGTGAAGGAGAGAGAAAAATTCTTTTAAATAGACTCACAAACGAAAGAAAAAATAATTAGACTATCAACCTACAAATAAAAATTGTCAAATTTCAAAAAATACCTACAGTTTTAATGACGGATTACATGTAAGTGAAGGGTGCAGTAGTTGAAGAAAAACCTAGATGTTGTCAAGTCATAGTTACATTTAATATCAATTAACTCTAAAACAGTTGACTGAAACAAAAACAGTATTACCTATGTCCATTTTTATTTTTCATAACTTGCTACGGGAATGAATGAATGAATGAATGAATGAATGAATGAACCAACGAATAAATAAATGAATAAATGAATATAAATGAATGTAAATAAATGTAAATAAATGTAAATGAATGTAAATAAATGTAAGTAAATGTAAATGATTGTAAACGAATGTAAATGAATATAAATGGATGTAAATGATTATGTAATTGGAAGTAAATGAATGTAAATGAATGGGAATGATTTGAAATGATTAGGAATGAATGAGCATGACCGGCGAAATGTAGTATGATGCAGAGCACAAAATACACCACACAAAAAAAATCGAAAGAGGCAAAACGTAACCAGAAAATTTTCTTTACAAAATTACGAGTACGAATTTTCACCGATTCACAGCGCGCGCCATCTGTCCGTATTCTTTTTAGCAGATTTTCCTGGAAAACCAGCTCTTTGCAGCCTATCTGATAATCAGAGGTGGGGTCGGGGGTGTGGTCATTTTTCATTTTATGACCCCAAAAAAAGTTTCCCATAAAAATTAGAGATTCGTATAACTTTATATGTATATGTGTGTATAAGATTTTTCTGGGGCTAATATTAGGAAAACTACTGAACCTAGAGTTACCAAATTTCAACCATATATTCTACCTAATAAGACCTACCTTCCATTAAAATTTCAGCCCTATTGGTCAATTGGTTCTCAAGTTATGCGCAGTTGAAGGTTTTTTCTTGTGCACACGGTTTCTCACAAACTACAGAACAAATAGGGTTGAGATTTTGATGAAGGGTAGGTCTTATAATGATGATGTGCTGAAAGAAATTTGGTGGCGATCGGTTCTGTATTGGTCGAGTAATCACCTATTTTGTATTGCAAAAATTGCGCAACTACAACTAATTGCCTAATGCAACGTTACAAAGGCAAATGTGAGTGAGTGTGTGTGTGGGTGGGTGAGTGAATCGATGATTCGATGAGTGAGTAAGTAATTTAATAAAAAATTAAATTAATAAAACATAATAATAATAAAAAAATTGATAAAACTAATGAAAAATAAAAGAGCAGGTTTGGTTTTCTAGGAAAGCCTGCTAATAAACAATAATGAGTAAATAAATTGAAATTATGAAAAGAATGAAAAATAAATGACTCAGATGATTAAATAAATTAATATATAAATATGAGTAAATGAGTAAGTAAGTTAGTAAGTAAGTACGTAAGTAAGTAAGTAAGTAAGTAAGTAGATAAATGAATATGAAAATGCGAGTTGGGTATTTTTGGAATCTGGAGATCATGAAATGATTAAGTACGAGTATGATGGTCTCGTGTCTATTTGTGAAAGTCATAATAAATTTAATTGAAAATATTTTCTGTCAAAAATCTGCTAAAAATGAGGAAAAACAAAATTGGAAAAAAATGAGAAAAAATTGGAAAATATAGGAAAAGATGAAAAAATATGCAAAAATGGGAAAAAATAGAAAAAGAAAGTAGAAAATATTGAAAAAATCGAACAAATTGCAGAATTATATCAAATTAAAACGAAAACCTGCTTTTCTAGCGCAGTAACTGCGGTAGAGTTTTCACTTTTCTTTCTTTTTCGTTATTTTTACTCATTTCAAATTTTTTTATTTCGGTTTGTTGGTGAGTGAATGAGATCAGAGGAACTCAGCACCACACAGGGAACACCAAAATGGCCGGCTATGTATAACGCGACGATAGATTCTTTAATCCACCCAAAGGCTATTTTTGAGTAACTTTCTTGGACTCGGTATCTGCAAAGGCAGAAGAAAATTTTATTCACTATCTTCACAGCCCCTACTTCGATTTTAGCAGAAATAAATTTACATTTTATCTACACATCAACTTCCACCCACCACGAAAATTAAAATTTGAATATCTGATTTAAATTTTTCTTCGACAAAACTCTCCGTGCACCTGAACGCAGCCCATTTACCTACGAAAAAGAAAAACTTTTATCGAAACTAAATGAACCCCTTTACAGCCAGGGTAAATGAAAATGTAACAGGTCAAACAACCTGAATACGCGATCAATATTGACCAAACTCGAACTACTCGTACTTCACTTTTATAACTAACGTAGAGAGCAACAGCCTTTACAAAAGAGTTCATCTATGGCACACGTAATTTCCCATTCGTTCCAGAACCTAAACGCCCTATAAACCACCCATTTCTTTTCACTCTTTTCTTTTCTTCTTTTGGTTCTACAATTGTGCCGATTTCTCTCGTTTCCAAAAAATGTTTTGCTCGCTATGATGGAAATTGGAAAAAAGCACAAAAATATTTTTCAACTTGAATGAACATCCTACGCGTTAAGGCTGTGGTATGGATGATGTAGGCCAAGTTCCTTTCGATGTACCCACGTACTCCTTTTTAAAACTAGGTCTTAAAATGGAGATTGAGGAAAGTAGACTGATGTCTTTTTATTTTCGGTGAGATTTGACTTTGATAATATTCGAGTTTTTAGTTAGATTGACCAATAAAGGCAGCAGATATCGAAAATACGAGCAAGAAAATAACAAATTGAGTTATGAGATGTGAGATTAAGCTCTGAGAGCGTATTAGTAGTATTTTTGCCTAGTCCATGAACTACCAACAAGCTAAGTTTAATATCTGTAAAAATGAATTAAATGGCAATTAATTTGCCTAAAAACTCTACAAAGGCTCTGTGTGTATATCCATTTAAATTGAATGACTTGAGCCGATTTAGAACAATAGTTGTTTTAAATTTCTTGAGAACAAAAACCATAAACAGGACTATTATACATTTAGTGAATAGAAACTAAAACAAAACTTTTTAAATCATTAAAAACTGACAACTAGAAATGCTGGGGTCAAATGAAAAAATCTATATAATAAAATCCAATATCCGGATGTCTGTCACATACTCGAAATTTGTAAACAAATTATTTTACATTTTGCGATTACTCTGCTTTTACTTAATGTAGAAAACTGAAATTGGTCTCATTAGAAAGAGGAAAATATCAGAAATCTATTTCTAGATTTACTTTTTTGAATTAATGTTTTACTTCGCTGTTGATGATTAAAACATTCTACAAAAACTATGGACTTCGAGTTACGTTTCACCCTATTTTTCATTTTGTGATTATTTTTCATTTTGCGATTACTCTGCTTTAAGCCTTTAACTTTACCGGATGTCTGTCTCATGCTCTAAATTCGCAAACAAATTATTTTTAATTTCGTGATTACTCAGCTTCTACGTAACGTAAAAAGCTGAATTTAGTCTCACTAGGAAAAGCAAAATCTCAGAAATATGATGATGTATGAATCATTTTCATTAAAGATTTGTTTTTACTGTAAATGATGAAAACATCTATATATAATCTACATAATCTATATAATAATTCTATAATAGAATCCAATGTCCGGATGTCTGTCTTATACTCTAAATTCGCTAACAAATTATTTGTAACTTTGTGATCACTCAGCTTCTACAAAACTTAGAAAGATGAATTTGGTCGTATTAGAAAGAGGGAAATCTCAGAAATATGATGATGTATGAATCATTTTGATTAGAGATCTAATTTCACTACTCATGATGAAAACATTTTTGAAAACCGTAAATTCTATTCTACACTTCTACACAACATTTCAGAACAGAGCAATTTTCAATTTGAATGGAATTTGAGCGGAATGTGAATATACCTACCTATGTGAATGTGAGAGAATGTGAGTGAATATATAATATTTTTTCATCATATCTAGTTCTTCTGCAGTAACTGCAGAAGATATAAAACTATTTTAAGGCGAAAAATGTTATGAAATTTCCAAGATATGAAAAATACTTACGAGTACTTGACTCCATTATTTGAGTTTTATTCCACTTATAAAATAGAACTTGAAACTATTCAAAAGATGAAAAATTTGCAATACTTTCAAATACAAAAAGTTATCTGTATTTTCATCACCTCTTCAGAAAATGAAGAAAAAACTTGGGGTCATCTTATAGAAAAATAAGTAGTGAAATTCTAGATATAACTTATATATAAAAATTTTAACTTTGATGGTGAATTGAAAAATAATAGGTCCCTGGGATTAGCCGGTCAAGAGGGGGCGTAGCTCCCTTGGGCTACGCTAGTGTATAATCAAACTATTGAAATTATGTCCCCATTAAATTAAATTCCGTAATTATAAAAAAAAAACTAATAGCTGGAAGACATAATTATCATGAACTGGGAAACTACTACAAAACTTATTAAATATACTGTCTAAGATAGTAATAGTACCTACTACAAACATTAAGAATGTCTACAATAAATAATAATCTTCTTCAATGTGATGAGAAAAGTTATTATCCTGTTTGTAATTAATTACTATTCATTTATCTCAGCACAGTCCCTTAAAAGTATAAAAAAAATTTGTTTGAGATTAAATAGTATAAAAGAAAATAACAAAAAACTAAAGAAAAAATCCATTAAAAAATACTGCATACTTTCATAAATTTGCGAAACAGTGGGCTTAAAGACGCACTTTTGTTGCATAAGGAGTTAAAGGCCACAGATTATGAAACTGATAGATTTCAAAAAAAATATCCAAGTCGACTAAGGCACTAAATTCTTCGATATTCACCTTCAAATACAATTTTATAATCAGTTCATATGGTAGCCTTTTTATTATAGGACTAATTAGTCTCTACAAAATATGCCGAAAGAATTAGATAAATGTTTTTGTCAATGATTGGCCGTAAAACTGAAATTCTAAATCGTGGCTCTTCAGGGTTACCAAGTGACGGAGAAAAGCAGCGAACTTACATTTGTGACAGCATTCATTCATAGCTCTATAATAAAAATTAATGTATATAGGTATTTTAGAGCTTTTCTGAAGTCTATAATACATTTTTCTTCTATTAAATAAACGTTTGAACTTGTGAAGACTTGATTTTCTATAGGTTGGGGCCACCGAGCTTCTCTACCACACGAATGCACAACTGGAGGAACTCCTTCCAGTTTGTGAGGACATGCACAATATTTTTACTCAACGAAACACATTATTTTTCATTAATACAAATTCTTTGACTCAAAGTGCACGCGCACTTTTCCACTCATTTTCCATGTTAATTCTTCGAAATTAAAATTAACATAAATTCTTCTATGGGCTTTTGCAAAATTTTATTGAGAGCTGTGCGTGGGCGGAAGAATGCGAATATGAAAGCAGTGAAAAACATTTTTATTGCGTATTTTGATGAACACGAAACTCGTAACCATTATTATATGTTCATTTTCATAATCGGAATAAAAAGCTGCAGAAATTTGTGTGTTCCGCTCTTGTAGATAATATAAAATCCTAATGTGATGCGTTAGAACATCGAGCAGCAAAATATTTTGCTGCGAAACCCATTTTGATATTCAGCCAAACCAAAGGAAATAAAAATCACATTGGGTTCCGCGTAAACGCAATGAGTTCATTCATTTGATATTTTAACAGGGTAAAGCATCGTCATTGGAAAGAACGTGCAGTATAAAAAATTGCACTAATTGAGAAAAATGCAGACGTGAGTTCAGTGTTCCTCTTTCTTTATAGCGTTAAATGTTCTTTCAGTAATTTATTTTTCGCAGTGAAAAGTTGGAATCAAAAATTCTATATAGTCAGTAGGTTGTCACCATAATGATAACTGCATATTTATCTACATATGTTTAGATTTCCTTACTATCTTTGCGTCGATAAGTTAGGTGAGATATTATTGTATAATCGTATAAATCTCCATTAAAAACAAAAACAAAACAATTAAACAAAAACAAACGAAAGTAAGTAATAAAATTGAAGAATACATGATAAATCAAGATTTAGGTAAGTAAACAAAAATAAGAATGAAACATTAATAATAACGATGAATAGAAATAATTAGTAATGCATTTCGTGTCATTCAAATTGCATAACTGATTTGCCGTTAATTTTGAATCCGCTTGAGTAGTAAAAGTGATTTATTATTTATCGTATTTTCTCAAAAAGTAAAAATAATTATGATTATAAGCCTAAGGACTGGTTTTGTAATTTGTATTCCTACAAGGACGCTATATCCCTTATACCCGTTTCTAACATATTGGCTACACTGTTCAACCATTTCATCACGTTCAGCACAATTTTCCCGTTTGAATAGCGGTATTAAAAAACATTAAAATGACGATTTTATCGACTGCTATACTCTGTTCAACTTAAGAATGCCTAAAACGGAACGTCAAATTCACATTTATCAACAATGTAAAAATCGGATGTGTGATAAGAAACAAGAAATTAAAATCGGAAGTGTAGCCAAATATTGTTGCTGAATGTGAACGAGTACCTTTTCCTCTCCTCGAAGCCCTGCAAACTGCGTTCCGTTTTAGGCATTCTTAAGTTGAACAGAGTATAAGCAATATTATTGTAAATAAATAATCTGCATCTACAATTCTTCAGCAGCCACTAATTACTGAATTTTTGTTGGTACATACGACCAACTTTGGGGAAACAAATTGTGATGTTCCCAGTATCTTGGTACCCATTATGCCACAATTTTGTTTCTCTATATTATGTAGACCTATTTTCTCAATCGAAGTTTGAATATTTTTTAAATTAATTTTCATAATTTTACCAATATGTTCCATTAAAAATCTATGGTGTGCCAAGTTAGCTGTTTTGAGGGTAACTTGGCCCATTTAAAAGAGAGGAGGTATTTTTGCACTTAGAATTGATGGATCAAATTTTTGAGAGCATAGTTGAAAAGTAGAGCCTTCAACGCACATTTTGATATAATTGAAGTACAGATTGTGATTGGCCATGCGGGAAATAGAGAGTGATGATTCTGATGAAGTTAGTAAAATGCTAAAAAAGCGTGCCAAGTTACCCCCATTTACGGTATGCGACTTGTACCTTCAACAATGAAACCACTTTTGAATAAATTATTCCATTTTTCCAAGTAGTACATGCCTTATGAAATTTTTAGTCTTAGATATAAAAGTGCATTTACCGGAAGTATGGATACTCTGATTAAAAACGTATACACCATAACACGAAGATAATTTTTCGGCTACATATTTTTACAAACACAAAAATCAGCTGTTGAAGGGGAAATAAACGTCGATTCAACCTGAAATAATGGCTCGCCAATTCAACTTTCGAAATGCGAATTCAGCATTGGGCCAGGTAATTTTCACTTTCCTTAAACTTTCTTCACACACACCGTCAGAGCTGCGAAGAAATTTCATAATCCGTATACAGCATTCACGCTCACGTAAATGCACAAAAGATTTTAATGACTAAATTCACCGAATTTCTCCGAACAAAACCCTCCACCATTTTTCCACATAACTTCCTCGCAGAACCAATTATAGTATAGAATTTCCGAGCTTTACTATCGTTCGCATATGAAACGGTTCGAAACCACAAATTAAAAGCATTCAAGATCATTTTTCGCTTTTTCTTCAAATTCGAAAGTTCCTTTTATTACGAAACCTTTTTAAAAAGTATTTTTCAATTACCGATAGGCTATGTACGAAACTGTTTCCACGCCTTGGTAAAATACGCATAAATATAGCTAAAAAATATTCCAGATAATTAACTTTAGTACCAAAAAATGAAACATGTCAAAAAATTTTTCCAAAACCCACTTTTTGGCAGGTTTATCATAATTATATCTCAGACAAGGACCTCAGTTCCATAAGAGACTGACGGTTTCTTTGAAAAGTTTGAGCTAGCAACAGAATCTGATAGCGATGTAGTGATGTTATTTATTTTCCAAAGCTCTGAACTGCAGAGACAAAGAATTTTTGACTATTCATCATTAGCTCTCAAATATTTATGTATGAGTGCAATAAAATTATAATTATCGCACTGAGAACTTAGCAATATTTTTCTATATTTTCTTAAAATAGAAAGAATAATATTGTACAATAAGTAACCCCAAATGCTTTCAACCGAAATAACCTCCAGAAAATTTTATAATTATTTTTCGTTGAAAGTTTCTTCATTAAAGTTGTGGGATATGATGATGCGAGGTTGAGTAGATGTTATTATAAATACCTACTTCCTTTCGCAGCTAGATTGCTCGCAAAGGTATTACAGATCCTCTTTGTAACTTTTCATCTGCTATTGACACCGTCATTTTGCACAAACATGAAGTGCTGCTAAGCTGACGTCTCGTCAACTTTTTTCCCCACATCCAAGATAACGATTCTTCTACAAAAAATGGCTGGATTCTGCCCATAAGATTAATCGTACACCAACGAAGATGTACCTCCGACGAAACCTCTGCACCAGAGAGAGGAAGGTGTGGGAAACATTATTTACATGAATTTATGGAATGCTTATAGCAATAATCGGTCAGCCATAGCCATGTGTAAAGCTGTGAGGCTGCAGTTTTAGCCGACTAATGAAAGTTAAGCAGCCATATTCTGTAGCTCATTTTCAGTTGGATATGCAACCGTTTCATTTTCACTCATAATACAGATCAGAAATTGAGAAGCTTCTACAGAGGTTTCCTCTGAGACGAGTCAAATGGATTAAAAATAGTGATGTTAAGGTTCAGTTTTTTTTTTAAACCGGAACAGTTTTTAACCGTTTGATAAGAACCGCAGTTTTTTCACCGGTTTTTCTTGCTCCGGTTCTTTTTTTTTTTTCAGATTAACCGGAGTTTAACCGGTTACCATCCCATTTAACAATAAAAAAAAGCTATCTATATAACTGATGGAGCATTTATATGTATCATTATTATTTTTTTCAAATAGGGCAGTTTAACCGGTTAAAGTACGGTTAACCTGAAAAAGAAAAACCCGGAGCAATAAAAACCGAACCGTTCCCAGTTAAAAACCGGTAGAACCGGATCAGTTAACCAAACTTTAACACCATTAATTAAAAACAGCGGGTTGATTATACATTATGTTTCCTAATATCTTTTCTCTTTGACATTTTAAAAAGTAAAAACACTCTCATAACGCAAGGCAGCAATGTTAGATGAGGAAAAAATTCATCAAAAACCATGTTCAATGTTAAGTCTCCTCAGAGCTGAAACTTAGACCCTTCCCTCAAGTTCAAAGAAACAACTAAAACTTTGATTTATTTTGTACCAAACTGTTGATAATTTTTTCATTTTTATCCTCTTTAGTCACCTTTTTAGTCATTTCTTATCAATTTTGTTTTGTGTTAGGTGAAAAAAAATTGTTAGCCCTCCCTCCCCCTCGCCCCAAACACATCAAGAAAAGTCTGCTTATGACAATGTCAGAAAATGATTATTAGGTGAAATGGCCACTAAGATATCAGGCGGATTGCATTTAGGTAGAAATTTAGTTTCATAATCAAGAGCATTAAGTTATTATTGCTTTTCATCTCACATCAATGAGCTTCACCAATGACTGTTTTTTTTTTACTTTGGACTTCCAGTAAGATAACTAAAAGTACCAACAAGCAAAAAATTGGAAAAAACAAGCTCAAGTTTCAGTTGCACTGTCACAATTAATGTGTTAACATCTTATGATATGAGGAAGATACTGACAGACTAAACAGTTTTCAATAATATTATTCCGTAACTTATTTTCATTTGATCACCACAGTTTCCTACCGGCAAAAAAAAAAAAAAAAAGAAGAAAATCACATTTCACGTTCGCACCGGGTGTCGCGCAAAGCTAATGCGCTTTGCGCATCGGCGTTGCGCACGTTCCAACCGCTTTTCGTCCGTTTTTTCACCCGTTTTGGGAAAATTTCCGAATTTAGTCCTGGGTGAGTGAAAATAAAGATGTTAACATATCAACAAAAAAAAAAAAAAATCTGATGAAAAAAATGTCAAATTTGACAAATACCTACAAGCAGAAACAAGGATAAAAGTAATATTTAACAGTTTCCTTTAGTCACATAAACTCATCGCTGAAAGCTATAAAGCTAGTTTAAAGTTGAGTAGAACTTCCAAAGAGCACATATCGGATAAAAAAAAAACGTAGAGATCTGCTCGTATGTCGCGTACTGACATGACAATAGTTTTAATTTTTTTCTCTTACTTTTATTGAAAATTAGAGAAAATGTCGACACCATAGAAAGTCCTCTTTCTACAGGACAAAGTAGGTAATCATTATTTATAGCGATTGTTCTTCAATACGAAACTTTTCGAACACAAAAACCCTTTTTAGTATTCGTTTTTCAAGTTATCCATTATACACCATAGATTTTTTTTTTGCACCTTTTTGTCTTCTCATGAACTATTCATTTCTCTCTGGCTCTTTGTCTCTATATCTCTCTCTTTCTCTCTCTCACAGTAGTACCCTACTTTAACCTTACTCACTTGCTCTTTCCCTGTTTCTCTACCTCTCTTTTTAGTTTTATGGGTGTTGTTTGCAAGCATCTTCTCGTATTCGCTCGGCATAAACTATAACCTCGACTTTATAACAAAATAATATTTTACCTCTTTTATATGTAGAAATATTCTACCAACTTTCAGAGCGAAATAATTACCAACGCTACTACGCGTGCAGAACCTTCTAAAAAACCAGCATTATTGGAATTGAGTCTCAAAGAAGCAGGTATATATTATGAGCTTTATTGTGCAAATAAGACACTTTTCATTAGTTATGCAGGTATTTGCACTTTTCAAAAGTATAAAAACATTCTTACGCAACGATTCAATAAAATCATGAAACTATAGCAAATAGATATATACCAATAGATGAGATCATTTAAAAGATGATGAATGTTGATAATGCGAGATAGAAGGAAATAATAAAACAATAATTTCTATTTTTCATAACCTTTCTAACAGAAATAATGAAAATTATAAGTCACATTTATTATGACTGTAGAGAAACCCCGCATATATCCTTGAACTTAATCAGTTTTTCTAAAAATAACTAAAATGTCTCAACTGATGTACCATAAGTTTCACTCCCTTTAATGCTACTATGTTCTCTTTTAACTCAAAATTTATCCATTTTTCCGCAGCTTCGATACTTAAGCGTGAGATATCCAACTTCAACGTAAGTATAGCCCGAAGCTATAACCATTAAAAGTTTAATTCTCCATCAAAAGTATAAGCGCAGGTGTAATTTTTGCGCCAAAAATAGAACGTTTTTAACCCAAATTTGCATACTGCCGCAACAAAATAGTCCAATTAATTATAAACACTTGACTTGAAGATTTATGTACCGAAAAACAACGTGCAGAAAACCCTCAAAAGATACTTGAAAAAAAAAAAAAAAAACTCTTCAGCTGGAGCCTTTTTCTTTCTTCGTACTTTTTGTCTCACTTTTCATTGTTTCACAGAAAAAGTCCCATATTTTTTGCAGCGAATGCATAATATAACAAACTAGGAAAATGACAACAGTTCTTCTCTTTTTTTCGAGGATTTGGATAGTATTTTGTAATATCAACTTTTCAGCTGTAACATATATAGAAACTGTATGACACAAGGAAAACATGAAATAATAAACACACTTTGGTCTCAAAAAATATAAGGACCCAGCTATCATCGAGATCTCGTCAAAAACTTCGGCAATATTGTTTATGTACTTACGCGAATAATGTTATTCCCTCTTTTCTTGAAAAAAAAAAAAAAAAATCACCTAACTCACTCGAATTTTCAAAAGCCAGAAACAATATTTTTCCTGCAACATACTTTTCTCGAACAGAATTACGATAAAAATCTTTTTTAAAGAAGGCAACAAACGCTGAGGCGTTCCCAAGGGGGAATCAGCGTTCACAAAAATCCTCTTTTACCCCTTACCATTACCAAAAAAAAAAAAATTCAATTCAATAAACGAGAATTTTGTTCTTTTACGCTTTTGCTTTTTCGTTCGTCTACTTTTTGTGAGTACCAGCAATTCGTCCAATAAATGAAAGCTTAGATTTTATTTTTCACTCTTTATCATAGGTATAAGAAATATTTGAAGGGCTCAGAATCCAAAGTTTCATTTGCCAAAACTCAGTTTTGAAAAAAACGCGAAAAAGTATAGTATTTTAATATGGATCCCCGCAGTACTTATTGCTAGAATGCCTTCAATGGGCTCAACTATTACAGTAAATAGCATTTCATAGCATTCAAGTTGAAAGCCTCATTTTTTCATCATTCATATCAGTATTGAAGTGGAGGGTAAAAATGCAAATGTATAATTCAACATAAATGTTTTCATCAAAATTCTAACAAATGAGTCAGAGACGAAGCAGAAATAGGTACTTAAGTATGTATTTAATTCGTAACACGCGGTTAAAAAAAATTTATTGGTTTATCGTATTCACTGCGTTCGTAGAATCAATTCCTATAAGGTATAGAATGTGATGTCAACTGATGAAAATTGTGATTTTTTTTTTATTGGAGAGGAATTTTATAGTGGAATGCGTTGGAGCAATCACAAAAACTAATCACAGAAACGTTCGCAAAAATTTTCAGCTCGGCTGGATCACTATAGAAATTTTTTTAGAAATAATTTTGTTTTTCATAAACGAATTTTAGAGACAAAACTAACAATTTGTCCTCAAAAAATAAGAGGTTTAACCCCAACTATACTTTTTAATGGCAAATCAAAGGGGTAACGGGTGAGAGACATGAAAAACCAAGCATGCCAAATTGCAAAGCGTAAAATTTGGTCCCAGTCCATACTATATTATGTAAAAATTTTTCGACAAATGAGAGTTTAAAATCTGAACCCATCCTTTAGTCCACCATACCCATAAACTTTCTTCATTTATTTTGAATGGGATCGAAAACTGCTTTCTGAATTTGAAATTAAAAAATTCTGAAAGTGCTACGGCCATAGAACTCAGGTATGAAACCTTCATGGGCCACGAAATGTGGTTCACTGAAAAAAAAGAGTATAACGTAGTATTACCAGCAAGATAGTAACTTTTCTCATCACAGTTGAGAAAATCGTCATTTTATTGTAGACATTCTCAACGTACTTTCAACTATGATCTTATAGTTCTTAGATAATATATTTCACTATTTTTGCCGGAATTTCTGTTATAAATCTTCAACTGTCTCAATTTGTCAATTCAAAATGTACAAATCACTACTTAAACATTTTTTTTCAGAGTTTTAAAGGTTTCCTCTGGCATGCGAGCAATCTAGAGTTAGGCACAACCAAATGGCTGAGTGCATAAAAAATCTAATCTAGACCTAAAATATTCAAAGTATAAAAGTAGATAATTCTCAAATCATCTTCAGAAACTGATAAAATATATAAGAATTACTTTGGTTTAACCAATTTCAAAACGTTTTGCTCTACAATTACTAAGGAAAATATAAGCAATATGAAATAAATATATATAAGTTACGTAAGAAGATTTGAAAATGAGCATTCGAGTCTGGCTAAGATATCTGCGCTTTCCATGTTGTATTTTTCTTCTTAATTTTGGATTTTTTTTTTTCTTCAAAATCTGAAATACACATCTTCCAAGCCAAATCAGTTTTCGCGTCCCCTCTTAATGCTTGCCAAAATCCGCAAATAAATTTATTTAAGAATCTGAAACACCAACTGCGGTGCGTAATAAATTACTATATATACCACCTCCATCATGCGACCGCAAACAAAAATGAAAAAAAAATAAAACCTAAACTCGACATTTTAAAATACGAGAGAGGCTCAAGCCTTTTGTTTCGATGCTCGCTCGCCTACAGAACAACGCAAGAGCCGTGGCAAAGTTCATCTTTTGTCATGTTAATTATGCGAATAATTTTTGTAAAATTTTTAATTTTCTCAATTTAGCCCGTAGCTAACTTATTCCGAGTAACTGGCCAATATTTTCGCACCGAATAAATCCTCATACAGTCAAGTATATAACTTGAAAGAGGAAATCTACTGTTTCCCACTCCACCACACCAAAATGAGTTGAAGAAGATATTATAGTAACAATAAAACAGCGGAAATCTACGTGATTCAATTTCCAGATCGAAATCATGTAAATTTTAAAATAATAGCCTGGATAAGAGTTGATGGTAACAAATTATGGTCTGAAACTCTTTTTGAGGCTACAAGAGCTATAATGCTATAGCCACGATCTGCAGAGAATACGTGAGTACCTACACTGGAAAAGCAAAAATTATTTTTTCCAATGTAAGCTGTTTGAAGAATTACGCAAAAATTCATGAAATGCGAAGAGAAGTTGACCCGCGGGGCAATGTATAGCTCTAGCAAAGAGTCCCAGCGGGCCAAATCAAATGTCTAAAGCCGGCTACACACTATTCCATTTTTCCTGTTTCCATTTTCCTGTTTCGCTGTTTCCTTGTTTCCAACTGTTTCCAAAATCTGTTTCCTGTTTCCTCTAAATTGATGAAACAGGGCTGTCCACACTATTCTTGTTTCACTCTGTTTCATGTTTCCTCAATACTGTTTCACCAATTACCATTTTCCATCTTTTCAGTTGAGGAAACGGAGTGTTGACTGCTGGATGTGGTTTTCAGGGTGTTGAGAGTATTTTCAATGCTTCAACCCTATGGGCAAAATATTTTGAAAACGGATCCGTTTTATTCCGGGTTATAATCCGTTTCTGGATTATAACCCGGAATTTTCCTGTTTTCCGGCTTCTAAAACGGATTTCGAACGGATTGTAATCAGTCTTGCCGGAAATGAGTCCGGATTATTTTCCGTGAAGGCTGTTTTATGATATTTGTTGGCCCGGGTTACAATCCGTGAAACCGTTTTACAAACGGATTTGGAAAAATAATCAAGATGACAAAAATATCTGCAAATTTTCAGATCCGATGGTCGAAAATAAAAACGGACTGACAACGGATAAAATTCTCATTTTTCGGATCATTTTCTCATTTTTTGCCCATCGGGAAGTCGCACAAAAAAACAGCTCATGCCGGCTTGAGATGCAATTCCAAAAGAAAGTATTCAAGTAAACCAGTGGAGAAAGACCAGCGTAAACAGAGTGAAAAGGACGACACAAGGCGAAATAAAGGCGAAACGCTCCACACTATATGTGGAAAGCCGGCTACACACTATTCCATTTTTCCTGTTTCCAGTTTCGTGTTTCCTTGTTTCCCCCTGTTTTCACGATAGTGTGTAGACGTTTTTCGCCGATAAATGTTTCGTGGAAACAAGCTTTTTCGTGTTTCGTCATCTTTTTCGCCAAGAGCGGTTTTTTGACGAAACACAAAGGGTTTTTTCGTGGAAAAAAATTTTTTCCACATATAGTGTGGAGCGTTTCGCCTTTATTTCTCCTTGTTTCGTCCTTTTCACCCTGTTTCGCTGGTCTTTCTCCACTGGTTTACTTGAATACATTCTTTTGGAATTGCATCTCAAGCCGGCATGAGCTGTTTTGTGCGATTTCCCGATGGGCAAAAAATGAGAAAATGATCCGGAAAATGAGAATTTTATCCGTTGTCAGTCCGTTTTTATTTTCGACCATCGGATCTGAAAATTTGCAGATATTTTTGTCATCTTGATTATTTTTCCAAATCCGTTTGTAAAACGGTTTCACGGATTGTAACCCGGGCCGACAAATATCATAAAACAGCCTTCACGGAAAATAATCCGGACTCATTTCCGGCAAGACTGATTACAATCCGTTCGAAATCCGTTTTAGAAGCCAGAAAACAGGAAAATTCCGGGTTATAATCCAGAAACGGATTATAACCCGGAATAAAACGGATCCGTTTTCAAAATATTTTGCCCATAGGGTTGAAGCATTGAGAATACTCGTACTCTCAACACCCTGAAAACCACATCCAGCAGTCAACACTCCGTTTCCTCAACTGAAAAGATGGAAAATGGTAATTGGTGAAACAGTATTGAGGAAACATGAAACAGAGTGAAACAGGAATAGTGTGGACAGCCCTGTTTCATCAATTTAGAGGAAACAGGAAACAGATTTTGGAAACAGTTGGAAACAAGGAAACAGCGAAACAGGAAAATGGAAACAGGAAAAATGGAATAGTGTGTAGCCGGCTGAAAAAAACTTTTTCCACGAAAAAACCCTTTGTGTTTCGTCAAAAAACCGCTCTTGGCGAAAAAGATGACGAAACACGAAAAAGCTTGTTTCCACGAAACATTTATCGGCGAAAAACGTCTACACACTATCGTGAAAACAGGGGGAAACAAGGAAACACGAAACTGGAAACAAGAAAAATGGAATAGTGTGTAGCCGGCTTAAGGAAACAAAATGGGCCCCTCTCCCCCACCTTTCCCAGGGAAAATTTTCCTTGCATTTATAGAGGCTTTTTTAAACTTAGACGAGGTAGTTTAAAAGCAGGTATAGGTATATTGAGGTCTTTAAAAAAAAAATTTCAATCTCGGCGCAGGAAGGCAATTAACACTAGAAGTACCAGGTGGTGTCATATACGACACCACTCAAAATTTTAAGATAGACTTCTCAAAAGAGCAATATTTTGAGAACCCCTGAATTGTGTCATACGACGCCACCTGGTCCTTTGAGTTTACTCTTGTGGTGTTATATATGACACCATCTGGTCCTTTGAGTAATCGAGTAAAACCTTTTATTTCTAGTGTTAATAAACAAATACGTATAGTAACAAAATTTTTTGGGGAAATTTCAAAAAATGATCAGAATTAGGTTTTAAATGATTGATATTTATATGTGTTGCAAAATAATAGAAAAGAGAAAAGAGGCTATTTTCAGCTTGAACGGGGGGGCCAACTCCCTAGTTTCGTCCAAAACTCCTCCCACATTATTCTCCTTGACCAGAGCTGAATTCAACTGTATTCAGTTTACCAATTTTGATGACATATAAAAGAAATTATTGACAATTTTTGATTGGCTTTATCAATCTTATATTTTCACCTTTAAAAAGTAACATTTTTGATTAGTTTTCAGGTAACAAAGACGATCAAGTCATCAAATTAAAAGTAATATGAGTAAAGAATTACGCACTATAAACAGTTGCTCACGAGTAATTTTTAACACACACTATCTTAAACGCATAGATATCAAGTTAGAAAAGTACCTATTGAAATATGTGTAATTTTTACACATAATTATGTTATGTATAGTTTCAATGTAAAACAGTGACAGTGTAATTTTTGTTACACACGTTACCCAATTTATACATATTAAAGCCATTTTTCTAAAAAGTTATTTGTCAATTTCTTCAACTTCAAAACGCTGTACATAGCTTCGTAAATTTTTCAAGTATAATAATATCTGGTCACATTATGCACAGCAAAATGCGCTTCACTCTAGTTTTTTTTTTTTATCCGACAGACAAAGTAGTTTCTTTTGAATCAGAATGCCACAGATTATCCCGTGAAACGTGCTATACATATTTTAAATAATTTTTCAACAATAAAAGAAGAAATATTATAACAAATTATTCCAGCTATCTTGAAAGTTATACCTAAAAAAAAAGTCATCCATCGACTATGAGTGGTAAAACTAAGAAGCGATCTACCCGCAAGTTCACTTCGTGGTAAATTCTGGTTCCACTACAAATATAAGATTTTCTTAAGGCATTACCCCTCTCCTTGTCCCATCAAACTATATAGACTTGACTTCTAAATATAACCAATTAACTAATAGAAATTCTTTTCAAATTTAAAAATTTACATGAAAAAAAGAAAATTCACGAGACTATAGCGTACCGCACCGTCCTCTTTGCACCAGGTATAGTCACTTTACACATATTCAGTTTTTATACAGCGAACAAAACGGTAACCCCACATAATTAAAGCAATGAAATACGAACTAATGACATTTCAAGAACATCCTGTGTGCGTAAAAAGAACTACTTCCTGTAACAAATTCATTGTGTATAAACTACAAACATTCACTGAAACATCTGTAGAAATTCTCCACCAACGATTTCACTATCAGTATATTAAGTCGCATACAACAGATGAAATAACTCAACTTCAATGTTGGCGTGTTTTAATGAGCACCACAAAATGAATCACCGAATCTTCAAGTGAAATGAACAATACCGAGATCTATGAAAGCCAGAGAGACGAGCTCTTGAAAGGCTATACCTTCTATCCCAATTTTTCTTTAAAATTCATAGGTTTTGCTAAAGGCCAAGTTCATAAAAGCGTTTGCAATAACCACAACATATACCTCTATCGAGGGCTGAAAAATATTTTTTTTAAAATACTTACTACAGATATCTTCGTTATAATATGCATCGCTTTTTTCCACCGACATTTGTAACACATATCTTTATAAAAACTGTTTTTATTTGAACAAATTCTATACTCGCCGCAATTAAAAGGACATAAAATCATGCAACGATTACAAATAATTTGAACAAATAAATTACGTATAGATCACTGTTATTTTCTTTTAAAAAAAACTCTAAATTCATTCAATATTTACCACAACTACATCTTAACGAAAGTTCTACGCGCGAATGAACAGCTGAAAGTGTTGGGAGTATCGCGCCCTAAACTGAGTTTTCCATTCAAAGGTAAAGCCCTGACGTCAGCAGATGACGTCACCGTGTCTCCGCGTGGGTTGAATTCCACGTTATTTGACCGGTACGTATTAAATTCCGCTAATCTATCCAAAAGCCTTGCATCCAATCATAAAACATGCACTCTCTATAATCAATATAAATAAAGAACTCGAAAAAGAATGAAAAAAACTAATACTTTTTTTTTTAAAAGCAGTGTAAATAAAAATTAAAATTACCACACGATAGGAACAGTTTCACTTTCATTCCAATTTTTCATAAAGCCAGAGCGTAAAAGAAGAAATTTCACATCGTAAAGAGAACCTATACCTAATATTTAAAAACAAAAAAGAAAAATGACGATGGTAGAAGGGAAACACTTTGCATTTGCGCAATTCTAAAAGCAGAGGCTCTTATCTGTTAGAGGTTTTCTCGACTCGTTCACATTTTCTCGTGCGAGAAAAATTACTTACATGAAAAATTACACGACCGCACAGGAGAGAATTAATTTTTATAGTTTCCGCAATCATTTTACTTTGCTACACTCGTTTGACAAACTTTTGCAAAGCTCGACTTTTTCCATACCTTCAACGCAATGTTTTCACAAGATAATTTTTCTATATCTCATCTATACTTCTTCATTCTAAATGAACAAAGAACTATATTAATCATTTTCAAAATAAGAATAAAATGACCTTGAAAATCAAAAGATCGAGAAATAAGTATAGGTTCTGAGGGTAAAGCATAATTTTCTCTGAATGTAGAAAATTATGCAATTTTGGATGACGCGATAATTTGGACAGTGTTGTTGATGCTAGAAAATAAAAATAAGTTTTGAAAAGGATTATAGATAGTATTAAAAAAGAGCATCGATATAGTACCTACAAGAAATACTTTCGCGCAGAACACCAAATAAAACACCTGAAAAAATACGTATTTTTCAATCGGATGATCAACTGTCCAAGTAAATCTCAAATTTTGAATGGACTACAGGGTGCGGCAAAATGACCGGCTACATTTGTTTTTTGAATTATACGCATAAGAAAAAAGATAAGGACATGGGTTGCTTCTAAATGAAACTTCACTCCTTAAGCGTTAAGTATGAAATACAATCAGATGACGCACCCAGAAATTTTTCAAGGGAGGAGCTAAGGCATAAATTTATTCCCAAAAAAGTCCCAAAAAACTGAAAATCTTCTATTCAGCCTCTTTTTTTTATGAAATTCAAGGCCTAAAGGAAAGGTTTCAGCTCCATATCCCTACTTTGGTGCGCTACTGAGTACAATATTTCACTTTCTCGTGTTGACCATTTTGCCTAACACATTTCTGAAGGCGTAAAATCCAATTTTTTAACTTTGCTAAGCAATGGTTACATTATTTTGCAATTTCTTCCGCTAAATCCTACCAATGATGGATAAAATTGACCGGGGAGGTGAATTTTGCACGTATGGAATTCTTCATGGATAGTGCGAGGAGGTAAATTCCCTACCGGCTGAATACGTAAGAAATTAATGGAAAAAATATGATTACCTATTGCTTCGCAAAGTCTTAAAAAATTGAGTTTTACGCCTTCGCAGTTGTGCTAGGCAAAATGATCAACATGCGAGTGAAATTTCATTTCATTTGTAACCTTAAAGAATGAATTTTAATTTAAAACCAACCGCATGTCTCTATCTTTTGTCTTACGCTTATAATATTGGAAAAACAAATGTGGCCGGTTATTTTGCCGCACCCTGTATAAAATCAAAGAAAATTAGTGACATAAATTTTTATACTCGCGCAAGTTAAATGATTGCCTAACAGGGGCTACAGAGGTGCATCAGAAACTTGTATTACATCGAGCCAATATGGCAATGTCAATTTTTTTGTGAAAGAAAGAAAAAAATTGGAAAGTTAAATAGAAAGTATAAACAATAAAGTTTACTTTTTTGCTAAGTGGTGGTTGAAATTAATAAATTGTAGCTTGTCAAATAGGAAGATTTTTTACCAGAAGCCAGATCTCGGGTATGACCTGATATTGAAGACTTCTGAAAATAATAAGTATTTGAAAATACATATACCTAATATTTTCAACGTTGCAATATTCTTTGGCAATAAGAAAATCTGTGAGTTTTTTATAGGAACTTGACTATACTTTTTTCTTCATCATTATATCAATCCCAATAAATTCAAAAAATGTTATAAAATCTTCCTCATCCTCATAACTTGGATCCGAATTCTACCAAATTAATTTCCATGTGTGGTGTGTAAGTACATTACACGATAATATGCTTGATTATGCTACCTACGTAATAACCGCAGCTATACATCAACAATACAAAATAGCCTGACAGAGTTGCAAAGGACGATCATATAATAATAATCCGAAGAAATTATCTATGGGGCAAAATTTACATAAGTCACTCCTCAAAAACCACACCCACGCTCTGCTCTTCTCTTTTAAAAACAAATTCAGCATTTTGTCTGGTCGGACGCAAGTGTTTTCGACTGAATCCGTCGTAATGTAAATTGATGTCAACATTGTCGTACATACCCGCCTGTGTATTCGCATGCACACAAAATTTTCTACGACCGTATAGAGAACATTTATAAACGACTCGTCTGCACGGGTTAACGACCCTTCGTATACTTTCCCCCGACTAAAAATGACTTCATAAAAGGAACGCAGCTGAATTGTAGGATTTAATTTAGAAAATTTGCAAAACAATGAAAGTGTTTGTAAAGTTGGCCGGTAGGCGAGCACAGGCTGTGCATTCGGATTTCGGAGGTAAAAAAAAGTAACAGACTTAAATTTATTTATTAAAAGAGAAATTTTGAAAATGTAATCAAAATAATTTCTTTTACGATGGGCGCAGTTTTATCGTCCACCTTATTTATAGTCTACGAATTACATTCATTCGAGTACACTTTTAAGGTACTTTTTGCAAGGTTTTCATTGAAAAAGGTAAGCATGGGCAAACTGTCCCTAGAGACAACTTATGCTGAAACTATAAGGAGTTTGAAATACTTTGGGGAAACGTAAACTTTGAGGTATCTTTTGACACCCCGACTCCCTTTAGGCCGGAGATATGAGGGAAAATAGTAATTTTTGAAGCATTGACAGGAAATGCAATTATATTTTCAAAACATATCAACTTGGAGAGAAGCAACAATAACTCTAACTTACAGTAACGGTTTCATAGTACATATTTTTCTCAAATTTTTTGAAACATTTCAAGTTATTAAAAAATCAAAGTGAAAAAAAAAATGAAAATTCAACAAGGATAAATATGAGTGACAATCACCAAATAAACATACATATACATTATAGTGGCACTGTGTCAGTATACTATAATTATTTAGTATGAGTTTCATTCTAAAAAAAACGGAGCGCATGAAACAGAATGATACGGTGGTGTAATTTACAATGAAATTCTGAGTATACCACTATTTTTTACCAGATTAGCCAAGCTAGACTATCAAGTTCCTATATATTAAGACTATATAATATAGTTATAGTGGAAAAAAAAATGTTATCAGGCATTTTCCATTCCCCTAAAATGAGTAATAAGAGTGGAGAGGTAGTTTTAACTTCCACCAGGAAGGGGTAGAGTGGGGATCATTTTTTTAAAAATTGTAGACAAATTCTTCATTGGTTCACTCATCATCAACGACTAATAAAAAACAGTTTTGCTTGAAATAGTACGAGGGGCGGTCAAAAAGTAAGTTTCCCTATGCCGTCAAACCCACCCAACGCAATCAAACTGACTCGAATTGCCAACACGGTGAAGAAGGAGTGTGAAGGAAACCACATACCAAGTTTCAAGCCAATCTGTCTCGTTTTCATTGTTTGGCATTGGAAAAATGATGAAATTACTGCTTGATATGGCCGCCACATACAAACATAACTTCAACATATTTGTGATGCAGGGCAGTTTAAGTGCGTCCGTTGCATTCGTAGGCATAAGGAACAATACTTTTCTACTGCCCTTTGTATCATAAGTCACGTTTCAAACCAAAAAAATATTTTTTGAATAACTTCAATTGTGCCTACATTTACCCCATCCAATGTCAATCGGGGCAGAATTTGTTAGAAGTCTCCTCTCCCCCCTTGAATCATTTACGCACACTTCCACACGTTCATACTTGGCTCATAACGTTTGGCCATGTCACAGGTGATGGTGGTTATCCGTCTGCCCCTCCCCTCTCGCCATTACATGTGAATAACAAATCCCCCTGCACACTTACCATGTGGCGGCCCTACAGGACGGTAATTTCATCGTTTTTTGATTGCTATGCAGCAAAAATTAAACCGATTGACTTGAAACTTGGTACACGCTTTCCTTCAAACCCCCTCTACACCATGTTGGCGGTGTAAGTCAGTTTGATTGCGTTGGGGGGGTTTGAAGGCATAGGGAAACTTACTTTTTGACCGCCCCTCGTATTATATAGGGTAATGTTGTTTTAGACGAAGAATCCATCAGACGTTTCGGTATTATAGAAAAAAAGGAATTAAGGAAAATGTCCATTAAGGAAAATTATACTGAGGGAAAATGAAGTAGGGATATATAGTGTCCGGAAATTGTGAAGAAAATATTCACACATCTTCTAAGACGTAAATATTTTCGATTTTTACCATCACAAAAAGAAATGCATTCTCTTGAGAAATAGGTACAAATAATAAATTCATCAAAATAATATTCCTTTTTTTCTCATGAAGATAAAACACCTATTTAAAATGTTTCTCGATGCTCTCACTGAAAGTATAGTATAGGTATACACATATACGGTATACTCACTCTCACGACTAAGAAGAGTAGTTTCCTACATTAGGAATGCGATCATAAATGTGAACCACAAAAATGTCGTTAGTTGTATAGGATTTCGTCTCGACTCTCGAATACGTCGTATATCCACTATGTAAATTACAATTGATGTGTAAATTGTGTCACGAACGTAAATTATTGTATATCCAACGGGAGCATAAGCGAGCGAGCTTTCAAATAAAGATTACCTTGTAGAAGCGAGCATATATCATATCACGATTCTCGCGGATTCGTTTCGCTCTTTTAAAAGGTCAAATAAGTGATAAAATGTTCAACTTAACAGAAATACGCTACCTATATTCATTTCTGTTGAGAACAAATTTTTCTTCTTGTATTGAGTTTTAAGTTACATACCTAGATTACAGACTTCAGCGTGAAATGAATATTATTTCTGGCAAATATATACTTGAATCAAAAGAATTAAAGGGCATATTTGTAATAAAAAAAAATCTGGATTTGTCTGATAAAATGGAACATGGTGAATAGAGCGACTATATTCAGTCTAAATTCTACAAATAAACGTAGGTAGTGTATGTACTTTATTTCGAAACACGCATCACCTTACTTACAAAATTAAAAATCATAGACTATGTAGTGTTTGAAATAGGTAAACTTTAAAATCCTAATACTACTCAACTTCGAATAATCAAATAAAAACCAAAAGTCCAGGATGCAAGGACACCTCATGACCCCCAACCGACAGTCTGTTTCAAAGGTAAAGATGATTATAACTTACAAATCATCTTGAACACACACACGTCCATCCTCTTAACTCCCGGACTACCTCATTATATGAAAAATCACATGATTAAATAATAAGACAATACTTCAACACAAGGCGCCGAGCTCTCACCGGGGCCTTGATGACAACCAACCCCGTGTTTGACCAACTTCAGCCAACACAAAAAAAAAAACTCAAAAAGACTCAAAATAAAACATAAACTTCACCAATCACGGGTGTAACACATTTTGTATGAATCATCATCAAAATTATAACAAATTCAACACCAAAAATAGGAAATTTGAACATCAAGAAATAATTGAAAAAACACACGAACTGTGCTCCTCTAGCGAGCTAACAGAAGTGGTGAACCAGAATGAGCTCATCAAGAAGAATGCAGAAACAGAACTACAAACTTCAGGAAACAGAACTCGGTTTACAATCATACCAAAAAGAACAGATTATAACCAAAAAGCCAAAAAGAAACAACAATTTCTCAATAAACAGTAAAGAGACAAAAGGTAAATTTAGACATAATGTTATGAGCTCATAATAACATCTGAATTTGCCTAGAGGAAGGTCATCTAATTTAATGTTAATGAAAGAAAAGAATAAGTTTTAATAAAAAGTGTTATTTCAGTTCAACTCTACAACAATTACTGAATTACAATAAAGCTTCATCATAAATATTAGTACAATAAATTCTCAGACATTTTGTTCTACCAAATGGGTCAAATACGAGACACAAATGTAGCCTCAGATAAGGTCTAGGAGTGGGACATGATGTGTGGGGTAAAACTCTTTGAGGGAGCGAATTAAAAGGGTGAAAATGATCCAAATGGCTCAAAAATATGTTATATACAAAATCAAAGTACGCACGCAGAAGAGCAAGCAAGTCAATGGATGTGGTCAGAAAAATAAAATCAACAAAATCAAATTAAATGAATAACGCAAAGTTCGATTCATTTTAGATGAATTCGATGGTCTAGAAAAAAAAATATCATCGACATTTTTGCAGTTTTTCTACATTTGCGATGCGTTGCGTTGAAAACGTCCCTAATTGTTGGTGAAAAATTGAATTTTCGCGAAAATCCCCCCCCCCCACCCAAAAAAAAAAGAGGTGTGAAAATACTTTTTAGCCATTCTACGACGACTTTTCAATATCACCGCAAGGGACCTTTTCACGCAACGCATCACATATTCATTTATTCTTGCTGAAATGTGAGATTGTATGAAACACTACACATTAGAAAATGTTCAAAATAATGTACTTCAACTACTAAACTCAATTTTAATCCACATTATAACCTTCATCATCTTAGGCGGAAATTAATAATATCGTATGGATATTGAATTTCTCTACCGAACCTTAGCAAATATAGAGCCATATAATAAACACGTAAAATACATTCCACATTTTTCAAGAGAATAGTAAAATGATTTTCCGCTTTGCTCCTCCCTATACTGAGAGTAGAAGTGAATTACAGTCACCCATCCACCAGAGGCATAGAATAGATGGCCGCACAACATTAATATATTATAATCGAACAAAACCGCAGCTCCACTCTTGGTACCAATGCCAATTATATTGATTACTGCTAAGCATTCGATTTAATGCGTACATTTTTTGCACTTCTCCCGTCTCCAAACAAAAAAATTCATTTCATCAACTATTCAGTCTTGATTTTCTTTTCGCTTCGTCATCCACACCACTCCAACCATTATTCAAACCCGCAAAAATTATTTTGATAACACGACACAGTAAATTCACCCCACTATTTCTTTTTTCACCATGCATAAAACTGTTTCCTTTCACTTCGTCTGACAATATAATATGAGGAAAAACTGTAAATAGGTCTGGAAGGCAAAGAGGAAAAAAAAAATTCAAACGAAAAAACTCGTGAAGATTTATATTTAGAAATTTCCTATCGCATCCTTTTAATGTTTTTATTTAAGGAAAGGAAAACGAAGAAGTGAAGTTTACGTCGACGACTGGTGTGCGAGAAGAGGGTGGTGAGAAAGAAAAAGGTGAAAACCAGAAAATAAAATAAAAGCGAAACGTCAATTTTCTTTCGATGGAAAACTCTTGCAATTATGTGGAATAGGAAAGAAAAGCGCGGGTAAGACCTACATAGAGGCGACGAATTTGTGTGGGCAAAGTAAGTTTCGTATAAAAGGCTGAATTTCGTGCGCAGTCGAGAGCAGATTTTTCGCTATAAGGTCTACATTTGCGAGCAGCAACACCTCTATAGTCGTCGACTTGGCGTATCTCTTCTCTATTTGCTCGCAGGCCGAGGTTTATATAGAAACCATCAGCAACGCATTTTTTCAAGATCTCTTTTGCTTTTTGAACCAATCAATCGCGTAGCACGATAGCAAAATACTATATCGGCTATAGGGGAAAAGTAAGTAAATAAAAAAATTTTTTTCAACAGAAAATGTATTCACGCGCGTCTTTAGGAAAAACTGAAAATTAAAAGGCAAGGCAGAATTTAAAAAAAAATTCTAGCGGGTTTTCAAATGTAACTATAACTATAGTGATCTTAATGAACCATTAAAATTTTAGATTTTTTCGACTGTGCAAAATATTATGAAAAAAATGAACAGACTATACAACTCACATTGCAAAGGAAAATCCACGTTTTTGAATCTTCAAAAACACTTTTTACAGAAACTAATCCGAGGCAGAGGCGCCAAATATCGCCCACTTTTTTTAGGAGCTGGATTAAGAGTAAATAAAATTGGTAATAAATGTGCCAACCTACTAAACCTGTTAAGTTAATCTTGTAAAGTTTGAGCGAGAAATCTGCACTAAGAGAGGGCGTAGAAACATTTAAGTAAAAAAGTCAACATTTCAATTTAGAAAAAGTAGTTCCTCATATCGCCCACTATTTTTTTTCTAGTGAAAAGCTATAATATTATTTTGATAAGAAATACATACTAAAAAGTTTGACAAGGAGATATAGGTAGCTAAAATTCATCTGAAATATGGATTTAGCATCATCAAATTTACATCCTCCTAATAAATCTGCTCATTCCACTCGCCATTTATGCATCATGTTTGAAGGAGATTAGGAAAAACGCTGCTGGTACCCTATGGGCAAAATATTTTGAAAACGGATCCGTTTTATTCCGGGTTATAATCCGTTTCTGGATTATAATCTGGAATTTTCCTGTTTTCCGGCTTCTAAAACGGATTTCGAACGGATTGTAATCAGTCTTGCTGGAAATGAGTCCGGATTATTTTCCGTGAAGGATGTTTTATGATATTTGTTGGCCCGGGTTATAATCCGTGAAACCGTTTTACAAACGGATTTAGAAAAATTGCCCAAAAATTATCACTGATTATAATCAGGAAATCCATTTTACAAACGGATTTGGAAAAATAATCAAGATGACAATAATATCTGCAAATTTTCAGATCCGATGGTCGAAAATAAAAACGGACTGTAATGTTCTCATTTTCCGGATCATTTTCTCATTTTTTGCCCATCGGATAGTACTGAGGTGATTTTAAATTTTATCGATAAATGGAAAGTTTCAATATTTAAATTTTTTAAGAAGGCTTCCTAGTTTACAATTGACAAATTATTTATCGGGCAGGTTTGATTGGACCCTCTCCCCCGGAAAGATACAAGTTTTTCGTTTACGAGGATGTGAAGAAAGTACATATGAAAATTGTAAAAAACGGTCACGATATGCTAATAATTTTTTTCACAGGTAACGAAGTCTGCCTAGGATGAAAGAAGCCAAAATTCATTTTCATACGTTTTCATTTACAATATCGAATGTAGCCTCTTCAATTTGAAAAGTGTTTTAAGCAGAACTACCAAGACATTTAGACGCTTCAAAATTTGAGAATTAAAATGTTTTCCTCAAGTTCTACATGAACATGCGCCAGAAAAGTTGTCATTCTTTAAAAAAATTAATGCCAACCTGAAATTTGCTCACTCGATCGACTAGATTCGTGGACTGAAAAAGTACCATTGGCTTTCAAAAAACTGTATAAAATGCTTTTTTATTTCTTGCGTGAGAAAAACAGATTCATTGTTATTTAGATATAGTCTATACGTTCTACTTTACCCAACTATGACAAGGTGTATGTATGACGTATACGTGTGATGCAATTGGTAACCTTTCACCAGTTTTTTTTTTTTTTCAGAATTCGTCACATAATACCTACATTTCAATTAGACTAAATGAATAACACTCGGGTTTTTTTCCCCCTTTTTTTCCTTTAGTATTTGAGATAATGCCTCGCGTATCATAATCCGCAACCTCCTCCAAAGAAATAGAAAAGAAAAGCAACTTTTTTCTACCATCACCAAAACAGAAATTTGTTAAATATTAAATGAGAACTCTAGCTACAAACCTTGACACTCATAAAATGAATTCATCTTGAACGTTCCCCCGTGTGTGTTTCACAGGTCTAATTTTATGCCTCCGGTATAAATTATAATTATACGAACGACACTGAAACTCTCTTCATCTCTGAAAACAATTATTATTTTCATTCGTCAACTTCAAAACTGTACACTGAGTATGTAAATAATTTGTTTGTTTCTTTTTTCACGTCAAGTCTAACGATCATCATGAAAAATTTTTTTCTATTAGGTCTTCTTTTTTTTTTTTTTTCCTACGACTAATTGATACAGTCGATTTGTAAAAGCTTGATTGTTTATTTATTTAAAACAAAAAAAATAATAATTTTTTCTCACATTTTTTCTTCACTTTTTTCCACAGACCGTATGAACCCATTGTGTTTCTGTTTTATATTGATCTGAACACGGAGCTGCACTTGCGCGGTAACCAAAATCCGTCCCCCTTCACTCTGTTTTCAAATACATCGTTAACGATGCTAGAATATTTTAGAATTCGCAAAACTGAAAGGACCACAGAGAAAAATGACATTTTGGGGATATTAGAAAATTTTACAAAAATCAATATTACACGGTGGTACCTACCAAGTTTGAAAATCTGTCGATTATAGGTATTATTATATCAATTGAACGATAACGGCCGACTGTTTTTTCAAGCTCTTTTTTTCCTGCTCGAACTACATATAATTACACATCACGAATAAAATATAAGTGATTTTATAAATATGATGGAAAAAGTCTGTTTACTTTTCTTTCGAATAATCGAAGGTGCCCAAACATTTTTTCCTTTTAGAATAACATAAATATATAGTAGGCACCACGTTACACAAATCAGAAAAAAAAAAAATTATGTCGTCCAATTATTTTGAAAATGTAAATAATTTATGTGATTTGAAAGAAAAAAAAAATTCAACTTGTTTTTGCCTCGATTCAAACTCGAATCCTGATTTTTTTTCAAAAATATATTGAATGTAAAGAAACTTTATGAAAATGAAAAATTTTATTGCTGTTATTGCCAATGTAGGTAATGATTCCCTGGAGATGGTAGTGTTTCTCAGTGAAATCTTTTTTGACGCTCAATTCGGCGAGACGTATATAAGCTGTAATATGCAACTGTAACCTATTCCCTGAGGGACAATACTAAGGAAGCTTGAGTTGATAAACTATTCATTATTTCTTTCAAACCATAATCCGGTACCATACGCAAAGACAATTTTTCCTGCACAAACGTACCTATACGTATACACCATTCAAGCAGTCATAAATGAAAACAAAGATGGAATATCACAGATTACAAAAAACTGCTAACAGCTCACTAGTGTTACAAGTCCAATCATTTCATAAAATAATGAAAATAATCGGTTGTAAGTGTTATGAATGAAAGAAAGAATGCAATTTATTATTAAAGGTTGGAATGAGAGGTAAAACACTTTAACAAGAAAAAGTAAAAAAATAATTACTTTTACTTCATAATCTAGACATTAAAAGAATGAATAATAGGTAAACAGGGAAAAAAACATTTAAAATAACCGAACAAAATCAAAGTAAAAATTCAACTTTGAAAAATAAATTTTATTTGGAAAAAACCTTTTTTTTTTTTTTTTTTTTCAAAAAGTAATAAATTGGCGATTGCTGTCAAATCGCATGCAAAAATAATCATTGAGATTTTTAATAAGTTATGTTTATACCCACGGGGAATGTGTAGGTGATGTGATATATTTTTTAATGCTTTTATAATTAACTTCGCTTAAAATCAGAAAATAGACATTGTATGAAATTAAACTAAAGTGCGCCGTCAAAAAATGTGGAATCTTAGACTTCACATAGAATTAACTGGAGTGCACAAAAACGAAACAAGCCAGTATAGTCGACTATCAAAAAAAGCATATTTCCATAAAGAAAATTTTTAAATAATTCTCATTCAAATTCAATTCAACGTTAGCGCTTCAAGTGCCCACAATATCAACCGTAGTCTATTTTATGAATTTTGGAGAGTAGGTCTCAAGTTCTGATGTTGCCATATATAACTCCCTAAGAACCTAAATCTTCCAGTTCAACTCATATTGAATGATTATTTAAGCCATTAATGCGTCGGGGCAGTAAACAATTAATCACCGTAAATGGCAAGTTTTGTAGTTGCGTTTTGGCAGACAATCATTCGGCATCATCTATTCAATACCAAAAAATTTGGCTTCGGCTGGTGACACTCTTACGCCATCAAATCAATCTTTTTTTATTTTTTGTAAGGTTAAAAATACTTTGTTTTTCAATCACCTAGGTACATGGTTATTTGAATTTTGATGAAAAATTATCGTATATAGCATTATAGTTAATATATAAAACTACAAATTTTTTGAGTAGATTAACATTATAGTCTACTCAAAAATAAGTCGGTCATTTTCAGTTATAGAATCTAGTGAGAATTGTCTTAGAGAGACTGGGTACCAGAAAGGAAATCTTTTTTAAATTGAGTAGGGAGGTAAGTTACTGTTGACACAAGGTGGTATGCAACTGTACAAAAGTCTACAGTTCCAAAATTATTCTACATGTATATTAAATAGCATTTCGTTGTAATAATAAAGTACTCACTGAATGAGAATTCAGAATGAATCAACAAGTACTCGCGTACGTATACACCGCGATTGATTACTCACCTGAAAACAAAATTAAAACGTAAACGATATAAATAGCAAATAATACAACAAAAAATATGCAACTGTCTAATATCAAATGGAGTGAGTTTATCGAGTTTCTTATGAATGGAAATTATATTTTGATGATACAATTTCAACAAATGCTCGAGTATTTTTAATAGGTATATTTAATATCGTCTCAGAGAAATGATATTCAATTCATTTTGTGAAAGGCGTGATTATAATTACAGTAAGGCGATAAGGAGCTTCCTTATAGTCTACAACAGAAACTGAAAATTTTCCATTTGATGGCACTCCGTGAGAAAAGCAAAACTTCACAGGCGCTTAATTGGTCATAACCACGCATTATATTCTTCTTTACGATTGCTCACATCCGAAAGCTAATTTCTTCAGCCCTGCGGCTATTATAAATTAAATTTAAGAAAAATGCATTTGGTCCGGACAAATGAGAACATTCAATTCCTTTCGTTTACGAATTGATTTTTCTTATCGAATATACTTGATAATATTAAACATGTGCGGAAAGTGCTGCAGTACCTACCAAAAGTTCACACACAAAAAAATGACGAACACTGAAAAAAATTTCGGTAGTAATTTTTACCATTTGTAGGAGAAACTGGGGCAATTCCAAGATTTGTAGTAGAAATTACCACAAAAATAGTAAAATGTACCATCAAAGATTAGAATGTAAAATCTAAGATGATAAAAAAGTACTACAATAACTCGTGAAATGTCCCTGTTCTCCTATAAAAACTAGTAAAAATTACTAAGTAATCATTTTTTTCAGTGGTTGAAACATCGAAATCTTTAGCGAATATAATTTCGCTCAAAGTGAAAGATGAAGGTAGAAGACTATACGAATTTGGTGTTTTGAAATACCTATATATTCGAAACTTAATTCGAGGGTTTTCGCCGATAATGAGAACGCTTCTTCGCAATTTTACCGAAAGAACAAAGTGAGATTTTTCTCGCCAACCAACAGCGCAGTTATCCCTTTTTCGTCAAGTTTCAACTCCAATCTCTCCCTCTAATCCTTCTACTATCCCACCCCTTTATCAAATAAAACGGAAAAGCGGATTTCAGCTTTAAAGACGAGCGTTTCATACAGCCCAGCGATAAGTTGACGAGGAATATAAACGAAGAATAGCACCAAATTCTTATTTCATTTTCGCAGCCTTTTTCCTTTTCTTCTTACATTCTCTCTCGCACCTCTATACACTATGTCTATAGTTTTCCTTATATAAAAATTTATACACGTCAAAAGGGAACCAAAAAGTAAAAAGATCATGATATCGTACAAGAAAATTGTCGAAAATGGACGATGAACGGCGTGCACGAATATTAAACACGGAAGCAAAAACAATGGGTAAAAGTTTTTCAACAATATATTTTTCACAGCTCGCCTCTTATTACCATTCGTATAAACGAGTGAATTAGTAAAACTTGGAACGATTTTTAATAGCCTAATTTGTAACCCGATAGCCGAATTTGTAACTTGATTGCCAAATTTGTAACTTGATAACCAAATTTGTAACTGGATAGCCGAATTTGTAACTTGATAACCAAATTTGTAACTTAATAGCCTAATTTGTAACCTGATAGCCGAATTTGTAACTTGATTGCCAAATTTGTAACTGGATAGCCAAATTCGTTTCATTTTCAATTTTTTTATTTTTCATTTTTTCATTTTCAATTTTTTTTAAAGCAATATTGAAAATTAAAAAATTAAAAATAAAGAGATGAAAAATGGAAAAATTGAAAATGAAAAAAATCAAAATGGGAAAATGAAAAATGCAAAATGGTTATTTTATGATCTTGAGATGGGTAATATATGTGAAAAGAATCCAAAATAATATGTAATGATTTATTTGAAGAATTCTGGTTTTCACAATTTTCTATGGTTGAAAACCTATGAAAAAGGCTGATGTAAGCTATTTATAGCTGTTTTTAGCCCCTATTAGCATCAAAATTAGACCCAAGGGTAGTAATATGGGGTTAACTGATGCAAAATCATAATCTTAAACGGATTTTGAAGGAAATGGGTTAAAAAAAAAATAATAATTGGAACATAGTTTAAAATGGTCATTTGCAATACCTTTTGACCCTTATGGGTTTTCTATCAAAACTAAAAGGGGGGCTATGAAGTGTAGTAATTGTACACAATACAATACAACTATTTTCCCTATAATTTTGGTTTCCCTACTTTTTTATGGAGACAGTACCTCTAAAAATAGCTGCTTTTAGCTATTTATGGCTATTTTTGACCCCTCAGGACATCGATTTTGGTATCAAGGGTGGTGGTATATAATACTACATAAAAATTCCTACTTTTTGAGGGTATTCATAAAGTGGACGGTCCTAAGCAAAGGGGTCATTTTGGGCATTGAAAATTTCAAAAGTGAATTCAACCATGAAAAACTGGAGCAAAAAAATTTTTTTTCGGTAGATAGGACTTATAAGTATCTATCATTGACTCAAGTTTGAAAAAATTTGGTTCACTTGAAATGGCGCAGGAATTTTTCAAAGATTTTGCATTAAATTTGCTCCAGCTCCACGTAGGGAGGAGGTAGGGGTCCAAAACTTTGCACAGAATGTTTTTACATCAAGGTTCACATTTTGGCACACAAACGAGCCCAATCGGTTTAAGGGCCATTTTGGGTATCTTATCTTGCCAGACCCTTTTGTTTACACCAAATTCCTGCATGTATACTCAAAATTATGAACCAACCCAAACCATGGGTTCTGACAAAATAGATTAACCATTATTTGGTTAACCACTCCCATAAGGTAATGGGTAATTGAGTCAGGATGAAAAACCCAAACCTACAATATGAATGGTTATGGTTTATTTTTTTTGCTATTAACAAGGCAGGCTAAGATGTATTTAAAAGAAAACTAGATTTTTAAAACTAATGAAAGTATAATATCACACATCGATGATATGTACAAAAAAGTATAGTTTTTGAGAAAAATTAATTTAAAAGTTTGCTATCCCATAAAGTTGCTATGTAAAACCTTTTTTTCCCCTTTTGGCTGATATCAGCCATTGAGAAGCGTTTTAAAGCTATAGCTGATGATAAGAAATGAATTTTAAGATCCCTGAAAATCCAAAAAAAAAAACTAATTTTTGAAAATTTTAGACATAACAACTCCCCGTTTTAAGGGGACGATATTTGTTGTTTCACAATTGTTGATGTTTTACCAGCTACAATTATGATTAAAACTTCTTAAAAACGCAAAATGTTCAATTTTTAGCGAAAAATCGTTCCAACTTGAAAATAAATTACCACGAGCTCTTTAATTACTTCTGAAAATATCACTAAGTCACATATTAGATTCAGTAAAAAAAAAAAGTTTCACTCAACAAGCAAAAAAAGCTATTTCATTAAATTCCTCAAGCATTAACAAATCGATTAATGAATTCAATATACATGTAGCTCATTAAAATCTATCTATGTTTTTTCCAACCTCAGTTACTAATTTGTATATCTGCCAAGGAAAAGGTATATACAAGATTTATGAGAGTATACATTAGTGGTACCTACGTGATAATAACCTTTTTATTTTTTGAAGTGGTATACATGAATTCATTTTTACATCACCAATATTACCATAAAAAGAAAATTTCGAGTTTGCACTGAAATGTTTAGCTTTATAGACTAACAGCCACGAAGAAAATATTCACAGAGATAATTAATTTTTAAGCAAAATGTATTTTAAAAATGATGTACCTAACAGAAAATTTAAAAATAAATAAATGAGAAGATCTCAGTTTTTAGCGGATTTCCTGAAGAAATCGTCCTTCAAATAATATCATGAAGTTTTGATTGAGAATGGAAAGAAAATTTTAAATACTCTCTTGTTTCCTATAGAGCCTTGCATAAATTTAACAATAAGTATATATCTGAGTTGTAATAATACTAAGACCAAAATACATACAACTTGGTAACTAAGATTGACTAGTAAGAAGTGGAGAACCATCCGTGATTGATAGCTTTATTCTCATCGACAAAATAGAGACTGCGATATCCTATATCCTTTTTGATATTTCAACATCTTTGTATTATACTTTCTGACAAAAGTTTTTAAACACTGATTACATTAACTTAACCAACTGATCAACTCTTATAATGGAAGAAAAATGTCCATCTCTAATGATTTACAGCTTTCAACATAATCTAGCGGTAGTAATCTTAATAAAAGGTTCTTCAATCAAGCCAACGATTCGTAGAAGAGAAAAGTCGACACAAGTCAAAAATGAGTTTTTTTGAAAATTACGTCTTAATAATGTCAAATCACAAATTAATGTTTTCACTAAACCAGACACAGTTATGATCTTTTAGCTTTTCAATTAAAATAATACGTTTCAAAAGTTTTTGTTCTCATGTACTTCTCTACCAAAAATCTCCTTTTAATACTTCGCGATCGTTCTTTCAGCAAAAGGTCAGCCATTGTTGCACTAAAATTCTGATTCGTCGTGGCCCAAAATAAAAGCGAAACTGTAGCAATTTCCCTGCGGTCGAGTGCTGAATTACCGCCCGTTTCTATTCAATAGAAAATTCCGTATTTAGACCTATAGCAGTCAGGAAAAGAAAGGCGGTCGGAGAGTGAAAAACGAAGAGAGAGAGAGAGCGAGAGAGAGAAAAGAAGACACAGGAAAAGAGGCAGAATGTACGTCGGAGGTGGAAGACGGAATGATGGTGAAGAGTGGAAGAATTTCGCAGCCTCACTCGCCGATAGGATAAAATTTTAGGGCATTAAAATGAGCTGATGGGTGCGTTTTTAAGTACAATTGATTTGACGAATAAATCTAGTTCGCAAGCATTAGGCGCAGATTAACATTAATAGAAAGTAGAAATCGTATTATTAAGAAAAATATAATTATGATAAATTAATCCACTCCCAGAATAAGACAAATCTTACACGTATATATGTCGCAGTCAATCTTGATTTCTAGTCGAAATATATAATTTTGGCTTGTTTCTTAATTTGCCGGCATTATTGATATGTTCGTATTTTTTTTTCAAACTAACTAGTCAAAATGAATTACCACGTGTTTTGCCTAGCTATATTCACAATGCCTGCCTGAACCGGTGGTCAAAATTGATAATAAATCGGAAGGTCGTGATTGTCTAGCCATTATACATATTGCCAACCGGAAGATATACCTAGTCCAAATGAAAAATGTAGAAAATAAAAAAACCTGATATAAATTTACAAATGAATATGTAGATTATCTAGACTATGTTAATATTACCTAGACAAAATTCATAAAATGGATTATACAAATTTTTTATGTAGAGTAGTCAATTTCAATTACACCAAGTCGAGAATTATATCGCCTAGACAAAATTCAGAAGGCAGTTTATTAGATTGTCATATGACCTATAGTTAATATAAATATTGCCTGTGGTAGGTGAGGTAGGTGTGTATTTGAAGAGAATGTGGTGGTTGGTGTGGTAGTTGAGAATTTATTATGTGGTGGTTGGGGAGGTGGGGTGGTTGATGGGGTGGATGAGAACAATTTGCCTATTATGTTTTGGTGGACGGATGGGAAGGTAGTTGTTACAATTTAATAATATTCTCTCGTCTATCTGGACTCTGATTTGTTCATTTATTGTGATAATGTTTGAAATTCGATCCAATTTCAATATTTCTTTATAAAATATATTATCTCGTATTTTCATAAATTCCATATATTTTGAATTTTGACTGGTCATTCTTTACATTGTCTAGGTATTCTACATAACAAATAAGTAAAATTTGGTTTTGTCTATTTTGTTTAGGTATTATTAAAATAGTCTAGATAGTCTAAATAATGATGACTAAGTTTACTTCCAATTTTAGATGTCTCATGTAAATGTATTTTGCCTAACTCTTTCTTTAGGTAAAATGTAAATTATCTTAAGTATTTTCCGTTTCCGTATTTTTATCTATTTTGTCCTCCAGTTCCAGCAGGCATTATTAATATGGCATTGAAAATCGGATCATTCTTTGTTTGGCCTAGGCAATATTGGGAAAAAATTGTAAATTTAAAAAATCCCGGCAAAATAAAAAATGACTAGGAATTATCTATAATATCTGGTAATTAATATTAACTGCAACATATATATGCTACTAGGGTGTAGTATATTATACATTCTGCAGACGAACTCGGCAGCAAAATTGAAGAAGGCAATTTCACCAATAGATAATTCACCATCAGCTATTCGTATTGGAAATTATTCGCTAAACAGGTTGTAGAAGAAATAAGAAATTTCAAGTATGTCGCCCTACGAATCTCACATTGCTGCCTCTGTAACGTGTGAAAAAATCGCAATGTTACTTAACAAATCAGCCCAAATCCTATCTACTACTAAATTTCAATACAGTTAATTAAGCGGCGGCGTAAAAAAGAAAAAAATAATATATTATGTTGATTTTAATCATTTAATAATTAGTGGGAAAAGAAGTTAAGGAGATGCGAGAACAATTTTTATACCCACCGAATAACCTACATTTTTTCTCACTTATCTTCGGTACGGATCATCGAATACCGAATAGCACTGGTGAAGACTTCATTTTAATTCTATTTTTTTCAATTTGTTAAAACGATCTACTATCAGAAGTAGGTATCTGATGAAATTAACGTTCGACAACTAAAAGGAAAATTAATCAAACTGGTAAGGAAGAAAAATTAGCGTTTAGATACCTGATGCGTTTTTCCTTATTCGTACAAAAAAGAAGAGAAAAAAAATGGTAACCTTATAGCCACCATCGTATGAACACACTCGGTAAGCTTTCATTGAGCTTAACACTAGATTAAAATGTAGTTTACCTGCCACTATATAATGGTCCAAGTACATTCAATATATTTTTAACAATTGCAGTATGCAATGAGAACATGGACCTGGAAAGCTGCCTTGCTTCAATTCGTTATGCTTCACGCAACACACAAATTTTTATCGACTGAGAACTGAGACTATGAAATGAACCATCATTTTCTTAAATAAATTATGAGATATACGTATGTAGCTATCACTAGTAACGTAAAATATAGTATAGATTAATTCTACAACAGTTACTTAAAAAATTCGTACCTCCATTTTACTTGATTTTGCAGGAGAAGAATAATTGAAGGTTTGTATACAACTTAATGGCTCCCATAAAAAAAACCAACCAATCAAACGAAATTTTATGGCTTGCGGTTATTATTCTCTCAACTCTCTACAATCTTATTGAATTTTCTATTATTTTGTCATTTTAAGTATCTAATCATCTACATAGAAAATCAAAGGAATTACTAACCGACCTTATTAAAAACTGACTAACAGAGATAGTATATGATTCATTAAATCAACTTACTTTGAGGATAATTTTATGTAAATTCTTCAACTAATCAATTTGTGGAAGTAAAAGCTGAAGGTCAGACAATTTTTCAAAACAAGGTTAAATATACCTATTTTTTACCAGCTGACTTGCTATAAGAACCTTCCTGCACCAGTGAGAATCTCAGGGCCGGGGGTACAATCAGAGCTTGAGCTTCCCCTCAATGGAACCGGGTTTAAACGATGAACCTTGGCTTAGGCATAAAGAGAGTGTACAAACAAAAATAGACTGTGGTTCAGCTAAACCATCATAATCGCTGACGCAGCAACAAAATAGTGGGAATTCCAAGTATTCGCATCTGTGGTTGTCTATTTTGTGTCGTGCGGTAATGCAGTGAGTCCAAACTACCGGCGCAAAATCCAGATACATCGATAAAAAAATGGAACTTTGCAGTGTACAGTTTACCCAACCTGTGCGAATATAATAGAATTCCTCTCGATTTTTAGCTGAACTCGCCTTAAGCGTCGATCGGACTCCACTCAACTTGAACTGGGTTTAAGTGGAGCTCAACTTTTGAACTCGCATTGTACACCCTAATTTTTCAAATTGAACCTGGTTTTCGTTTGAGCCCCACTTAAGCTTTGATTGTACCCCCGGCCCTCGAAGTTGACAAAGTTTACCAGTAAACCTTTGATGCAAATACCAACTATATATTACTTACAGCGGAATACCAAGCTCAGGGACTAAAATCTCTGTTATTAATGTAAGCTCTAAGGAGTGACCACATATAGAGCTCAGTATTCAATCTATTACTGATCTCGGCTAAAATGACTCAACGTAAGTTTGTGACAATTTTGGTCTCCTCATAAAAATGCCCATAACATGAACATTAAAACTGATGCTATTAACAAAATAATAGCAACTGCAGGCAAGCAACGTATTTAACTCGAGTAAATAGAACTGAATGTATAAAAACAAAATTTTCTTTCCCTTCCTTCATATAGTTAGCATTTTCACTCCCAGGCAAATGGTCTGTTCGAGATTTGTAATGAAAAAGTAGGATAAATTATGACGGATATAGGAGAGCCACGAGGTGCACATAATTTTAAAAAAGCAAGAAACGATGAAACCTGACCAAGTAACTCCCCTTTTCCCCAGATAAATTCTACAAATAGAAGAAAAATGGAAACATTTTTTTAAATTACCTATATACTCGTGCAAAATTTTCTTTTTAGGATGAAAATATGTGTTCCGCCAGTTTAGTATTTGGCCATGACCTTACTTTTTACTAGTTTGGAAATTTAGCCTCCTCCTCGACATGCTCCTCGAACCACCACTCTGAATGAATATCGTCATCACAAAACACTTAATAGAGGCCTCAATTTTCAAGCACGAAGAAATTGATAGAAAATCTTCACATAGGCATAGCAAAAATCGTCAGCAAAAAATAGGTAGGTTCAAAGATGAGAACTCATCTTTCTTTTCCTTTTTCCACCAGTCTACATTAAAAAAACAAATAAACTTGAATTCCTCAACGAAAATAATGAAAGTACATTATGAATAATAGCCGAATACTTCAATACACTCTAACACAATCCTAACTTTTTATCCAGTCTAACGTCGAAATTGTACCCACTTCGTAAACTACTCAGGTCAATATAATGCTAGGCTTTTCTACATACGTCAATGTGGAATAAATTGAAGCCGATTGCTCAATCATATGAATAAAAAATTTATATCGAAATCTCGTTTTTTACATGAAATAAAAGTAACAGTCTCGCATTCGTATCATTATAGCGCCAAAATCAATTATGAAAATTAAGCAATATAATTCAACGAACCGGTTTTTTTTTTCTTTAAAGTTAGAAGTAATAGTACCGGTACTTAAATAATACGCAATCCTTTATACATTCATTCTTGAAACGTATACACATACAAATTCAATGCTCCTAATAATTTAATATCGGTAGTACACATTTTATATCGAGAATATGCTTCATTGATGTCTAAAATTATTGAATAAAAAAATAATAATAAGAGAATTAGGAAAAGAATAATAGCGATAAAATGAAGAATAGGAAGACTGTATATAGTTTACACCTAAGAACTTAATGTATTGTATCCTGACAAAATGTGAGACAGAAAAAGGAAAATCTCAAGATTATCTTATTGAAGAAAATCATTCAACTAAATTTTAATCGTTATATGTCGTTCAATAATGGAAATTACTGCTGTAGAACAGAATTTCAGTATCCTATATTCTCTCAATTTTTCCATCACTAATTCAGTAATGAGAATCTGTCAGTGTCGAATTTCTTTAACACATTTATTAGAGTAATTGGTATAAATACGGACCTACCTTACCTTTTTCTCCCTAGCTCAAAGGCAAATATCTTGATGTAAATTTTTATTTCCTCACTCCTCAGCAAGTTTGGGCAATGGTGTAGTGCAAGTACCAAGGATCCAACTCAAAAAAAGTTATTAAATCCCGCACCAAAAGCTCAACTTTTCAAAATGGCGAAAATTGGTACAGTGAAAACCACTTATAACGAAAATGAAGGGACTAAAGGTTTATTTCGTTATAAGCGGTTGTTCGTTTTATCCGATACTTCGGATAAAACAAACTTCTTGTAATAACCTATCTATTTTTCCAAATTGTGGAAATTGTCAAGGCCAAAGTATTCCACTCTTTGGATAACTCACTATTTTTTAGACCCGATTAAATTTTAGCAATAATTTGACGTTTTTCTTCAATAGATAAAGCACTGCGACATTTTTATCTTGATGCAGGCAAACTTATACTAAATACTATATAATTTTATCTGCACTGCATTCAAGGCAAAATTATTATCTTATCTCTCGCATTCAAAAATATAATTTCATTTGTTAAAACAGGGGGAAAAGTGTTCGTAATATCGGGTATTTCGCTATAAAAGAATTTGTAATATCCAGTTTTTTTTTAACATAGGGTTAATGGGAATTCAGCCGGGACTTATGATTTTATTCGCTATAACAGATTTTTTGTATAATCCGGTTTTGTTATAAGTGATTTCCACTGTACAACTATATGGACCACCTACATAAGTTAATGCAAAATCTTTAAAATTAGTAGTTTAATCTGTATAACGATATTTAAAAATTACTATTATTGACAATATTCCTAAGTCTATATGCCATTAGTCCATTTTCCAACAAGCTTTTTCTTATTTGAATAAAATTCAAGTTTTTTTACAAATTCAACTACCAGCAGATGTGCTTTGAATTATTTAATATATAAAAGCTTTGCTGATGGCTCCAAACATTCCATATAAAGTAATCCTGTGATTAGTGCAGATACAGCGGTTTTCCTTCCTCTAAAAACAGTTTTAATTATCAACAAAAAATTATGATTTTCTCCATTGGTCCATAACTGTACCACACCTTACATTCCTAACAGGGCAAAATCACATTTTGGGCAACATTCCTATTGAAGCGCGTTTTTTGGCAAGGACATTCTTTCTACTAAAAATCTATTTTCCGCTAGGAGAAATCACTTTTGCTAAATTCAAAAAAGCTTAATAAAGTAAATATAACGAGTTTTTCATCTAAGTAGGTAGGCAATCACCAATTATAAAAATCAATAACGTAAACAAATGAGGAACTACGCTTTCATTTAATCCGTTCTCTTTCAGATTACTCGCCATTCTTTAAGAAATAAATTTTGATTTGGCGATGATTCGAATGTTGAAAGTTTAAGTTTAACTCATACACTTGTCGAGTATAAAAATCTACAAAGAGAAATAAGGAAACAATGAAGAAAAAAAAAAGAAGTAAATAAATGAAAAAATAAGAAAGTTTTCATTCATTCACTCGAATGACTTTTATAAGGGCGACTAATTTAAAAACTTGAAAAAGTGAATGGAACCAATCGTTGAAAATTCTATTTGTATAAGGAAGTTATATAATGAAACAACCGCCTACACTGATTTTCTTTGTAGGTAAATAAATCGTCAAGTTTGTCGAAATGCTGACAACAAATGCGAATCAAGGCTTCCAATAACTTTCTCCTGCAGCCATTACGTACAGCGATTGAAAATCTTTCGTAAGGATAAAGAAAAGTTGAAAAATCAAATCGAGTTTCCTCTCTCGATGCTCTTTTACATTAGTGTACGTATATCGAAAAAGACATTCATTTGCTGATCTTCACATACCTAAATTTTAAGTTTTTCAAGTCACTCGGGACCGCAATATTACTTCAAAATCTTGGTAAGAAATGGGCTAACAAGAACGCCAGCAATAATATTCTATGTATTTCTCCACCATTTTCATTGAAACAGCTCTTTTCAAACCAAACTGAAAATTCAAAAAGAATGTGGAGCTGAATATTTGGAATACATTCGTGGCGATACAACTAACATTCGCTCCCACCCCCCACCCCCCCAAAAAAAAACACAACATTCAAAACTTCACTCTTGTAAAATAGAAAAACATTTATGAAAATATTAAATTTTTGTGAGAATTCTCTATTCATATTAAAGATGTAGAATATTCAGATTATTCGTCTACAATAAGATTGTCTCGCTTATTTTATTTCCACCGTACGTTATATAAATAGATATTTAACAATCTAAAGTCGAAATTGTTAAATTTTAGGATATATATAAAGAATTCAACGAGGAGAAAAATTATCAATACTCTTATAACATACTGCGATGTCTCTGAAAAGCAGCCGGATTTATACTTTCATGCGTTTTCAAACCCTGTGGGAGATAAGAATTATTCGTAAGCCTATATTTTTCCTCGAGTCTTTCGACCCATTTTTCTCTCCCATCAGCTTCATTACTTTTTCAAATGTCGACAACTTTTCGGTAAAGAGGATAATAGCGTTAAAATCGTTAAAAGTTGGAGCAGCGCTACCGTCCGGGAATGTTAAAATTATTGCCTCAAAAAAATCAACTCGAAAAAAAAAAGCCAGAAGAGACCAACTTTCCAACTTATTATGAAAGCAACGAATATTTAAATTAAATTTTTGCATTTGCGGTAATCCGAAAGGATGGTGGGCAGAGTTTTCAGAAGCGAGGAAACTACGCTAACCGAAAAATTTCTCAAGGAGAAAACTTACTTCTTAGGTAATTCATGTGGAAAGTTAAGAAAATTATTACAAAAAAAGATCATCTCTTCTCATAAAGAAGCACCAACAAGAAAGCGCAAAACTGAAATTTTTTTACGCTTAATGAGGACAACAAAAAATAAAGTCTAGAAAATCTGGCGCCACAAAAGTAAAAATATCAAATTCAATAATCAAAATCAAACTTCTAGTAATTTACAGAGTCTTTTAATTTTTTGTCCCCGCGCCAGCTCATTTTGTAAGCTCAGTTTGTAGGTCAGCTGGTAAGCTCATTTAGTAAGCTCATTTTGTAAGCTGAATTTGTAAGCTCAATTATAAGCTCAATTGGTAGGCTCATTTTGCAGCTCATTCTGTAAGCTCAATTTGTTGCTCTTTGTAGCTCATTTTGTAAACTCAATTTGTAGCTCGATTCGTAAGCTCAATTTGAGACTCATTTTGTAGGTTCAATTTGGAAACTCAATTTTTAAGCTCAATTTGGAAGCCAAAAAAGCTCCGTCTAGACAAACGTCATCATACGATAACATTGGACACACAAGTTCACGCACAAAATCGACTAAAAGTCTCATTAAGTTTATGTATGACGACGTCATCATAGATATGTATGCTTTATGACGTATACGATAACATTGGACACACGCTAACACAATAAATTTTGACTAAACATCTATTAAAAAGAATTCATCTTCAATTCATCTTTATCAGGCCTCATCAGTCATCATACTGGGTATGCTGTATCATTATCATGGGTGCACATAGGCTTGATGACGTCATCATATATAATATTGATGACGTCATCATACCTGAGTATAACATTGTCATTGAGGAATCACGGACGGACAAAATTTGACCAAAGGTCAAACACAAAGGATTCATATTTAATACTGTTATAGATTTGTAACTGCGCAGGGATGCCAACTGCAGGGATTAATCCCAAAAATTAGGGATTTTGTACAGCCTTGCAAAATATCAGGGATAAAACTAAGAATTTTTCGGGATTTCAGAGATTTTTTCTCAATATTCTACACTGAAAAAAATCCCTGAAATCAGGGATTTTGTAAAGACTTTTCAGCACGTATAAAATGGATGAAAAAATAGCATTTTTATTAAAATCAATTACTACGTCACTACGAGTAAGTAGACACCGGATAGTCTGTAAAAATAAAGAAGACGATCATGTGGATGAATTGACAGAAATGTAAAAACTCATCTTTTGCACATAACGAATGCGCAAGATCATTGTTTGCGTCTATTTAAAAAAATCGAAAACTTTATGAAGAAGACATAATGAGTCAAGTAAAATATTATTCATGTATACAAAACTAATAATCTTGCTAACAAGTATCTTCTTTGTTCACTTAAGAATATTATACCTCGAAAATAAATTATAATAGCTTCCTTAAAATTTCGCACTTATTTGAAGCTGGGCATGAAGACTGTGAAGAGGTAAAGATTAAATTTCAAAATTACCAACCAGATATATTTACATTTATACATTTATTTGCTTCTTACGATTTATAAAATGTTTTGAACAGCCCTATTGAGACTATCGAATTTTTTCTCACTGATATACGAGTGATATATGTATATGTATGTAGTTTCCTAATGTGTAATGAAGCTCATTTGTCAACTAAATGTTTGGATCACATTTCTAAATTAAGCATATTTCTGACTTTCAATGTGATTATATAATATTAGTTTCCGAACCGAATTGCTGGTCATCTAAAGATGTATGGGTTTAATTGAGTGAAAAGCTTTCAGGTTGGTTAAAATAAAAGCTAAACATTGATAAAAAAATTTTACAAAATTACATTTTCTTTTGTTACATAAGTTTGTCAGGCTAAATGTACTCAACAAAGGCTTCATATCATAATAATCAATAACCGACAATATAGTTTTGTTTTCGTGCGAAGATCACTCTGCATGGCTTTTAGGTACCTACTTCTAAGCAAAATGAGAACGTCTGGCGTATGGTAAACTTTATTCTTCACTATATTGCCACTGTTGTCTGTTACCCTTTTTCAAAGAGAAGGCACACAAAATTAATTGATTCCGGAGGCAGTCTTCTTTTCGACGGCTCTACTGAGGACAATTAAACCAAAATTACGTTCCCATTCGAACAAATCGCTCGTATACCATTGAAGAAATAAAATGAAAATCTCTTTTCTTCCTGTTTACTTTATTTTAGCTACTTTTTGGTTCCACAACATAGCTCCTGCGCCCAACACGCAACAATCCAACACACTCAATTCCCATTCATCGAGTCCTTTCAAGATGAAAATTTATAAATAAAAGAACAGAATGGATGTGAGTAGTTTCACTTATCCAATATCAGAGTCTGGGTATAAACTGATACTTCCGAGAAAAAAAGGGCAGTCAAAGAATTGTTCTAAAAATCAAGTTCAAGTATGAACAATACCATGCAAGATATAGGGTTAGTCCACTTTTTTTAATGAGTGATACAAGACTTTCTAGAATCAATCGAAATTAACAAACAAACATTATGTGGCAAAATGAAAAAAAAAAAGCATAATACCTACATCTAATAAAATTAAATTTGGGCAATAATTATAAATTTTAAAATCAATAATTGTTGTCAACAGTTTCAAAATTCACTGAATATTGTGTGCAGTATAGGAAAAAAAATTTATTGTCATCTTTCATTGAGCGTTGATGGGTAGTCATGCGTTGCTGAGAGAGTGCAGCTGCTGACAACTTCTAAATTCGAAATTTTAATTATTTCCCAAATTTGAAAATTGAACAACCGCAAGAAGGTATCAGCTATACTAAAATAAATGCAGCTTATACAAAATACCGTATCAATCATCTAGAAATTTTTATGGGGCACTGAGATAAACCTATTCCATATTTTCCCGCTGGCTCTAAACTGGCAATTTTGCCAGAAGCGGAAAAGAAAATATATTTGCGTTACTTTGAGTATATGAACCTTGTAGATACGTGGATGAGGTAGAAAAACTTGTACCCTTTAATGCAAAAAAATGTTTAGAATTTGTGGTAGGCGCAAGATATTTCGCTGAAACAAAAATATCAACATTTTCGAAGGGTTATACCCATTCACAAACAATAAATATTACAGGAGGAAAAAACAAAGAATGAACTACCACCATAAATATTGATATTTTTAAACAATTTTTCCTTATTTTTTGGTTAAAACAATAAACTTTTGACATTTCGACGTACATAAAAATTCATTTCAAATTTTTAGTTGTAGAGTATTCTCAGCGATACAGCGAAAATGCCACGAATGGAAGAGAGGAAGAAAAAAATCTACTGCAGGAAATTTATTAATTTTCTTAACACGAAACGACGATCCAAATTTTAATTTCGTAGAAACTCCAAAGGTATAGGCTATATGGCGCAGGATTAGAATTCTACATGAGGGGAAAAACTTGACAAATGAGGAAACTTTGAAAATCTCACGAACGTTAATATTTTAGCCTTGTACAGTTTTATTACGTCACGAATGATAATGTTGTTTCACCAAACTTATCACGTTAAGATCTTGTAATAGTTTTTGCACAGCCCCTGCAAATAATCCAGTCGCAGATTCTTGTTGAAAACCGCCGTTAAAAATCCGTAGTATATATGCGTCGAGAAAATATTTTAGCCCCAGAAAATTTTCTTATACGAAGATTAAAATTTCCACTTTATATATTTCCACAGTAGAGGAAAAAAGTTTTCGCTAAAGGAGTTTTCAGCGGATGATTCTTCACGAATGCCTCGAATTTTCCTATCAATTAATTCAATCCAACGACTGCTAGGCTGTCTTTTTTCCGCCTCTGTTACGGGCCTTTATAATGCAAAGGCATTTTAATGGATCCATTTCATCACTTTTCCCCCTCCAAACATTTTTTGTTCCTGGTACGAAAATGTTCGTCAACTACTATAGAAGCACTATAATATTGTACTCGTATTATAAGACTAAGTGTCGAGCAATGTTCTTTTTTATATTTTTTTTTAGTAAAAAAATTTTTATAGTCAGACCATTGGGGTTTAAACTTCAACCAGGTGGCGCTAGTGCTGACTACGTTTACATCACTACCAGAGCACACTTTACAGCCGCTTTACGACTGCTAAGATCGAATGGGTGGTCGATTTACGCGAAAAATGGGCAAATTTGGATGTTATTACGTAAAACTACCTGCAATTGTTTTCATAAGAGTGTTTTGATTTTTTTTCTGATTCTTAAAGAGCAAGTTTCAAGCTTCAATTTCGCTCAAGAAGTCAAGTTGCATGTAAAAATTTTTCAAATTCAATTCTTGGTGAATTTTTAAAAGTGATGAAAAATACATTGCGTTATATGGGAGAAAGAATTCGTACACCCATTCGACGTGATCAGTACGGATTTCACACACGGCTACCAACATTTGAGTTTTAAGTTTAAGTCCCACTGATCCCAATCTCGAGTTCAAATTGGAGTTTTCTAGCTCACTTTAGCGCCCTCTCCCATGGAGAGCGCAAACAACTAAATTTCAAAATTTTCTTTGGCCACGTCACAATTCTAAATTTCTTATATTTTTTTTCATCTATACGCTCTGCAATATAGTTTGGGCTCTAAAACTGTTCTGATTTTGTATTCAATTTTTGAAGCGAACTTGCAACGTGAAGAAATTAAATAATTTTGCGATTAAATATTACACTGTGAAAAATTTAGCCATTTTTTTACAAACAATTCACGATTTTTAGCAGAAATTACTACAAAAATTGTAAAGTATACCTATATGATTTTCTTCCTGAAATAAGAGAAGTTACTACTCTGTTTGGAATTAATACTATTCATTTCTCTCAGTGCAGTTTATATCATTCTACCTCCTTGGTAAATAATTTGGATTGAAGAATTTTGAGTACCTAATTGCCTGACTTTGAGGAAATCATTCCCGCAAAAAGTTAGGAAAACATTACTGAACAATGCGGCCACATAGATCTGTTTTGTTACTTCGAATAAATGTTTTAAAACAGGGTTTGCAAGTTGATAAATTTCATTCTGCATCTTTATACACCATAAACTCGAAAACTTGGTCCATTCTCCGTTTCCTCATTCCACCATAAATCTACTGTATGACATCTTATATGATATCCTGTTTAAATGTAAGTCACTCTGTTGAATACCACTGAAAACAAATAGGTACCAACGTCGAAGCAATAAAATAAAATTATTCCGAATATTCAACGTTATACACTCGGGGGAAAAAACAGTTTTATCTTTTTTGCAAAAGCAGAAAACCAAGAAAAAACATGATTATAAGGAAAATAGAGGACATCTGGAATTAGTCCCAGTCACGCAATCAGCACCGAAATTAAAGGCACGAAATTGTATGCAGCATACGAATACATCGCGAGTAAAAATATTTACTTTTACATACGTTAGAAAGCAGTAAAAAAAAAAAGAAATATTGAGGTTTTTTCAGATAGAAAAGTTGAAAACATGTTGACCAGCAGCGGTACGCAAAAACTTTGTACCACCATTCTCCGACATAATAAACATAATTTTGATTTATTTTAAATGGCGACAGAAATATTCGCAAATACAAAAATATTAATCATTAGCGACTTCTTTTGCATAGAGTCATTTGAGTTGCTGCAGGGCTAGATTAAGAGAGAAAATTTAGAATCGTCTGCAGCCAATAAAATTTTAAAACATTATATTGAAACTCAATGACCTTATTCGGAATGCGAAGCAAAAGTTCGCGCACTCAACAGGAAGAGTGTGTAACTGCACCATTATGATCTTCATTTTATTATAGTGTAACTCTAGTGTAACTTCAAAGTCGTGCAGGGTTTTTCCATTGTTCAATAAAAATACTAATCAACATAATATTTTCATTTCATCAGTTTTTGTTTAATTTCAACGCATTCCCAGTACATAAATATATAGACTGAAAATGAGATTATTGACAAGGATCACGTCCGCAGCATGAAGCCTCGAATTACAGATATTTGCTACAAGTGCGAAGGTAATTTCATTGTGCACCACATTCATGCTGCAGATTCAAGAATCTATAATATAGTAAAACGAACAAACTGTGAGCTGCATTGTATAGCTAAACAAACACACTATCAACAGAGTGTTCGTTTTGCTATGAATTAATGACTGTGTTTCACGAATCTGTGGCAAAAGGAACACACCTTCATACCAGTTATCCTTACAATCAAGCTACATAAATTTACATGTGGTGAAACTCAAGTCCTTCTAGTTTATAGTCAAAGTTGAAATTTTTTTTTTTCACGCTTAATTCCTCTTTCTCTAGGGCTCTATAGCAACTATATTCACTCCACGTCCTCGGTCCTTTACCCCTTGAATCATGTATAGATATACTCTGCTTATTTCGAGATTGCAAAAATCGGATAACAGCTTCCAAGGCCTCGGCGACTGGGGAGAGGAAAGGGAACTCATTCACATTCAGCAACAATAAGAGGCTGCGTTTCTGATTTTACTTTCTTGTTTCTTATCACACAGATCGATACTTAAATATTGTTGATGAATGCGAATTTGACGTTCCATTTTTAGCAGGTTTTTGAAATCTTAAAATGAACAGAGTATAAAATATAAATCATTGTCATCTGTTTAAATCATTTGTCGAACCGACATTTGGTAACCAATTGCTTCAATTTTTGAGTAAATAATTTCATTATAGTTTTTGTAAAACACACGTTGCCATTATACTGTCTAAAACCTGTAAGGTTCTAACAAAATTGTCACTCACATAAATTTGCTCGAGGCGCCGAAAAAAAAGTAAGAATGCGCTTTTATCCGCCTATTTACTAACAATAAGTTGTAATTGACAGTCGACTCATCGACCCTATACACACTTATGCGCATACGCCCGAGTTAATATTTTAACTCACACGTGAATGTTTCTTTTGTTGTTGAACTTTTGTCATTCCCGTGCTGAGATGAAAAAATATTATACGCAAAATGGGATGATATGGCAATGAGAGGAGACAGAAACCTCTTTGCCTCCTCACCCTTGCCACTCAATATATTATATTAAATCATATTTCGCAAATTACATATAATAAATTAAATCCATCAGGACTGATTTCCAGAAATCAAGACTTATCAGAACGTAGCTACCCATCAAGATTATCAAAATTTATAGATAACCTGCATATTAGGTATACATTTAGATACGGTGAGTAGAAAATGCGATAATATCCGAGAAAAAGTAAGCTACAAGAACTTGGCAATGTACGATTTCGAGAAAGTATGTCTATTTAATTTAGTAAATACACAATTCGAAGTACCTCCATGTCATAACAGGTTTAGAAGAATGATAGAAGGGGGCGGAGGGTATTTTCACAAAGTATTGCGACCTTCTAAACTACGAGTCACATTTGTACGGATATCAAGAGCAAGAAATCTCAAAACACTCGTAAAACAAATTAGTGTGGCACTTTGCCCTTACAGAAAAACATAAATCTTCTTATAAAGGAATTCGGCGAAAAAATATTCTGAATGCTTTATTAAATCTCCTCATACCAATAAGATTCGGAAAAAGAAAAAAAATGATGCAAAGTGATGCTGTAAAAAATATTAATCCATTTATCTATACTCTTACAGAAATCCTTCTCCTTCACAGTGGTTTAATAAACTGGTTTACTACATTTTGATAGTATTTTATTACACTTCATTTCTTTCATTTCTCTTTAGTTTCCCATTTTTATTCAAGATTTAAGAACAGTTTTTCCATATTACTATTTGCTCAATCGGAATTTTCTAATCAGATAATTATATATCCTCTAAAGTTGCACCGAAGTTCATCTCATTGGCACAGAAGGCACATTCTTTAATGGCTCGTTTAAGTTGACACTTTCGACGTGAAAAGTAGATAATCTCAACATTTGCAAATGAGCTATACAGTGAATTCATTCTTCCTTCTTACAGGAAAAAAAAAAAACCACTCATCGTAAGCCTTTATAAAGGTTAAAAAGTATTATTGCGAGAAGGAGAAAAATTTTACTGCGAGTTTTATTCGAAGAGTATTTAGCAAAAAGGGGATACATCTAATTTTTCGCTTTTACAAATGTTTGAAAAATTTTCATTCGCGCCATTTTCGTTAGACCCGATGCGTGAAAAAAGTAAGTTCTGCGTCTACTTGTCCTAATTTTTCCAAGATGTACTCTCAGATAATATAACAACCTATAAGGATTGAAAATGAAATTATTAAATATTCCTCATTCATTTTCACCGCCCAAAAAATTAAAATTAATTAATCTAGCTGAGTCTGGCCGAATGCTACAGGAAAAAGGATATTCTTGAACAATTTTTTCCAAAGAATCTTTTCGTACTTGTCACATAGATAAGCGTGGAAAAAAATAGAACGCACAGCGAAACTCATGGATTCCTCATGAGAATCGATACGAGAAAATTGTTCAACTCACTAGGTGTGGTCAAAATTAGACAGCTAATTACAATGAAGCAAACTCCAAGAAACCATCGTACTCGGCTGCGTAAGAGAGAGCAAAAAAGCAACAAAGAAAAGGGAACGAGATGAAACAAGAAAAAAAATTGTGCCAAATTCTGTACGGTACAGTAAACTGGCGAAGTTCCAATCAACGTTCCAGATTATCATCGAGCTTTTTCAAACTTATAACGAACGATTGTAACATACACATTACACACCCTCCCCCCCTACCCCCAATCTTCTCTCTACAACAAGTACTTGATTTTTTTTTTTTTTTTTCATGAATACGTGAGAAAACCAGACACTCGACAGAGAGTATTACCATTCGTAATTCGCATTATTCGATTTAACATAGTAGCATGTACATATATATTGTATACCTACGAATGACACATGTCTTATTGCTCGTAATAGTAGACAATAGGTAGTGGAAAAATTATACGTACAATATTTAGACCTACGTGGTGCTTACTTGAAGACGGATATTTTATTCCAGAAGAGAGATACAAAATATGCGATAAAATTATGCGATTGATTCGTCTTACAATTTCTATATTTGTTTATTCAAGTTTTCGATCACGCATTTTTATCCTCTCCCTTTCGAACAAACAATAGCTGCGAGTTCGATTTTAAAAACTTTAAAAGAGCAATAAAAATAGCAGTTGTATTGAGCCTATTGTATTCATATAGGAGGCAAACTTTTCCTGTCTGTTCTGGTGTGACAAGAACGAGAGGGGCCAAACTTATAGACTGTAGAATCCAAAATGTAAATATATATATTTTGGCTATATACATATTCAAAATGCCAAGTTAAAGGAAAAGGTGCTCGCTTAATAAATTATTTGCCCACTCCATGCATTCGCAACCACTATCACATGCATCATCATTCATCACACAAACGCTGTTAAAAATTAAAAATCATTTCCAACACGTATTGCTGCAGTATATAATATGTATACTGTTTCCCAATCTGGCAGTATTGCTCAGATAAAACTTAAACTCTTGCTTTTTTCCTTCTTTCATACGTCTTCTCACTCTTTTATCTTCATTAATTCTATATTTCGCTATTATGTATTATCATAGATTTTCATCCTTTTTAAACATGAGAATCGAGAACAGTAATGTTTTGCACGACTTTGTGACTGGTACATCAGCTCTCCCATCTATTTTCAAGTTACTGTTCTTCATCTGTTCATTGATCATTCTCTCTGTCAGCAGTTCTCTTCCAACCGCGGATGGAGTATAATTATAAGAAGAGTTTCTACTCCTCATCTTCTTGCTTTTCTTGCTTGTTCAAGTATTTCTTCAATATTTTTATTGGAATAAATTGTGCTCCTAAAATTAGACTTGTATTCTTACTTTTATTTCCCTTTTCTGAATTTAAATATTACAATATTTTACAATTAATTTTTCTAATAAAATTTCTTTCCTAAATTTTTCTTCTACCACCGTTTGTAATATTGTTCCAGAGCAATTTTCAGAAAAATAAGTATACTTTTGAAGAGAGGGTGAGCTCCTCTTAAATTTTTTTTTTTAGTCATTACAGTTTTCCAAATTAATATTGAAGTAAAAGTAAATAAAATCTATTAAAGCCATCCGATTTTACGATAGATGGTTTGAAGTTCAGCTCCTGGTTAAAATTTCACCATTACTTTTCTTGTTGTTATTATACGAATATATGTTAGAATGTACTTACTTTCTAAGGAAACGTCCCATAGACTTCATTTATACTTCATTTTAAAAATCCGCTTTCGCCTATCGAGTCTCCGATAAATTCGTCAACGCACTGGCGAACACGTTTATAATGCTCATATTTGTCAGGGGAAGCTTGGAGCTTGCGAATTTCTGCAGCAGCAGCAGCATCCTATTTGTATGCTGCGTCCGTATTATTACCAAACAACACACACACACGTTTGTCACCTACAAACAAAATAATTTTAAAAAATAACTCAACTCTAAAAAAATTTCAGAACATTTAGACTTATAAACTCAAAGTTTGCAATCAAGTATTTCAATTTATAGGATATATGCTTCGCGAGAAGCACAAAATCCACAACTTGACATTACTAATCAAACTTTTGGGTTCTTAATTATCATTAGGTGTATAAAGATCAAGTCTTATCAATTCAAAATTTTTTTACCCCCTCCACTATCTATATTATAGGGAAATTTCAGGGAGTTTTCCGACTTACGTGGTTTGTTTTCTGATTAATTCGGTTCACTTGCAGGTAAATCAATTGAAAATTCTTAGGTGCGAAAACGAGAATCGAACATCAGTATGGGGTTCTTATTGTCAGCTGGAAAAACTCTTACTGATAAGAACAAACAAAATATCCATTCCAATCGTAATAATTTTCAGCATTACATACTCTTTTCAACACTCAATTACAGGGTATGTGTTTCCTACGATTTTCAAGAATTGAAATGCCAATATTTTGGAACGTGGCAAGTTTTGGATTTGAGCTTAGGATATTTTTCTTCCCGATGTCACAATTCCAGTAAAATACTGTTTTTTAATTTAAAAAAAATTGATAAAGATGGTTCATATCTTATCATCTCAGATAAATATAGAAAAGTCATGAGAAATCAGAATCTAGACATTACTGCTCGAGGGAGTTTCAAACGTGCAGAACTTTTATTGAACTTGAGTATTCTTTTCATTACGTTTGAAACTGGCGAATAGAACACCTTCAATCGATTCTTTCCAATCGGTATAACTATCATTTCGAGAGCTTTCTTTAAACAATGCTAGAAGTGTAGAAATTTTTCGCAAAAAGAACGAATCTATGATTAGATTTTCTAAATCGTGAATAAAATATACCTAATACTTTATGGTCAGAAGATGAGATGAAACATTATTGCCTCCCCAGTAGATGGCATTTACTTCTTGGACGATAAGAATTCAGGCAAACCAAGTTTCGTACATCATTCAAAAACATTTTTTTGAGTTGATGAACATTACTTCTCAAGAGCCAGTTTATATTTATGGTAAGTAAATATATGGCTACTCGTCAAGTCTAAGATGGCAAATTTAAAATACAAATGGAATTTCAATCGTTTTTCATCATTTTTCAACTCAATCCTGTAAGGTAAGCCCCAAGGGTTTTTGTAATATTAAAATAAAAAAAATCCCTTCACATAAGAAATATCTAGGGGTCCTTAATTTTTGAAATCAATGTTAAAAAAAAGTTTTGTGATTCACAAAATTACCCGAGAGACAGGAGTAAAAATTTTTATTGGATGAATCTATACAGAGTACAGATATAAAGCATCGGAAAATTGATTCAATGAGAAAATAGTTTTTTAAAAGAAAATGAAGGGCTGTCCTTAAGAATATAGCCATTATTTAGTATAAATATTTTTCTCTCATGGTTCTTTAGATTAATCATTATCTAATATATTTTTCTCTCACGTTTGAACATTGGTAAATCAACAATTAATTAACAAACGAACATGACTGAGCTGAACTCGAATGAATCTTCAGATTTATCTGCTGTAATAGTTCAGGAATACTTTTGGCCAGTATAACCCAATCTATTCCTTATCGTTACCAAGCATTTCGTAACTATTTTGGAAGAAGTTATAAAACCGAACCATGATATCTACTTCTTTAAAACCTTTTCTTCAATAATTCTCTCGACGTTGGAAATAAAATCAACCAACATTTTGTTATCAATTTCCAAGCTTCGAAAAATTTTGAAAAATCGGAAGTTCGTTTCTTTCGTTAAAAAAAATGATCAAAGTGATAAGTTTATTACTTACAACTTTCTAATACGATGTTGATAACTTTCTGCTAAGTTGGACACAGTTTTTAATTCGTCAAAAAAATTAATTACACTTTCCTCAAATAGAAGAATAGAGTAATTATTACTCTCACGAACGACGAAATCACTTAAAACATTTTTATATCAAAAGTGAATTTTGAAATTTGGAAAATTGAAAAAATTATTAATTATCTAAACGAAAAATTGAATTTTTTTTACGAATCTTCATATCACATTTTCAACACTTTTCAATAACCGATGAAAATCAGGGATACACTGAGAATACGGTAAAACATTTTGATTTTAGAAAATTAATACAAAAGAAATAATTTCGTGAAACGGCGTAAACACTCGAGGACCAACTTATTTTCCCGAATTCTTATTGATACCACCTCCATACGAAATTTGATAGTTAAATTTTTTGAAAAATTGATAAAATAATGGACCGAAACAAAATGGCTGTTCCACCTTGCTGCATTACTACTCAAATATAGCACCGAGTAGTTTCACAGCAGCGCCAATCGATGAATTGTGTCAGCTGGTGATGGAAAAACGCACTCAACACACGCGCACCCAAATACAAGAACCAACTGCCACTGCCCCGGGAACACCCCAAACCGCTGACAAAAATTTCCTCGACATAGGTGAGCAAGAAATGGTGCCAACCTCTCGTTTTCGAGATATAAATATCCCTGTTTTACGTCTTTTTATTTCCCTTCTAAATAATTTTTTTTCTACGATATTTAACATCATTTAGAATTATATTACTGTAATATTTTTATACTTTACGACTGGAATCGTGTAAACTGATAGATGACAATTTTGATCAGAGCAGTATCCGTAACCAGAGGGATGTCAGAGATCAGGACTAACCGAAAAATTGGCTGGCTGGCCCACTTGAAAAAACTCGAGTAAATTGAAAATTTTTTATTTTCAATGTAATTATAAGCTCCTCATCTTTAATACTTTATTTGATGAAAATGAAGAAAATCAGAAATAAAATTTTATCCCTGTACCTATCGAATAGAAAAATTTTTTATATTACTGAAATTTTTATTTAAAAATTTTGAAAATGCCCTGTACACTCGTACATTGTTTAAAATAGATTTTTCGTCTCTTTTAAATAGAACGTTCACAAATGACATCTTATTGTTTACTTTTCACTGGTGGGAATTTATCTTCAAATGAATGGTGAATAACTATCGATGTGCGATGAGATTGGTAATAGGCAATAGCTGATTGGTAAATGATAGATTCTCTTCAGTGAGAAGTAAACAAAGAAACATTTAAAAATAATAAAGGATACAAACTACTCTAAAATTGAGATAGTTTCTAACCAGCAATTTGGTTCCCACCCAGTTTCCTTAATTTGTTTTTCCTGAAACAGTTTTTTGAAGCTCTTGCAAAATCACGTTTTTGGCACTCTCGTCACCCATTCGGTTCTGTAGCAGTTGCAGTTCTCTTATAAATTTTAAATTTTAAAAATTACATTTTCAATAAAAGCCAGGGGTGCCGTGAAGGCACAATCTTGAGGAGCAACTCCTCGTTCACGATTTTTTTTTTTTTTTTTGGGGGGGGGGGCGATTTTGTAGCAGGTTTTTGACAGAAAACTTATTAATTTTTTATTTTATTTAGAAAAGAATTTTGAAGATGACCGAATACCAAAAATTTTTCTCGCGCACTGGAGGTCATCATTCCTAGTTTACCCTGGGTGGGGGGGAGGTCACTCCTCGTAAGCCTTGGGGGATCACGACACCTCTGATAAAGGCTGCATTATAAAATATTACAGTATTATCTTTTATCAAATAAAAAAATGCTTATACCTATTGAAACTTACTATTTTTTATACCACATGTATATGTGGGCACCTTTAGTCTTTTTTTCTTGATTCGTTTGTGTTTGTATTTTGTGTGCACGTGTATTCGAGTGCTTCATCGATTGGCGCTACAATGAAACTGTTCGGTTAGGCTATAATTATTTGAGTAAGTACTATAAAGTAATCCAGCAAAATGGTTGAGTTTTATTTCTGTCCAGTATCCCGCCTGAATTGAATCGTAAAATTCTATACGAAGGCGATGTGGATGAAATTCGAAAAATCTGCTAATAAGGAATTCAACTATATATATACTTCCTTGTAAATCAAATATGTAGTAGGTAGTCTACTTTTCTGAAAATCTTATTAAACACAAATCAATTCAACATTTTTGAGGCGTTCCGAAATTAAATTTTTTTGAATTAAAATTTTTCTAGCATCATTTTGAACTTAATTCACAAAATTTGTTTAAACAACAATATTTATCATCTGTTTGAAAAAAAAGAATTGGCGTTTTCTGAGAGAATACAACTTTAATGATAACCTCATGTTCCGTAGGTACTATTTTTATATGTACCTATATACCTCTGTCTGATAAGGAATATTAATTGTTTGGTAAATTTGTTGACTTGTATGACCCGTATAAAAATGGTTCATTCATATGCACAATTAGACCTGGCACTTGCCACGATATAATTCAAAATTAGTCGGTTGTTATCAGTTTCTGCATAAAATAATGGCTAACCTAGGCAAAAAACGAGTCCTCAAGTTCTTTATGGCAGACTATAAACGGTTGGCAAGCAAATAATTTCAATGTTTCACAAAAGAAACTGTAACGCAGTAGTTACGTTGCTCTCAAGTAGGTAGGTACGTCTTTCATTTACGAAAGTTCATTCATATTTTCCATAAAGGCTAATGACTCGGATGTTAAATTAATTTCCGGTAACCTGAACTGGAATGAGTCGACTTGGGCAACGATTTCACCTCATCATTCCCACTGTTTCAATGCTATTTTAAATCCGTGGCCGGCGACTTTTGTTTTCCCTGTGTGTAGCAGTGTTTCTCTGATGGCCAACTACCCCCTCCACACCCCCCCCCCCGCCTCAAAATTGAAATTACCGCTCGTCCACTCAAACACAAAGTGAAAATTTATAATTTGTGAAGTAAATTTTCTGGCTACGTTTTCAGTTTTCGATTTGTTTTCTGTGTGTAGCAATGCTACACAGTAAATTTCTTGTGTGTAGCAGTTTGTGCTCCGCTACACACGATACGCCGGCCATGTTTAAATCTGAAAAAAAAAAAAACTAGTAGAAACAATAGAAGTGAAAATTATAGTGCTTTATTTTAATATGATTTTTCTTGAAATGGTAATGGTGTCAAAACATTTTTTTAATTTTCAATTGAAATTTGATATTAATGAATAGTAAAAATTACATCACCGAGCTTCGTCCACCATTTAGGTGTCAAAAAATGATTTTTCATTAGTAACTCTCAGAAATATATTTTTTATTTAGAAAATGAATATTTAGTATCATAAAAGATGTAAAACTTTAGAAGACTATATAAAAAATGTACCCATCCATTCTTTGTTTTTTGTTTTATTTTTTTTTTAGTATTAACTCTGGGTCTGAGAACGACAGTAATCCAAGTTCAAATTTAGTGATAAACTATTTTCTATGTAGTTTACATGGGCGGCAAGTTGGGTGTTGCAAGAGCGTACGTGCGCTACCTAAAAATGTTTTGCACTGCATGAGATGATTGAAAAAAGGCTACTATCTTAAAACCCTCAAGGGGAGGAAGGGTGATAGGAACTTGCTGTTTGATTCTTGTAATACTGTTGAAAATTTTCAAATTTTTTTGCATCACCTGAGAAAAGCAAAACTTGGTACCTTTGGCAGTGTATCCTAAACTTTTATCTCATGAACTCGTAATGTTCCAAAACAACCTTTCATTATCTTCAAAATGCAAATTATAAATACCAACTGAAGGAAAATGATGTATTCTGAAAATTTTAACTGAATATCTCAAAACTGAATATCTCAAAACTGAAAATTTGAAATTGAATCACATAGGTTTTAAGTCCTTAGACGAACTGTTAGAAAAGTCTGTAAAACAAATTTTTCAATATCAGATTCACCTCAAATCGATCAAGTATTTTCATTTGTGAACATGCAAAAAAAAAACAAATAGCAATTTTCTACAAGTTGTTTCAGGTTTGCTATGAAAATCACAAGATAATTGGGTATTAACTGAGTTTTAATCAGCTCATATTTTATTGTATCTCTACAGAAATTAAAAATAGTAAGCATTACTTACATACCATACTTAATATTTATCAATTGGAAAAATAATTATATTTAAATGTACTCGTAATTAATTAAGTTCCTATGTAAAATAAATTACCAAGGTGAAATAAACACTAAAACAGGGCCATAGCCAAGTGAATGGCTGGAGGGAAGCCCCTTTAAACAAAATCACTACCAGCTCCCTGAAAAAATGTCGCCCCCCCAACAGCGCCAACAAGAATTTGATTTGCGCCCTCAAAAATTTTACCCTAGCTACGACCTTGGGCACCTTGCAATAGAATGAGACTATTTTTGAGAAAATAATCTGAATTTGAAAATGTTCTTTGTTTCAAAAAAATTTACTGAAAATTCATTCTTGTATCGATGTTAACATCGGAATTGCAGCATTTCCATTTTTCCGTTCATTTGAAATCCTGCCTTTTACTTCTTAAAAGTCTGTATTTGCTGCGTGCGCGTGTGTTGAATGCGTTTTCTCATCACCAGCTGACACAATTCATCGATTAGCGCTGCTGGGAAACTACTCGGTGCTATATTTGAGCAGTAGGTAATGCAGCAAGGTGGAACAGCCATTTTGTTTCGGTTCAGTCTTTTATCAATTTTTTTTTTCTTAATCTAACTATCAAATCTCATATGGAGGTGGTATCGATGAAAATTCGAGAAAATAGTTGATCCAAAAATTACCTACGCGTGTTTTCAATTTTTCATAAAATTATTTCTTTTGTAATTAATTCGCTAAAATAAAAAATGTTTGACCGTATTTTAAGTGAACCACCGATGTTCATCGGCTTTTAAAAAGTGTAAAAAATGTGATATACAGATTGGTAAAAAAAAAAAAAATACTTCTAAATAATTGATATTTCATTAATTTTTCAAATTTCAAGTTAATTTATTTTTTGACTAAAAAAAAAAAGGTTTAGTTTTTAATATTTTTGTTTCGTAAGAGTATTTTGGTAAAGTCACATTTGCAGCATTCCTATTACTGACTCTCTTTATTCTTCCTTAAGAAAAAAGTGAAATATTTTTCTTGTTCGATTAAAAACTGCGTCCAACAAAGCTGAAAGATTTCAACATCAGATTAGGAAGTTGTAAGTAATAAACTATTGCTTCGAGTATTTTCCAATAAACTTTCTCGATTTATTTCATGTCTACAGCATGAAAACTTTTGCCTTTAGATACATATTAAATTTCAATATGTATCAAATCGATTTTCTATAATCTACTATTCATCCAGTCAAAGTTTTTACTTCTGCTTATACTGCGAATACTTGTTTAGCTAATCGAAAAATAATATGGCAATAATAATAATATTATTAATTATAATATAATATAATGAGAGAAATATGAAGAACTGACTCAATATTTAATGTGAAAGGCTTTATTATTTCAAGATTTACCAAAACTTTGGGGCTCAAACTTTTCTGACTTTTATCTAAGGACTATACAGAATGAATTTAAATACAGTATTAATTATGAGAATCACGCTTCCATTTTTATTTTAAAATATCAGATATTATTTTCGTAGATTTCCTTTGCATAGGTTATTTCAAAATTCATTAAACTAGGGAATTTTCATTAACATTTTTTGATTTAAAAATTCTTGTTTTATATTAGACTCGAACCTGGGATACTTGGTTTGTAAGTCAGTATTCTCTTCACACGCCTACCTATAGCCATATTCTTGTCTAAATAAAACACTTTTTAAATCGACTAAGTTTATGTAGACAGTTTAAATCTATATTGACATTAAAAAAATCGGTGCTTTAAATGTAGATAGACTATGGAGATCGCAGAAACTTTGGAAATATTTCCCTGCGTAGGAGTATATTCAGGAATGCAAAAAGAGATGACGTGAATTAATAGTCAGCCCAAATTTTACAGTGATCATCTTCAACCCTTAATTTTACAACGTTCCTTACGAAAAATACAAAGCTTTTATTGAATTTGTTTCAGTTCAACTAAAAAATATATCTACGTTAGTTAGCATTAAAAGTCTGCAGGAGTAGAAGTTCATTTGATCATAAGAATAAATAAAATTTCAAGGTTGGCTCTTGTGATGACTGAAATAATTGACCCCTCCATGCTAAAATTAGGCCCTCAGAGAGAGAATCAAATGACCCTCTTCTGGTGTCAAACAAAACAATATTTTTGGTTTTCTCAGACAAAACTCTTTTTTCTTTCTCTCTGCTCATAAAATTATGTAAGTACAATAATTTGATTAAAAGTGACCAACTTGATCTCAATTTCACATATTTACCCACCTTTTTCCTACTCCATACAATTTTTGGGTAACTAGGTACCTTATGAAAAAACTTATTTAACCCTTCCTTCCTCTCGCAAATATTTCAAGCAATACCCACATATAGCTATACTATTGATAAGAAATTTAATGATGAAAAACTTTTACTGAACTATACATTTCAAATGATGAATCAATTTTTGGTGAAAGGAAAATACAAAAAACAGAATTACTATAGGAGTTATATTTTAGTTATTTGCTTAGGCTACAATATATATTGAATAAGATAAGTAGGACTTTCGGCACGCCACCGAATGGGAGATAACATAATCTAAGGTGAGCACAATTTCTTCATTCAATTTTATCGCAAAACTGAATGAGGTGTGACCTTTTTTTCTTCAAAAGATTAGAACTTTCAACTCTCGAATAGACATAAGAAACCCTATAAATTCTACGCCTCGTGTAAGTCGTAACCCTTTCATTTTTGAATGTTTTCAGATCCACGCGAATGGCTAAACATACACATAAAGGCAAACGATGCAAGCAACATGGCCGAAGTACAAGCAGACTACTACGAGGAAATGTTTAAGGAAATTACCAAACGATTTTACTACAGCGACGACGAAGATAAAGCCGACGACCAGCTAGAAACTTCGACAACAGCCATGTCCGAAGGTCAACCAATGAGTGCCACCGACGACGAAGAGGACTTCCACCCAGTGGAGGGTGCCGAAAGTCAAAATACTTCTTTCAGCGATGTTACCAACGGTGGTATAGACACCAGTCTTGGAGCCGATGGTGACGTTGGCGCTACCAGTCTACCTAATGGCTACGAGTCCTCCACCATCGACGTACCTTTATTATCCAAATTCACGTTGGACGAGGAGGAGAACTGGATCTGCAGCGACGAGACCATACCCTGGACAACGTCGAAGATCGCCAGCTACAGCAACTCGCAGAAACTCTTCCGCTGCAACGAGTGCGAATGCGTTGGCTTCCTCTCGCGCATTGCTGAGCACTGGCTGGGCAGCCATGCCAATTTGCGCGTTTTCCAATGCTCCCAGTGCCCCTATGCCAGTGCCTGGGCACGGTGCGTTAAAATGCATCTGGCTCGTCAACACCACGATATTTGCCCCGAAGCCACGGCTGATGAAAATTTCCAAAAATTAATGAAGGTATATGAAAAATATCTTCACTGCTCGTTTCCTGCTGCAGGACAACTGATCTCCAAAAAGTTCAATTTTTCTGGCGTACTGGGGGGGGGGTGTCATTCCTAGTTGACTTAAGGAGGTATCACTCCTCATAAGCCTTGAGGGATCACAGGTCCACTGCTGTATATATTTATAAGAACTTTTTAAAATAACCGAATCGTACTTTGTTATATATGGGTAGTTGTCTTTTGAACATTACTTATTGTTAGACAGGGAAAGGTGAGCGTGTAAAAATTGCAGACTGCACTGCATTCATTGGCGGATCCAGAGCTCCATTTGGGGGGTGAGATTGTGTTTTTTTCAGTATAAAGGGGGAGGGGTTCAAGAAAATTGATTTTTTTGTGGATTATCGGTCTATTTTTTTGCATTGGGGGGATTCCGCCCCCCCTCCCGATCCGCCACTGACTGCATTTCAAAAGATGCAAAGGCACACAAATTGTTCTTCACTTTTCATTTTTCTCTATTTATTTTTCGGGGTTAGTCGAGTGGAAAATATCAGTAGACTAAGGATAGGTATATGTTACACCCATCTTGACGTTGAAGCAGGGGTGTAGCCGGGGGGCCAGGGAGACTCAGCCCCCTGGCATCCTCGTTCGCCCCCCCCCTAGTAAAATACTTGTGAAATAGCCCCCCTTTCCTCCTAAACTTCGAGAAAAAAAGTTAAATAGGGGGCTTAAAAATTAACTGCCCCCCCTATCGGAACGCTCTGGCTACATCCCTGCGTTGAAGGGATTTATTGACAGATCCCTGTATACAAATACGCATACGCGCCCCTTAACAAAGCAAAATTATCATTTTTGGCTTTTCAGTGTATTCTATATATATTTGCGGTTTAAGCTTTTAACATCGTTTTATCTTACTTTCCGTCTACTCCAGGTGAACCCGGTCCTCGATGAAGTTACCAAGTACCTAGAGAAGTTGAAGATAAAATTAGAATCCACTCCAGAAGACGGCGACTGTGTGGTCGATGATATCACGTCAACCAGTCCCACCCACATGACGTTGCCCACGCAGACCTCGCCCGTCTTCTCAGCTACTCTCGTGGTAACCACCCAGCCCCTCACACTTCCCACCATAACCGCAACACTAGCTCCCAGCACAGCGGCTGTACAAGTAGCAGCTGCACCCATCGAAGTGATACCCACCGTAGAAGTAATCAAAAGCAGCAGCGCTGCCACCACAGAGTCAATCAGCCTGGGCGACGTGTATACGTTAGCCACCATTAAACGATACAACTGCGAGCACTGCTCATACGCTACCGACCGCAAAGACTTATTCACCAGACACGAGAATATCCATCGCGAGGACAAACCCTTCCAGTGCAATGTCTGCCAAAAGCAGTTCAACCGGGCAGACCACATAAAGAAGCACTTCATCCGCATGCACCGTGACCACGAGTACGTACTGAGCAACGTGAGACGCGCCAAAAGTCAATTAAGAGGCGGTCATACAGTCGCCAAGAGCCGAGAGAAGGTGATCCAGCAACCTGCCACCATGTCGATGATCAGTCACGAAGTGCCGGAGTCCACTTTGCAAGCCATCATCCAGAGAGCTCTGCCGACCACTATCATTGCTACAGCCGCACCGGCTGCCACAGCAGTCACAGTAGCTCTGCCTGAAACGCATACCAGCGTCATCCAGTCGACAAACATGCAGGAGTTTCTGCAACATAATGATGCAGAACCTATGGACATAAGCTTCTTTGGCACGCACACTCTGCTGCTGACCACAGATGTCAAGTCGACGACCAAGACCACCAAGCCTCAACGGATTAAGAAATTTAATATCGAGAAGAACGTGCAGTGCAGCTATTGCACGTGGACTGGAGCCGACAATTGGTGCTTGAAGCGACATCTGAATACACATCTGAAACCGTACGCATGCAGCATGTGCGAGTATAAAGCTGCACGCTCCGAGAGGCTCACTACTCATATTTTTCGGGTGCACAACAAACGTGCGTGTACGAAATGTAATTTCTTGGCTGACGACCAAAATCAACTGACTGCTCATCAATTAGAAAACCATAAGTAAGTATTGCTCTAGCATATTGTGAACCTTGGCCTGCGTCGAATTTTTTAGAGGGACTATATAACGATAGTCATTATATGGACAATTTGACTTGGATTTTTCTTTATCGAGTTTTCTTCTCAGTTCGTGCAGACTATAGACGTTCTGCATTTTTTCTTGCCTTGTGCCCAATCGAATCAAGAAGATATTATGAAACCTTCTTGCACTTTTCAAAACTTGAAAACAAAGTATTAGTAATTAGGATAGAGGCTGTCTAAATACAAAACCTGCCAAGTGTCAAAAAAAAAAAAATGAAAAAAAAAATTTTTCATAGTGGCAAGAAGAGGTTCTGAAACATCATTTTAGAATGCAACAATTAATTATAACCTATTCAATATAAAATATTTGACAGCGAAACAATGAAACACAAAAAAAAAAGAGGTACCTATTACTGAAATAGTTTTGCCATCGAAGCTTTTCAAGAGTTTAATTTATTTATTCAACTGTTCAAACTTTTTTCCCGATGCTCAAGTTTCATCAATTTTCCAAGATTTCCATTATCAAGAAATTGCGTTATACCAGCTGGCGATAAGAATATTGCAAATAAATATCAGCCGTTTTTTTCAAATAAAATAAAATATTTTTTACTTGAAGAATCAAGCACCAGAATACTAAAGCTTTGTTTTTTTTTTTCATACATTGTTGGGCACTGATTAAAATGAGCTCAATTTAACATTCCAATCAATAATATTACTCCGTAGAATCAATAATAGTTGAAATATTTTCTTAATAATTTATGATAATATAAAAAATGAGGATAAGGCTTACCATCATGAAAAATTTAATGAAGCGCATTACTCACCGGAAATTTTTTTTTATTTTTCAGGGGCATGAAATCGCGAAAAAAAACATCGCTACCGAGCGAGAATTTGAAAACGGCTGAGACATCCACTCACTTACTTTAATTCATTAGTTTACTTGGTTCTAACCTAGAGAAATAATGTGCAATATTTTTCAACTTTTTCGTTTTTTGATTGATAGCGAATGGAGAAAAAATTGTGAGATGTGAAACAAATTATTAGTTGTCTATAAAACCGTACCAGATTTTAGTTATTTATTCATGTAAATTTTTTTTAATAATAAATTTTAGTTTCCAATCATTGAAGTCGAATTTTAAGTATTCAGTGGTCAAATAGCGGTAAAGGTTTGAGTCAGATCGGTAACTTAAAATCAAAGTGTGTATTACCCAAGTTTCTAAGGAAAGAGCAAAAACACCCTCTGCGAGTTACAACAAATTTTTTCAAATATAAATGAGAACCTAACTACTTACTGGCACTGCCTGGCTTATTTTATTGCATTATCATCACTATTACAGACATCAGATCAAGTTAAGCTTCAAATACCTATTATATATTTTGTGTTTTATAGAAATAAGTATTTTGCTGAATTAAACAAAGAAAAAAAGTGTTGGACAAATTATAATGGGAAAAAATTACTCCATTAACTCTGTTCACTTTAAGAATGTAAAAAATGGATTGCAGTTTGCAGGGCTCCGGGGAAAGGAAAAGGTACTCGTTCACATTCAGCAACAATAAATGGTTGCGCTTCCGATTTTATATTTTTCTTGTTTCTCATCACACTGATCACTACTTGTACTGTTGATGAATGTGAATTTAGACATTTCGTTTTTTGCATTCTTAAAGTGAACAGAGTATAATTTAAGGCCAAATTCGCAAATTTTTAATAGGCTCGCGGTTAGATACCTTTAATGTATTCTCATCAACAACTTAAGAAAATCTGCTAGGAAAGTTCAACGGATTTCAATTTCTTTTCTTGGAAATTTACAATTTTTTTGGATTCGTTGAAGAGACACAGAATAGTTTCATTTTCTTTTCTCATCAACTCACTCTGCAACTTTAGGAATCTTAAAATACCGATTACTTTAAACGACCTATAACTTAGATTCAAGGCTGTCAATACTCAATATGTAAGTATTTCTTTAACACTAAATTATGACTTGAATCCTTTCTCAGGTCAAGATGTATAATATGTACGTTATCTTTTTTTTTTCAATCTCTAATATTTATTTCTTCAAAGACAAACTTAACTGATGAGCGAACAAATTAAGAACTCAATTATTGTTGCTCAGTTTTATTATCAATCAGCGACAAACAGCTTCATGATCATTGATCATACACCATAAACGAAAATTATTTGGTATCTATATCGTAGAATATGACAAAAAAATTTCTTCCAATAAATAATAACAACAAATAAAAGGTAAATAAAAATATTAATAACAAAACATCGTGTAAAACTGGATATTTTAAAACAAGAAACATCAAATTTCAAATACGTTGACTGGAGTTATGCGAGTTTACGGCGTAATTTATTTTTCAATTTTTTTTGTTTTCTTAATTACTTATACAAACTACAATGAAAGAGCGACTACGTAGCTGCACCACAGCTATTCACAAAATATATCTTCAAACACATATAACATCCAATAATTTATAAGGATTCGCAATCCTGTACATTTTCTACATACCCACCCTAATGTGGTCTTCAGTCGGATTCAACTTCGTGGCCGCCAGAATCTTACGAGTCATTTAAATTAAATCTACATAAAATTGAGGTAATTTTCAAGCACCAATCTTCATTTTTCCATTAATATAAACAAAAACTTGGGATGAAAGTAAATTACGTTTTAGTGCTCCAAGATAATTTTTCCAAAAATAAGGAAAAAAGAATCGACAACAATTTAAAAATGTCTTAATATACAAAATGTAATGAACATAATAATAAATAAATATAATTACACAGTAATATTCTACATGAATTTACACTGTGGGAAATTTATGCCCTGTCAGTCGAATGTGGTATGAAACAAAATACTCGAATACCTACTACTGAAAAAAAAATGTAAAACTACATTTTCATTTCATTTTACAGAAGAATAACGTCTTCAAAAATCCACATACAAAATACACATGGACGTATATTTTACATTCAATTTTATGAGCAACTTGTAATTACAAATTCCAAAATTTTAATTTTTGAGTCACGTCAGACATAATGTAAATTTAAATACGTCCAAAATATAATATGTAGAAATTTCAAAATTGTTCGAAAAGTACAATGACATTTTAAACTGAAATTGTTCTTCTAGCATTCTTCCTTCACTTATAATTCAATTTTATTCGCAACAAACTGCATCTCTCGTAATTTTAGGCAGAAGTTTTTTCAAACACTTTTTTTGGATACGCACTCAAAATGCGTAAAGAATTCCACACGTCCATGCAATTTTAGAAAACCAAAATCTGCATGTTTCTTACTCTTAAGATATTTTCCCCAGCAATTCATGAACACACGTTTGACAAAATTGAATAACAATCTCGTAGTTGTTAATCAATGATGCATCAACCCGGCATAGAAATTAAATAAACTTTCGTAAATTAATTAATGAAAGCTAGTTTTACGGTGCCCAAGGAAAGGCTTCCCAGTAATTTTATTAGCTCAACTTATCAAATAAGACACCGTAAAACTAGCTCAAAGGGTAACTTTCAACAGTTTTTCTTCTCTTCGTGTTTTCTTATCTTTACATTTTTTTCTAAATATTAGTTGTTAAAAATATATTAATTTACGAGAGATAATATAAGTAACCTAAAATAATTTTCAAAAAAACTACCACCAAAATTAGAGGCACAAGCAAGTATCATTACGAGAAAAGTATATCAATGCAGCAGCGTAGAATCTAAATTTTAGCAATAACTTGAAACAAGAAACACATAAGTTACTGTACATGTGATGCACGGAAGAAATACATTGGTTTTTAGTTATAATTCTCTTCCAAATTTTACAAGAATTTTATAATATTCCTCGTAGCACTTCATTATAGACAAAAATTTATCTTCTACAATTAATTTTCATTTTTTCGCACTCCTTTTGAAGCAGAAAGTTTCACCTTGTCGGTAATGGCTATGAAAAGGCTTTTAAAAATAATTTCGACTTCTGATTATGTTTTCCAAGATGAGATGTCGCGTCGTGAATGAGTTGAATTTACAAAACAGAGGTTCTATTGGTTCTGAAAGTTTTCGTTAAAATGTTATTTCAAATCGGTTTACTCAACTTTAGAGGTTTTTTTCCTATGTACTAAAAAGATGCATCTTGCTAACGCAATGAAAAATCGAATTTTCATTATTGAGAGTCGGTAGGTTTTCGATTTTGGCCGCCGATATGAAGACAAGAAGTTACCAAGTTGAAAATATTTAATAAACTACATTGAAATCAATTTTCATATAAAGCAATTTAGTTTTACTTCTTCATGATTAGACAGTCATGTTTACAGAAATTAGCTGTCAAATATTCGAGGAAAATAGAAATATTATCACTAATATGCTACTCAATTAAAAACCATAACATCGATTTTAGTTTTCCGGAAGAAATAGAATAAAATACATTTTAGAGATTCTGTATAAACCTCTTCATTCATGATTCATACGATAAACCTAGCTCAACTCTTCGACAAATGCTTTAGTAGAAAATCCGATATCGACAAGGCTAAATCTTCTACTTATAAAAAACATGGAAGTAAAATGGTTACCAGAACCACTGAAATATTTGGTAATTTTAAATAAAATACACGCAAAATAGAAAAAGAAGTGAAACAGACAAGAATGGCGTGCGAAATAAACAATTTGAAGAAAAAATCTATATGATTTTACTACGAATTTATAAGAAAGGAAGCAATACCACTACCAGTCAATATACGAGTAACTACGTAAAAGCGTTGAATAGTAAACTTTGATGATTGGTAATAAAAAGATAGTTCATTCCGCTCGAAGAGGGCATGCGAATTTGCACAGTATCCACGCTACTGCGATATACTACGTGGGTATCTAAAATCTTTGAGATACTTAGGTATAAGTTTAACATTGTCGTTCTAAGACTCTTACATTAGAAAAAATTTTTTAATTGTAAAAACGCGAAAGTATGATGTTCCGAATGCAGAGGTACTATCCGAAAAGAATGGAAGGCGAACTATTTACACAGGATCTTATGGTCACCTGGCTACCAGTACGCAAATGAAGCACATCGACGAAATTATAAATTAACCTGACGAATCAAAAACAAAACGACAATTAGATTCATATTCGAGCATAAGATAAGCGAACGAATTATTTAAAAAAAAAAAAAAATGTAAGTACTAAAATGACGAACTGAACCTTCTCCGCTGTCGAATAGTATCTGCAGTTAAATTTTAATATTCGGTGCATCAGCTTTTTAATATTTTTTTCAGTATACTAGAAAAGATGAAAGTATTAAAATATTTCTATACAAAAACACACGTACAAAAGGAAGAGTTGAAAAGATGGAATAACAAACTACACGGAGATGAACAAACGTAATTTACACGATAGAAGGGAGATGATGAGACATCAGCACAAAATGGGAGACGACTAAAGGACGAAGGGGGTCATTTACGAATCACCGCATCAACTGCTGATCAGTTTTTTGATAATTTTAAGCCATCCGCATACGTACATTCACACAAAACCAAAATAAAATACCGAAGACTAGGGAACACCCATGACATCAAATTAGACGATTTTTTATCCAACTTGAGCAGCTGTCTTTGGATTCTTAACCCATGCTGTCTTTGGATACTTAACCCATTAAAGTACACCTGGAAAAATTGACGCATCAAGACACACTGTGATGAAATTTACCCCACCTACTTTACTCGAGTTTGGCTTTTTTTTAAATATTTTTATAAAGTCGTAACTAATCTAAGAGAAGTAGCATAATTATATTGTCAGATGATTAAGTCGATACCTTAAAAAGCACAGAGGAGCATTCATATTTTATAAGAGGAGGAATGCGAAACAAATGATATTACATGCATTACTCTGGGTATACATAACAACTAATTGCCTTAAGGTGCAATTTAATAAATACGATACCATCTTTGAAACGATGTACGTAACAAAATTTCATTTCTAACTCTTGTAAATCATAAAAATTAACATAGTACTTCTGCGCTTTGAGATATTGACTTTAAATTTGGACTGTGGATATGATCAAGTCGAAACATCTCATATATTACGGTATAGTATTCCCGCATTTTTGGGTAATGCATTTTAAAACCCGGGATATACTGTACTAAATGTGAATAAAAAGTTGATCTGATTTCAAAGCACACCATTCGAAAACTATCTAGATACTATACCACAGTGTACAAAGTCTAATATATTCAGTTAAACCATTTAAGCCAAAAAGTATGATCCAAGCTTATCATTTTCTACAAAACAATTTGAAACAACTACTTTTCAATTCAAATGTAGCCCATAGTACTTTTTTATACTCAAAATTTGATTTGATCAAATAATTATAAAATGTTTATCTCACCCCCGCCCCCTCAATAGAAATGTTGTTTAGATAAGTTTTAATCGTCATTGCTTTCGAAAGTTGTGAGGGTGAATTTGACTCACAGTGTGCTCTCAATGGGTCAAGTGATACACTTACAGGATAGCTTACGATATTGTACAATGAATATATCTTATTCTTATAATTTTCATAATATTATAGAGTGCAGCGAAACTACGGATATACGAGTATACCAAAAATTCTGTAAAATTTTATTTTTCATAATTCGAGACTTTTCTCAGAAATCAGCGCATGCTACCAAATTAATTTCATTTGAGACGGTGAAAAGCCGAAAAATATTGTGATTGGATGTACAAAGCAAGATAATAACTTGAAATATTCATCGACATCAAATATTGTACATTTCTTCAATATACTTGAATAAAATAAGAACAATTTTCATTTAAGTTTCATGCCGACACTATCTGATACTAGCCTAAATCTGAAATTACCACACTAACCTAATTAGAAAAGAATTACGCATATTATTATTCATTATACTAACAAGAAAGTACAAAGTTTGATAATCACTGCTACAAATACGATGTAATATAGAATATACACTTAATAGTTAATATGTACATCTAACGATACACCAATCTCAATGAAAAATCAATCATTCTTATCTTGCAATCAATTTTTAAAAGAACGGATAGTATTTGGGCTAAGCTTGACTCAACGTTACAGCAAAATGTTAAAAGCGAAAAAGAAATAATTTTGAAAAATCATCTCACGCTGGTTTCTTCAATAAGCCTCTACAATTTCACTGATGATATTACGCAAAGTTGTTTTAAAATAAAGTCCAAGTAAACGCTTTCACAATGAAATCAGATGAAAAACAATTATCAAATCAGAGTACAAGCAGAGTCGTAAAAAAAAAAGATCAACTAAGAGAAATTTCAACTTTTGAATTCGAAATCGAAAATATTTATAGATAGGCTACTCTTGTAAGAAGCTGAAAAAATGCGCACATCAAAAGCAAGTGTGAAAAAATCGTACAGAGACGTTTCAGTGATGATCTCAATTTTTGGTTTCATATAATATGAAAAAAAAAAAATCAATCCTAGACGCTAACGCTCAAAAATTACCAATAGAATTTACAACTGGAACTTATATATCTTGTACAAAAATTGGAAAACAAAAAAAAAATTTCGGTCATCGAACTGAAATTCTGAAACGGTTCTCACATATTATAATGAATTTCACGAGGAAAAAATCAAAAATGAAAATAAATACCATAATTTCTATAATATAATCGTCAAAGTAAGCAATGAAGACTTATCGAAGCACTCCATTTATTAATGAAAAACAACTTCAACACTATTCGCGTATTTTTTTACAACTACAACTGGATTTCAACACATAAAATGCGAACGAAGTAGATCGCTGAATTTACTTTACTACTAATTGGAGCAAGTAAAGCGAGGGAATTGCCGACTACGAAGCCTTTCGGGCCGTACTGTTTATACCAGCTTGATAATAGTACTAGCATATAAAGAGCAAAATAGAGTTCATAGTGCTGTTGCTCACGTTGAAGAGAAGACAGGTACAACCTTTTTTCATTTTTCTGAATTAATTTCCATGCAATATAAGTAATCATGAAAGATTAATCAACCAGAAATTCATTAAAAATGTGTTTTGGCTTATTTTTCAACTCAAAATGATGGAACTGAATAACGGTTTATCATAAAAAAAAAGAAAAAAGAATTGTAACCCATGTAAAAAACAGTTTATCAAAGCAGCTCATGTCCCAATGAATGGACCGAAACACAAATTTGTTTCGCGGCTGTTATCAATACTATTCTTAATTTAAGTTTAAATATTTTTATTTAAAAAACTGAATTTGAACCGCTGCGCCCTAAGTTATTGGAAACATTTTTCTACAGAAATCAGCAGTAAAATTTTTTCAAGCCAAAATTTCTTTCCCCTACTAATACTTTAAGGCAAGAGCCTTCTATCTTTTCCTCGTTGGCCTGTAACCTAATAAATGATAATATATATGTAATTTCTTCTAACTGAAGAATAAAGAATGCAAAATTTTATCAAGGTTTAAATACAGCTGAATCCTTCTAGATAGTAGCTTTGCAACACATTTCTTTAGAAGAATGAAAAATATTTAACGTTGCAAGAACTGAAAGTACGGTTACACGCCTCACACGATTGCTGAATTCGCGTACAACTTACTCAGCAAATTTTGTTCTCGTCTGGACGTGGTACCTTACTTTCGGTCCTCCAGTTTGGTACACTATATTTTGCATCTAGGTAATTATGTTCTTTGCCCATAAGTTGACTGATCAGAGATATTTCAAAATTAAACATAAGACTGTAAGCAACTGAGCATTAAAAAAGGGAGAACAGTTTCAAAGAGCGTTCGAGCTCGTATTGTCTCATTTTAAAAACAACCCATACTTTCTATTTGTGTTCTGTTGTCGGCGACCTAAGTTTTTGACTACTCAAAAATAAAGAAGCACTGCAGGAAAGACGTTTTCTTGGCCAATGTGGCTTGACTAGGTGTGAGAAGTAAAACTTGTTTCCAGCTGTTAATTATTCAAGAGAAATTAGTAATCTCGCAGCCATTATTACCAAAAAGAGAAAGATATTTTCAACCAATTTTTTCAAACACATAATTATACAATATAATAAGATACCCATCTCTGAAACTTTACGACGATGAAGATATAAACAAAAGGAAAACAGCAACGAATTACCGCATATGCTGTCATACGAAAAACATTCATTTGCCCTTCCCGCATAGAATTTTACAAGCCCTTCAAAGCCAGTTTATTTCACCTTCGGCACTGTAGCCGCCGTTACGCCCGGTTACATAAATATTATACTGTTTGCTCAGCAGGGAAATTTTTTTTTCTCATTATGGACACACTACACAAATCCGTCGCTGAGTTCCCTTCTTTATCTGACATCAAATTATTATGCCTATTTACGCAATAAATATTTTTATTAAAATTAAACTCTGGGATTTTTGATGGTTTCAATTCGCGACCCGCCCATTCGATGACGAATTATTCTTCACACCACTTCTTATTCTCTATCAACGACTGACAATTTTTTTCACTTCCAAATAAACTCGAACGTTTTCAAAAAAAAAAAAAAATTATTCGTAATGAGCGGCGGTACGATGATCACAAAACGTAAATGAAACATGCAAAATGAAAATTTGAAATTGGTTAGCCATAAAATTTTGGTTAAGAATGGCAAAGCTATTATTTACTTCTGATTTTTTTGGATGGCGGAGGGAACATGGGTTGTATTTCATCCAACGGCCTTTCGATTTGTGGCGTATTTAAATTGCAATAATCGGAATCAGCAGCGGTCAGAGAATTTACTGACTGGCTCCAATCATTTTGTCCCAAGAAGTCGTCGAAATCAAAGGGTTGGTTGGCAATTAACTCGGGCGCTAATGAAAATTCAGAAAATTAATACAAGAAATTTGAATTCAAAATAGGCTCATCATTTTAATCTGGTTTACCCTTACTTTCGATTTTTCCTTCCTCTGGTCTGTGGAATGGAGGAGGTACATCAGGCTGAGCGCCGTAATTCATGTGGTCTTGATTCAGCATCTAAATGCGAAAAAATTAATAAAAAATAATATAATGGAATTATTATTACACTGGGCCTACTATTTATTGATGATCACTGTGTTTATTGTTATGAAAAAGAGAAAGCTCAATCACATATTTCACACGAACACGAGTTGAATTTCGATTTCTTGGGAAACTTTTGCAGATCAAAAATTAGATACCACTAATTATTTATGATATGACATAAAGACGAAAATAGAACATCAAAAATTAACGAGTTTTAAAATGTAATTTGAGAGAATTGGAATGAATGAATACGTAAATAACAGAAAATGAAAAATTAATAGAAATTCGCGGGAAAAATTTTTCACGAAGGTTCACTCGAATAGGTAAAGAGGTAAGACTATAAATTAATGATAGAAAATTTAAGAGACGAAGACTTAATAGTGGGTGCTCGAAAATCCTCTCTGTAAATAATTTACACTATTTCCTATTTTTTACATCAAATTTTTAGAAAGTAAATAAAAGATGAAATAATAAAATATTGATATTTAAAAATATAAAAGACTAAGAATGAAGTGATAAGAGTTAATGCTACTCAAATTAATGTTGTTGCGAATTTCCAAAATGAAACATTGATACACCTGGGTAGGGGTACTTATCGTATATAACATCGATGGTTCTGCGGCAAAAGGGCCAATCCCCTATTCTTTTCTACAGCAGATTGGCCCTTTTGCCGCAGAACCATCGATATGTTATCACTATTATACTTTTCACAGTATTAGGAGTGACAGAGGAAAACTGAATGATAGGTGCTGGGGAAGAGTGGGTAGTGCATTGTAGGTAAACAATCAACATACGTCATAGAATATGTTTGAATCGAGAGAAAGTCCTTCAGATTGAATCAGTTCTTTCAGCGAATCGATGTCTGTCTGCATGGTATCCAACTGCATCGAAATGTCATCGACGTACCTGAAGCAGAAAAAAAGTTCACCATTAGAAAATTGAAATCAAATTACGACTACTTTATTCCTATTGAAGAGAATACGAACATTTTAGCTGACGATGGTACGTCATCGGTGCAAGCAATTTTCATATTTTGCGCATTATCTATGCACTCGTTTATCTGTTTCGTGAGACTAATATTCTTGTGCACATCCACATTACTCGTGGGTGACTTTGCTGGCTGCATAAACGTATTCGGACTTTCAGGTACATTGAAAACTAGATTTGGATTTTGCGATGGCGAATGAACGATTTCATTTACCGATGGTATCGTCAACGTGGGTGAGGTCGGAGAGAGTACTTTGACTGGGGACTCTGACGTTTTCGATTTCATCATATCCGGCGACACACTCATCATATCGTCGACCGTTATTGGGACGTTAGCTTGGTTTTCTGCCAATTTTTCTAAGGTGAATACTTCAGAATTTTCTTCCACATTTCTATCACTAGGAAGATTATTTGGAGCTCGAATCGGAATCATAGGTTCGCTGCAACAGATAACGGTTTCCAAAAATTAAAATTATCATTATAGTCGAAGAATTTGTTTTCGTAAAATTAAACATCACAAGGTGTACGTCTATCATTCATACATATAGCTTTAAATACTTTTTCAAAAGGATGTCATCATTATGTGATTTTCCTACTTCACTTCGAAGGGAGATTGAAACGTCTACCCTTCAAAGTACAACTACCGCAAAAAAGCGTGAGCAAGTTTGCTTTCTGGAATTCTTAAAACAGCCACAACTACATGTACCATTGACGAGAAAATGAGAAAATAATTAAAGAATAGAGCATTTTTACGTTATGTTTTTTTCATTATCATGCGGGATAGATCCCATTGCTTTTTACCAAGCACTTGACGGTTTGGAGGTGATTATCAGTAAGTTGTTTTACAATGAGCTGATTGAAGAACTCGGCCAAATTGTCAGGCAGTGAGTAGGCAAATGGTCGCCTTGTGAAAATGCTCTATAGAATTATCCCAAATATGTAGGTACCTGCCTACTGTACTTTGGAAATTGGAATTTTTGCAACTATTCTTCATGCGTACCCTTCATTATCAAAGATAAACGCTTATAATATAATGGTTTGCGCATCAAAATTTTGAGAACAGTTTACCCTGTGAGAAAATAATTGACTTTTATAGAAACCGAAAAATTATAAAAATGAAGTACGAACTTGTCTAAATCGATATCAAATAAAAACTCGTTCGAACTGAGAACATTATCTTGAGACAGAGTCGGCTTTTTCTTGCGATCAATTTTTTTGATGCCTGAAATTTTTGGAACCGATAATGACGTAGCCATCTCCTTTTTCGTTCGTCTACGCGACGCCGTCATTTTTTTCTTGTTGTTACAATTCACTTTCGAACTGAGTACTGTTTCCGCAAGTACAGAGGCCGGTACTGGACTGCCGACTTCTGTCCCATCGCCAGCCACTATCGTTATGTACTCGCTGTTTTCATCGGGTTCCGCTTCGTGCACCAACTCTAACAAAGGATTATCCGTTTTGTCGGGTACCAAGTACTCAGGAGAATCGTCACTTTCGGGTGTTCCTGAAGAGAACAAAAACTGGGGCTTCAGTTGTTGACTCGGCGTGACGTACATGGTTTGAATACATTTTCTGCCTTTCTTTGACGGCATAAGTAATGCAGCAGGTACAGGCTCGGGTGACGTGATGCTGATATCGGAGTTCACTATGCTAGACTCTGGACTGGTAACGATTTCCTGTTCAATCCTGAAAACGAGATGAGTCAAGTATAAGGCGATTTTCAAAATTCATATCACGAATATAATTGAAATTCTCACGAAGAGACCGGTCTTTTTATAATTTTAAAATCCACTAGATGTCAGCCACTACGTTAGCGCGTTCCCATAACATAATATAGGCTTTCATAATATTATGTTCATCTTCACACTGTTCACAAATGAAGTGTCAGAGATAGATCAAATAAAGATAGTAAATATTTTCCACTACGTTCAATTAAAATTTCTACTGCAATTTTGTGTAAATAAACGATACAAACAATGCTCCATAATGAAGCATAATTACTATTAAAAAATGCTGCGTTCAAAACCTAATCAACTAAGAATCGATTATTATTCTCAGTCCAAAATAAGATGCTCACATGAGCGTTTCATACCGACGCAGCTTAAAGTTTGTTCGTATAGCCAATAAAAACTTCTTCTTTACGTATACAAACGTGGATACAATGCATTGTAACGTTTGGATATACCTCAACTTTCCTATAAAAACTATGTTTAAAAAAAAATGATTGTGAATGGCGGATTGCTTTATGAAGCATTTCACTTTGTATATTTTTAAGGTGCGATCACACTGTCGTCTTAAGCCGAGCCGAATACCCGAGCACCCTCGCCGCGTACCCAAATAATACACGTAAAATTAGGTAAATTTATGAAATTGCTAAGCAAATTAAAAGATGGTCGGGTATTCGGCTCGGCTTAAGACGATAGTAATTATTATGATCGCACCTTTATTTAATTTTATGAAAAATTGTTGGCCACCATCAATGATAAAAACAATAATAATCACTTTAAAAAAAAATCAGAAAAGAAATCTTAAAAATTTAAGCGCCTGCAAACAGCGCTGTATTTCAATTCCAGATTAGCCTACAGAACAATTGATTTATTCGCTTAATACAGCACAAATATGACACATCTAAATTATATTACGAAAAAAAGACAGAATAGTGCTTAGAATGAAATTATTTTGAACATTTTTTCTAATGAGCAGATGTTCATTGTGAATGTAAATTGGAACCAACAAATTCTACGTAAGTATTGCAAATAAAGTCCAGCATAAAATACGAGTTTTGGTTTGAAAGAGGAAACTCAAAATCTCTAAAAATGTTCTGTCATCCAGTTCTTTAAAACGGCTTTTCCAGAGATACTTACATAATGGGACTGTTACTATCATCCGAGCCATGAGTTTCAACTATCTGTACATTTTCGCCGATATCTGAAGGATGTATTTCATGAATTGTGGGCCCAGGAGAGGATACTTCTCGTTTTTTCACCGTGTACACGTGATCGCCCTGCAAGATTAAAAAATTCATTTTTAATCCAGCTACTCATACAAATTTGCAGATTTAAAACTAGTTATTTACTTCATAATATGAAGATATTTTGGATTTTGAGCTACTCGCTGCATCTTTCAACATCAACGGAACTAATCGTCGTTTCACTAAATTGTGATTGGTTGATGGCTGGGCTAATGATACCAAAAATCGTATCAGCTGCAATAAAATTAAGTTTATGATTATGAGAAGTCGGACAACAGCGAGATTTGCAAAGAAAATTACCATTCTAAACTTTGAAGTCCCAGTTACCAAAAATGGAGTAATTATGAAAGTCGATATAATAGTATTTGTCAAGAATACAATCGTATTATAGTTCTGTTTCTGTACGCACATTACAGTTGAGATAATTATATGTATCTCAAAGATGAAATAAGTATGCGCCCGGAAGGAAAATAAGAACAGAGGCACGTTGCATGAACATGCGAGTTATTTTTTAAATACTTCCGAAACAAGAACTTTTATCGACAAAGATGAAAAAAGCACATGATCTGACTCATGAGTATCAAGCCTTATCAAGACACAGAACAGACACTCATTTTACTTGATATTAAAAACTTGTTTCACATTTTCAGGACGCTTATCAATCTTAATTATAAATTCGTAATGCAAAGTAATTATTTTCAACTAGTGATCAATTTTTTAAAATTATACAATCGCTTATCATCTACCTTGAGATTCAAATGATTTACAAAAAATACCATCAATTAAATTTTTTTTTCCCCAAATCACTATAAATAAAAATTTAGAAAATTTCACATAACAATTTGCTTCAGTTCAAGTTCCTTCGAGTTTAGAAATCAACGAAGCCAGATTGTCAACTCATTCCTGACGTAGTATTATGTAAGATTGTAGGCGACTTCAGTAGAATTATGTACACAAAAGACGTGGGCGAATAAAATGAATAACCCATCAAAATATTGGCCTCATTTGGAATTTCGTTGGATAATTTTTCCATTTTTTATTGTGCGGTACTTTAATTACGATAAAAATTAAAATATGATTCAGCTGTAAAAAATAACTACGGATCTTGAAGAAAGATTAGAAAAGAAGTCGCCAAGAGCATCAAAAAATTGACTAAAACAAACAGTTTAAAAAATAGGGGGACTAACTTTGAAGTTTTAGGTTTTAAGAAATAAAAGTAAATATTTTCGAATGACGATAAGCACATAAATCATTTTGATTCAAGCTTTTTGGTAAAAAATTGGGTTTCAGGTAGGAGATAACAAGAAAACATTTGTTTTAATGAATCAAAAAAAGCTACAAAATGATAGGAAAAATAAAACATGAATGTAGGTACTTCAAATTACTAAAAAATTGAAAATTAATATCCTCTATTAAAATAATCATTTTACCGATTTTTGTGGCGGATTTAATTATAGTACTACGAATATTTATGGAGTTTTTAAGTTTTGTAAATTTGTCAAAATGTGTTTTTTTTTTTTTAAATCCGCGTATAGCAAATTTGTTTAGTAAAAAATCATTTCAAATTTTATATCAGCCTTAAAAAAAAAGAACAAAATAAAATTTCATGAATATTTCGTATTACCTAATTTACCTTCATTACTAATTGTCGACTTTTTCTGTATAAAATCGACAACAAAACTCGGTGAGTTGAAAAGAGAGAAATATTTCAAATAATTAATTGAATAATATTCGATTCCTACGTCAGTATTGGAATTCAATTATTTATCCAATTTTTCAAATAATGCTTGTACCATTTAGTTCATGAAATAAATATTACCGTGTAAAAAATAACAACCGCTATTATGAGCATGGGGTGAAAAAGAAGATTAAAATGAAATATTAACTTTTCCGAAGACATTCCACAATTTTTCGGATTACCTAGGCTACCGTATTTATCCCTTATTTGAAAAAACAGCAGAGAAAAATGTAAATTTTAAACCATTAAAAAAAAGTAGACAAAATGTACTATTTTTTTTACTTCATATAAACCTTGACACGATGACTGGCTTGACTACTCTCAGTTCGATATTTAAATTCCAACGTCAACTGATTAACATTTAAATGCAATTATCAAGCGATTAGCAGGTTTAGGAGTATAACTTTCATATGCACCGCAACCAGTAAAAACAAATATGAGGAAAAGATAGGAGGAGAGCATTATGAACTAAATTGTTAATTCAAAAAAAAAAAATCTACTCTGAATAAAAGTAATTCACTAAAAAAACTTGAATGAGATGCGATCTGAGAAACCATACACAAGCTCAGGAAAATTCGGGAAATTTAAAAATGCGTTACAGCGATATAAAGTTGTTTGGGTCATCGAATATAATCAAAAAATCTAAATAAAAAATTACGGGTTTGTGTATAGTTTCTCAGATCGCATCACAAATATGAAAAAATTAATAATTCAGGTAATTTCGACTTGACAGTCGATTGGGAATCTTTTCGGGTGCTAATAAGTTTAAAAACACTGTCGGCCAAACTGATTTTTATATCAAAGCATAAGGTATAGGAACATAATAACGATAGGCGTACAAGAAGTCTGAAACGTGCACCAAAACGTGCCACGTATTTTAAAATCAACAAACGCTTAAGAACTACGGATGAACGAAACCAAGGAGCCATAATACCTTGTTCAAGACATTTTGCTGAGCAGCATGTTTTTGACGAAGCAGAGATAATTCCCGCCATAGAATTTCATTTTCTTGCTTAACAGCACATAACTGAGAACCCAAATGCTCTTGTTTTCCTTTGAGATTTTTAATATCGCTAAATACTCGCTTTATTGATTCACTGAATTGGGTACCGTTTTCGTTTTTTATGCAATTCTCTTTTGGATTATTCATCTGGAAAATATAATTAGATAATTAAATAAATAGTAATTACACTACAGTAATTTAACCAAAAAACGAAAAACAACCTTTCTTTTTATTTGCTCTAGAAGATAAGGATGACCACGTACAAAACATGGATGAGTAAATTCTATTTCATCGTTGTCACTGGAATCCAAAGCTCCTGACGTCGTTGATATAATTTTATGAAAACCATCTACACAAATTAAGAAGTAAGTATATTACTTACCCGTCAATGACTTGTGTCATAATTTGGTAAATTTAAACACTGTAATCACATAAAAATTAATAGAGAATCTTGATAAAGAAAAGGATAGCGGAGTAAAAGAACATGAAATCATATAACTCATCAGCTGGATTTTTCAATCAAGACGTATAGATTTTTAAAATCGTAAAAGTTCAATAATAAATAATTGGATGGCGAGAGGAATCATATTCGAGGGAGGAAACATCATCAGCGATTACAACCTCGCTCATTCAAACTTGAGTTCTTACTTAAAAATGGTTTTCAATTTAACATAATATTATATTATTAGCAGAATATTAATGAAAATAAAAAAAGATAATATAAGGAATAGAAAGATAAATACTAACACATATTCAACTGTCGTATGAAGCTCGCTATATTATTGTGCTTGTAATAGTTCGGTAGAATAGTTTTGGCAAAATCAATCTGGTTCTTGATTACAAACGTATTTCCGGACTGTAAACAACATTAATCATTTTAGTTGAATTTTCAATAATCAAGACAAAAGAAACCACCAACATCAAGTAAACGCTTCATCTATAACTCAACAACACTTTCAAAGGCTAAGAAAATAGAAACGGTCATCATAAACGAAGTGGAGGACGAAAGTTACGTTCGTTAGATGATCGAGTACCAATAGCTGCAAAAGAAACGTTGATGACACTCACTTTTCCCCATGATATGAGATGATCAGTCTTTGGATCCTCGACCATTTTCCATAATTTCCCCAAAAAGGCAGAAATTCCAGCCACAGCAGACGGTTCTACGCTAACACGGTCATCGTCTTCAGGTTTAACACTGGCTAAAGGCATCTTAGAGGAACTTTTTACAAACGGACTGATCTTAAAGTCAAAGTAAATAATTTACATTAGTCCTTATCCTTACTCCTTAGTGACACGAATTTGTTAACGTTACTAAGAGAGCAGATCCTTAAACGCTTTAGTTATGAACAACACTAGAAAATAAGCAATAATATTTTACCTACCTATAAACTAGTAAAGATGATAGAAAAATTTGCAGGAACGATGGTGGGATACAACATTCGTCGCTTGGATGATATGGATTAATATGGATACTTCCGTAAAAATAATAAATAACGCTTCCAGAAAAAGAGGACAGAAATATTACAATTCAGATCTTCATAAATTCGTGGTAGATAAAGAATGGTAGAATTCAAAATGTTCAATGCCCACAAATTTTATTGATGAAAAGTTTAGTCTGTTTGATGAAGGTACCGTTCACACCACTTGGGTCAAAATAATATAGTAGAGAAAACGCATTCACATAGTCGACTGATCGTATATCACAAGCCACGAAATGATACGGTTCGAACGGAACTTGGAAATCGGAATTATTTTCCACTTATTTTAATGCAATAATCAATATGTATTTTCATTTTCATCGAATTTCGACAGAAACAAATTCTGATTAAGCATTCATTACTTTCTTTACTATTAACCATAAGCATAACATAATTCAAAATCGAAAATGATATAGCAATTAGCAATAGGAACAATGATGGCCGAGATCGAGATAAAAGTGACTGTGACATACAAAAAACTTTTACGTTGTAGACTTGTAGTTATAAGTTTAGCCAACTTTTTGTCTTTCATTAGATTTTCTGATCGAACAACACTGATGAAGATGAAGTTGAGCTTGTGGTTGTGGTGTGGATGGCTTTGGCTTGTGGTCTTGCGCGAGGAGATGGTGTCGAGCGGTAGAAGGAGTAGGTGATACGGCAGGAAGGGAGCGAATAGGACATACGAAACAGAATGTGTATGCACGTGTATGTGTGCGTGTATGAGAATTTAATATGAGATGAGTGATGCGTTTGGTGCCAAACTATATTGAATAGTCTGTCTGTTGTGCTGAATGCCGAGACTCGAGAGGGGAACTGAAAAACGAGTGTTTTATTTTTGAAAAACAAGTCTTGCTCGTTGCCCCGTTCCTCCGATCATAAGCTTGTCGACCTTTTTGATGATTTTGTCAATTGCTTATTTTAATTGGTGGCTGGTGGTGGTGGGTTGGATAATTGGAACTTGAAAGTCAGATAGTGGAGGGTAAAAGGAGAGGAACAACGAAAAACGTTGGACAAACGCGTCCTCGCGTTTAAAATACGCTTTTGTTGTGTGCGTGTGTGCGTTCGCTTCAGTCACGCCTTCTACATGCAGCGGCGCTTTTAGTGGTGAATAAGTGCAATATACCAATTTTGTTACAATTTAAAAATTACCTGAATTGAATAGTGACTAGCAGTCGAGTAAAGCTTATAAATAAATAAAGCGTATAATAATATAAATAATGAATAATAATAATAAATAGAAGGGGTAGAACTCGTAGAAGAACATTTTAATGAATGAAAATCGACATTACGATACGATTTTACATTTTTAAATTTTACATTCCCATTTCTCTTTTCTCAATTTCGACCAGCGACCTTTGCTCTGCCGACTGCCGAGGTGCCGAGCTCCACGTTGGATTTTCTTTTCCCGAATATTTTTCTTATCAGAACATTAATCTTCATTATCAAATCCATCACACTATAATCCAGAGCTGCAGAAATCCTAGTGCCCTTCTATTTTCCATTTTATAATTCTTTTATTGTTTGTAGTTTGTTACCTTTATTGTTTTAGTTATTTGGGAAAATAATTTGAAGTCATAGGTTGTCAAAAAGTTGAGGTACTTCCACGATACTTCAGTTATGTACTTATAACTTGATCTCGCAGAATTGTACATAAATAAAATAATTATTTGATGGCTTTTTCACAACAGAATAGTAAGGAATTCAAATATTTATGATTTTTATTATTTTTTCTGCAATAAATTGTTTATTTTAATGAATTCCAAACATTTGGGAAGAGAATAATTTTTAAAACATGGATTATTCAGTCTAACGTACTGACATTGTATTTTATCTTTTTTTTTTTCAGAGTATCAAAATCGAAAAATTTTTGAAGATCTCCAACAAGAAAAGAAAAATTTACTTAAGCAAGGTGTTGCGCCCCTCAATTCTGCGATTCCTGCCGTATTGCCAACAAACAGGGTTTGTTTATAATGAAACTATAATTCTGATTAATTACAAAATCGCAGTGGGAAGTTTTTTTCTTTAGAAAAACCATAATTCTGATTGATTACAAGATCGCAGTAGGAACGTTCAGAGTTGGGTTTTTTGAATTTCAAGCCGCCTTGGAAACAAATTGAAATAGAATACATGGTTATAAACATTTATAATGGTGGAAGCTTCTAACAATCACCCTGGAATCCCCTTAGGATTGACAGTTGATTTGTTTGAAAAAAGTTAATTCTATTTTTATTGAATTATTATTCAAATGTATTAGTATGAGGTGCCAGATTGCCGGTATAATGTCTTGTCTACCGATGAATATGTTAAACAAGAGAAAAAACTTCAATCATTTTATTGCAAGTTGGTTTCATTTCACAAACTAAAAATAAGCATATTTTTAATGACATTTCCATTGTACCTGCCAACAATAATAGTTTGCATTCAACCAATGTACCTTTCAAAAAATTTCAAATAATCGAGGGGAAGTTTGCTTCTTCAGGATAAGTAAAAAATTTGTATTGGAATCTTTATTCTTTTCTTCAGATTTTCATGAGAATCAGGGTACGATTTTTTCCATAAAAACACAAAGAAAAAAAGATTGGGAGTATCTTTTGTGATGCATTCTCATACATCTTCGAAAACATTTGCTAATTTGAAAATCTATTCGATCAAACAGGTAGATTTTTAATTTTACGAATTTTTTTTTTTTACTTTATAGGCTGTCGGTGTTAGCAATGATGTTCACCCGCCAACTGCACCTCATCGACCAACATTTATAAACAACCAATCTTCCGGATATTTCATCTCACAAGATTCATCATTTGGTAATACGATTCTTCCAGTTCTTCCCAGATTCGAATGATGGCTTGCATGAAACTTAATAAACTGGAACAATATTTACAAGATATTGAAACTTTCGACTGTCCTAAAATTAAGTTGGAACAATATATGACACCGCCCCATATTGCAGCTTGTATGCTTCATACCATTCAATCATCTTTTGAAGATATAGAGGACAAAATGGTGGCAGATCTTGGTTGCGGCAGTGGAATGTTACTTACTGGATCATTACTAATGGATGCTGCCTTTTGTTCGGGTTTCGATATAGACCCAGGCGCATTGAGAATTTGTGCAAAAAACGTTAGCGAATTTGAATTCACTTCTTACGATCTGTTAGCATGTGACATTACAATGTTGGACGAAAAATTTTATAATCTATACGATACGGTTGTTATGAATCCTCCTTTTGGCACCAGTTCGAAAGGAATGGACGTGGAATTCTTGAAGAGCGCTATGAATATATCTAGCGGCAGCGTTTATTCTCTTCACAAAAGCAGCACGAGAGATTATATTACGTCGAAAGCTCGACAATGGCACGTCAAAAATCAGGTGATCGCAGAGCTACGCTTCAACCTTCCTCATTCATATTCATTTCATAAGAAAAAAACTGTCGACATAGCAGTGGATTTACACAGATTCACTCATACTTGAAATAATTTTTTAGATAATTTCAGATTATTGATATGATAATTTCAAATTATTGGTTTTTGTTTTCATTATAAAGATGGTTTTTGTACCCAGTTATTTATTGCTGAACCATTGTTGCTCGTACGAAAATACGTTTATAATCGCTTCAAAAGTAAACTGTAATGTAGTAATGGCCCCACTTGCGCTCAGATAATCGTGCACCATTTTCATTTTTTCTCATCTCTGATTTCAAAATGTCATTGGCAGAATGATCTGTCTTGCGGACGATGACATTTTGCGACTTATGAAGTTCGAACAGAAGGGTACGCTGTTGACGATGCGCCGATTTCTAATTTGGAACAGAGTAAAAGTTAAAATATTATGAGGTACATTTTACTTTCAAGATTTTCATCAACTATTCCAAGTATTTCTCTTTTATACAGGGAGAAATTTCAATTAGATTTCTTAGAGAAAATTAAAAAAATCCTAAGAACTCAATTTTTTTACAAGGAAAATGACTCGTCCAGAAATTCTTTTCATGTCATATGACACAGCGGTTAATTTTCTTTCAAAAATTAATTTTCATTCAAAAATTAATTTTCAAAGTATTTGATTCCAAATAAATTGAAAATTAAAGACGTTTCTCACTTTTTCGTTCATAATTTTTTTCTGCTTGTTCCGACTTTAATTTTTCAGTCTAAGAAACTACATCATATTTGCAAAATTATAATGCTATCAGGAGGGCTTGAACTGTCACAATTTATAATTTTCAAAAAAATATAATGATCTGATTCGGTCTGGAGGAAAATGATTCGAATATTATACAGCACACCGTTTCTACCAGCCAGAGTATGCGAACTAATATACCTGAGTTCGTCGAGTTACACCTATCACAGCAATTGCTTGGCGGTGAACTCGAGCGGAACACCCTGAAATCCTGATCCTGTATAGTCAAGATATTTGATATATAATTATTATCGCTGTGTAAGTCTAAGGAGATTTAGGTACTGTCATTTCTAATTCTGACATTTGCCTTTTTCTTAAAATTTAACTTTCAACTTGAGTGAACATTCTTCAGTTACAAGTTACTTTTTTTTTTAAACCAACAGAAGAACTGATTGGAAAGATTTAGAAAGAAAAACATGTAATAGCTAGAAAAAAAAGTAAAATGTAATCTGCAGATCAAAAATTTTAATTTTTGAGTTAATATCTTCAATTTTCTTAAATTCGGTTATCAAAATAACTTATAAGTACACTTTTATACATACAGACAGAAAAATAAATACACTCGAATGGTAATGTAAAAGTAATAAAAAAACAAGAAAGTTGTCATTAAAAAAAAGTTTAGCAGCCATGCATACCAGGGGAAGTCTTCATGCCCAAATTTCAAATTGAAAGGTTTCTTCTACGACGCGACGTATCGAATTTTAATTTTTTCAAGGCATGTAGGATGCATACTTTAGGATCCGAAAATTACTGTCACGATTCACGTGGGTTTCTTCTGTGATATACATATAGACTAGAAATGACAGATAAAAAGTTAATTTTTATCTACATCCATCAACTCGTTCTGATGTTTTGAAATTATATCAGGAATTTCAAGCGTCTGAAAGCAAATTGAAAAATTTCAAGATCTCGGCCACAATTTAACGAGTTATACCGCATTAAATTACTTACTTGTTCAGGTTTATATGCTTCATATTGATGTTTGAAGGTTTGGATTTCGAACATGCAGGTCGAGAGTGCATTTTTAATTTCATTGAGTACAACTATATCACTCCGTAACTCGTTGAACAGAGTACAAACTTCTTCTGTTGGTATAGGATTTAGTTCTGAAACAAAATTGACAGTCATGAAGGAATATTTGAACGAAAAATACTACAAATGAAATACTGCTGGAAAGATCCTCACAGCAAAATATGAAACCGAAAGCTGTAAGCCAAAAGCTATAAACCAAATTTTTTATTCATTTTGAAAAACTAAAAGCTGAAGGCCAAAAATTAAAAATCTTGAAGTTGAAAATCAAAGTGAAATTTCTACTTTTGATTTTTTGAAGTCATAAGCGGAAGTTTAAACTGAATTATCAGAATTCATCTTAACAGCACTGGTTCATTCTAAATTTCTAATTTCTACGAAAACTATAATATGAGAGGGGAAGCTAGTTACTCTAATCTCAAGAATAGTTTTCCATTCTTCGAAGTACAATTTTTCGTATCAGTTTTTAAAAAATATTCTACCAAGAGTTTGCCTGACTTGAACAATTCTACGTGAGCAAATTTGTTTCACTATCTTTATCTGAAGGTGCTACGTACTAAATTATAACGGCATAACATCAGATAAAATATTAGCCTACCCAAAGATTTTTCGGAGAAATATTCTAAAGCATTACTTATACGTAGCTGCATTGTAAGCACTGAATTTTTTTCAATAGGTACCACAGATTTTCATAATCGGAGCCAAGGAAAAAACTCAAATTTATAACATTTACCACATAAATTTCACATAATACAAACTCGAATAAACTATACTCACCTATATTAAGTTCTTTCAACTTTTGTTCTATAATTTTGGTTTTTTTTTGTCCAACATTAGCTGGAAGACGCATACGAGATGTTCGAGTTGCAGCACCACTAGCTTTATGGTCGGGAAATTTGATGCCAATTACTTCACTGACCTACACATATTTCACATTTTTTATTAAATGAGATGATGTAATTAAAGAATAATACGTGTAAGTACGAAATACTCGAAATACTAACATTAGGATCAACCTTCATTTTAATTTGGCTTTGGAACCGTTTTCTTTGAGCTGGTCTCTTTTCTTGTTTCCTAGGTTCAGCTGGACTCTCAGATCCTGTAATCAGTTTTTGAAGATCCTGCGCTTTCTTTTCTCGTTCTTTCTTACGAGCCTCAATTTTACGTAATTCCTGAGTTAATGATTGTTCTTCTTCGATCTGTTCATAATCATTTCAATAATAAAAACTCATATGTCACTTTGGGAATGGTGTGTAGAAGCTAAAAAGAAGTACCTGCTCCGGTGTTCGTGAGAATAGCCTGTTCAGCTGTTCCTTCCGACGTTTTTCGTGTTCAGCATCGTAAGCCTTAGGTTCATGATAGTGTGTATTGCCAGTATGACGAATCTAGTGTTGCAATATCATAAATTAGCTAAAAAATGCTGCAAGTTATAAGAGTAAAATAATAAATGATTATTACTCTTTTGAGGGTATTCGATACAAAATAATATCGTTCTTTCAAGTCTTCTACGTCACGTTTTTTGAATTTTGAGCTATCGTATCGATCTTGAATAACAATGAATCGCATATCAAATCGCTGACATAAATCAAATAAATGGTCGGTTTCTTCTCTCGTCCAGTCATCAGATTTTAAATATTGAGAGTATTCAGCGTCTGTATATTCCAATATATCTATGGACTATAGAAATATTAATGTTAAAGATATAAAATAAAATACCTACATCAAATTAGTACAATTTCTCCGATATTACTTTTGGAATAATACAATTCAAATGAATATAATGTATCTAAAATTCTCAACAAATCACAATTCCGAGTAAATAGAGAATTTTCTCACTTTGTTGAATTGAGCAAAGGGATATTCTTTTCCTTCATCTGCAACTCGACGCCAATGGTAAAATACAGAACTATCTTTTCTAGCAGGATTCGTAAATGCCATCCATTTCCAAGGTCGAACCTTTCTCATTCCTAATTTAGCTTTTTCATGTTTATAACCTATACCTGTGAGATGGTAATGTACAGAACATATTACTATTGAATCAACGACGAATTAATGAGAGTAAACGTTGAGAAAAATAATTTCGGCGCCGCCGTATTCTAAGTTAACTGTATTCATTTTGAAGATGACAATTCATTCTCCCTCCTCGTTTCAACTATTTACATTATATTGAAATAGATTTTGACACATGTCTTCTTGCCCACAAACTGATTCCCTTCAAAAATGGATAGGATAAAATTTCATAACCATTGCTCGGTATGATATTCGCAATCAAATTATTACTCTACAACTTTCATAATGTTAATAGAAGTATGTATTATGGATATTCTCGATACTTATGTTTTGTAAAGTACTTATATGACAAACAAAACATTAGTCATTAATCCCGCTAACATCCTTGTAATACGCACAAATATAATAATAACTGATGAATAATATAAAATGGGCGTTTTAAAACCATACCAGTATCTGTAGGAAGGAGTGGAGGTGCATCCTTTCTATCGACACATAGCAAAGCATAAAGCTCCCTGGCCATGCCCTCCGGTCTTTTTGGGGGTTTTGAAACATTGCTTGGTACATTTTTCTTCAGTTTTGTTTTATCAGAAATGCCTAAAATAGAATCTCTCAGGCCTTCAGTACTTGGAACTCTTTCGATATCCAAAATATCTCTGATATCAGCCATATTCAAGAATGTAAGCTAATCCTGAAAACAAACATAAATTAGGCTTTATAATTTTAGTGATTTGAACAAAAGCCTGAACAAAATAAATCCAATACCACGACTGAATAAGAAATCATTAAGGTGCTTGAAGAGAATCACAGTCGCATGTAACAAAAGAAACTGAAACTGAAACGTATCCAACGATTACAGATTAAAATCCATCAAAACTGATATAACAATTAACTGAAATTCAACCGTCAACGACTAAGATTTGTTTTCAAATTATACACAACCATACACAACTAATTGACCGGCAACGAAACACGAATATCATCACATGTTTTTTACTTTTTTAAATTCTGTTTTCACAAAATTGAAAATTCTCATTTAAAAATTTTTACAGCATCATGCAATTCCGATACCGCCGAAATTCAGTCGGCTATCGATATTGAAATTGATTATTGTGTAACCTATCGATAGTTGCCATCAATTTTTTAGGGAATTATAATTTTTTTTTCAGATGAATTCGTGTTATCTATTTTGACTATTGAGTTATGCGGAGTTGAGTAGATAAGTTTGAAGTATTTTTCAATTTTCTGTTTCTGTGCGATGTTTTCGGAGTCTCGGAGTATTCGTTGAGGTATGAAATTTTAAGACGTTTCTCTAATATTGTTCATTCTTGTTCACCAATCTATAATGGAAGGCTCTCTCAGCAAATGGACTAATGTCGTGCAAGGATGGCAGTATCGTTGGTTCGTTTTGGATGATAACGCTGGTCTTTTATCTTACTACACGGTGAGTACTTGACAACGCCTTTACCAAATTATCATACATTTTTCACCAAGATTGTCTACTGATGAATTCGTTTACGATATTTTATCGTACTCCTCAATAAATTATCCGTCATCTTTCCAAGTTGATGAGGTAGAATTGCCCACAATTGACCAATAACAAAATGGCCAAGGGTCTTTTGAAATGAACAGTCAGTATCGGTCAATCGGTCACTTAATACTAAGATAATGATGAATTTTTTTCAACTCATTTATAAAAACACTGTTTATTTTGTATGCTTTGAGATTATAATTTTTTTTGTGCACGTTTTGAATACGCCTGTTCGTAAAATTGATAGAACATGTAAAATACTAAGAAAACATTAGGAATGAATATGTACGCAAATCCATTTGGCACCCGGCAGTATGGTAGTAAAATCTGTGCAGTGAAACCCAGCAAAATGCAGAACTGAATCTAAAGAAAAATTAATTTGTGTGAGTTCAAGAGCTTGTGAAGATTTCACTCATTTAGAAGGCTGAGTTCAAGAAGGAGCTTTAGTCTGTTTAACGATTTCTCCACTTGACCAAGTAAATTAATTACCTATTGTAATTGCATTACACAGTTAAAAGAGTGGTTTAATAACTTCCGACTGTGCTTTTACTAAAACTGATGATATTTTTTCTTTGTACTTTCAGTCAGTCTTAGTATGACAGTGAAATTTATGGGCTTCCATTTTTTTTAAACATCAAAATAATAACTCACTACTTCTACTCAGCCCTTTATTCATGCCTCTCTGCCTACTTACCATCTGTATAATTGTGATGTATTTTTTCCATTTAATTATTTTCTGTTGTACTTCGGGTCCAACAGCAGAGAGTAAGTAGTACGTGTACATGAGGAAATGTACAAAACTGTTGAGACAGATTGGTATCAACACCATTGTGCCTGAATAATAATTATTCAATAAAAATTAATTTTTGATGCTCTGTTGAGGAGCTCAAATATTATAATTTATTATTATTTTATTTTAATAATTTTTGTTATATTGTTACTTGGGAAGAGTTTAGCCGCTCCCCACATTATAATGAGGGTTGATGAATGATGATATACATGTAGTGCAGATACTTGATTTTGTTTTTTACGTAAGACGAAAAAAACCTAGAATAATAAGATTGTGAAAGCTCTGGGATCAGAAAGTATTATACCTTGTCAGCTTGAAAAACACTTACTGTTTCGACTAGTTCAGCAATTTTAAGTAACATTGTCCACCAGCATATTCGTGCTATCTGAAATTAATAAAAAGTCAATAATAAATACGAGTATTATAGAGTTATTTTGTTTTCTCCAATGTTCGTTTCTAATCATCATCGAAGAATTTTTTGATTTCTACTCTTCGTAACTGGTGAGGTACCTATAGAAATGGTTAGCTTGAGTTTTGGAATTCTGCTTGAATAAATTGGTTTACTCTAATCACTCGATGATTATCCTAATTTATGCTCTGTCTATGTAGTCAGTAATATCATATATGAAATTAATTATTTTTCTTTTACAAATGAAACAGATTGACAATGTTCAATTTATGGAGTATGGTCCCAGGTCTTTCATGGTTTGATAAAATTATGCTTATTGAATGCAAAAAGGGCCAAACTTCTGGCTATTGTCCTTGTAGAATTGAAATTGGCCCATTTGTATTTTTGTAATTTCAACTATTTTAGTTTGGCCCTATGTTTCAGAAAACTCAGTTAGTTAATACGTGTAAAACGTTACACATAAGTCAGTAGCTACTTTAGAAATTAATGATTACCTATCCATTACGTGTAGAAAATTGAAAAATCTGAGCAAATGCGTCTTTATTAGTGTGTTACTCATGTTATTTTTGATGATTTTTCTTTTTAATCCTTCGTTTTGAAACCCCTGGCAATTCTGCTGATGTGTAATTTTTCACACGTATTAAGTACCTTCATTGAAATGATTTGATATTTGTCACCTCAATACTAATGAAACTTGTTATCTTTTAAGGGCTAATACCATTCCTTTTTCTTTTTTTCGTACTTTTGAAGGTAACTTCTTAAACGAGAGAGATTTCAGAGACGGGTATTTTAATTCATTATTACCTTCACTGTTAGTATTATAAGATAAAACCCAATAGTTACGAGCATTAATTTCATAGTGTTTTATCGTTGTAGATGATCATTGTAGATGATGCTTTTTCTATCTATTTAAGATGATTCAGTTAATATTCGTATTTTGTAAGGCATAAAAACGAAAAATAATGAACTCATTGCTCGCGTTGAGTAATAATTAGTTTTAAATGGAAGAGAATTACCCGACTCAATTTTCCTGACTGGGTGGTGTAAAATAACAGAGATTTAAATAAAAAAAATTACGTTTGTATGAAATAGCGATAAAAAAATTCATTTTCCACTTTCCAGAGAATTGTTTCGTTTTTAGGGTTTGTATTGAGAATCACAATTTCAAATGTGAGGTTTATAGATTGAAATCTCCTAAAGGTGCGACCTCACATTCGTCTTAAACCGAGCCAAGTAGGTACCCGAGCAGACAAGCCAAGTATCCAAATAACACACGTAAAATTACGTGTAATAAATTTATCAAATGGCTAAGCAAATTAATAAATGCTAGGGTACTTGACTCGGGTTTAGACGAATGTGTGGTCGCACTTTAATATGTACCTTGCATTATTATTGTTGGTAGTCGTATTATACTGTTGAATTAGCCCTTCCAAAATTTTATTGAAGAAACGTAAACATTTTGTTCTTTGAAATTTGATTTATTTTTTCTTCGTGAGGGATATGATCAATGATTTAAACGTAGCAGTTGATACAAAATATGAAGATTTTGTTATTTCAAATAGACTGAAATAATTATTCTCTAAACATTCCTGAAGTTCTTCTAAATTCTGTTATTTAAGTTGACTTTTGTATTTCCTTCACTCAAGCGAACGAAATAACAATTTTTGACATGGATATGTCATTTGGCTCGGAGTTAATCCAAAATTCTGTGCGGTCATAGTGATGACGTCATCATAGGCTAACAACGATGACGTCAAATGGAGGGCGGCATGGGAGTGGGAGATTTTCATTGCCAGCCATAAGACATATCCACGATCAATTGTTTCTCTGAAAGGAATAACAATCGTAATTAGGTGGTGGGGGCTTTTTTAAATTCCCCGCCAACTTCTATTGTTTGCTTCCTAAATCAAGTTTTGATAATGAAAATGATTTTATTTGTTTCATTCAGATAGGTTTCTAAAATGATATTGTCATTTTCAGATAAAATTTTTTATTTTTTCCCATTTGAATCAAAATAACTGCATCCGTCCTGAATGTTCAAATTTTCAGTTACTGCCCACATAACTTAATTTCAATCCTTTCTAACTTTTTTTTCTCGTCAATACTAAACGTGACTTTTGTCAGTTAAAATAATTAGCAATGTACTCGTACATACATATAAAACGTATTACATATGTAGAAGTTTACTTGGAACAAAAAAAGCAAATACTAACCACATTGAGATCATTTTTGGCGATGTCTTGTAATGCAACACATCCCCACGATGGTTTCAGTCGGATTATCTATAACATAGTAAGTTTACTTTATTCAAAATTTGATTTTTATTCCATTATTCTTATTTTTGAGCCCATATGTATTTTGCAACTGTTTTCAATTAAGTCGCGTAGAATTACTGTATGACAAACAAGAAAAAAAAACAACAAAAATCCGAAAATAAAAATTAGATAAGTTAGGCTACCTACTTGAAAAAATGTTTTGTTAAGAAAAAGAAAATACAAATAAATGAAATGAAGTTTCATTGCTCATCATTCACAACTCGAATTTACATGCCGCCAAAGCTTGCACTTTTATAACTTCAGTTTTCAATTAGCTATTTACAGTTTGACGTACTCCCGCCCCTCCCCCCGCCCTGCGATCGGGTCACTATGTGTGAAACTTACCCAGGTGAATAAAATTGCGCAGCTTACGACTTGAAGTATATTATATGCGATGATGATTTGCTTTAATTTGTAAGGCTTCTTTTTTTCCATGAACTTAGGTCCTATCCACGTGACGAGGAAAATATATCCTATAGGAATTAGTATCATTCGGCTAGCGGAAACCATTAAGGGCCAGTTTGTTGTGTGTTGGGCTGAAACAGATGTGTGCATGTGTAAATTATGCATAGCAATTACAGCGAGTCAGTGATTCATAATTTTATTCAATGTTATTGGGGGTTTCCTCCCCCTTTATTTAAAATCATTTTCTTGTTTTTGTTTTGAGTTATGTTACGAGCACGTTACTCGAACGAAGCAGCTGATATGTATGGTAATGTAGTAGGTTAAATTATGTGTCAGTGACTAGATTAAAATATTGATCTATATTGGGTTCGTCTTTCGTCGTATTCTTATTATGTTAATTAACTGAAAATGGTTGGCTGTATATGCGAGAAAGCATTTTTGTAAGCGGTGCCACATTTTTCACTATAGCTGATCAAATGATGCTCATTTAAGGATGCATTTTGTAAATTTTTAATGTTACTAACAGATATAGACTTTGGTTTGAATAATCTGAAAATTCTATTCTACATTTTGTTGGCCAACATTTGACTGCTAATATTTTAATAGAATATTTTCAAATTATTTTCAAAAAAAGTTTCAGTTTGAGTTAGGTATTGTGAAATTTCTCTCTTAACTTTCAATGCTCTTTTTAAATCTGTGGAAAAAATAATATTGAGATGAAGAAAATCAGAGAATTAATACGTTGAAAGGAATGAGCCGATACGAGTTGAATTTAACCTTATAAAAAGGGTTGAAATGCAAAAAAATGTAGTTTTGAGAATTATACATTTCAAATGCTAATTGCTATCACACTACAAGAATGAATTACTACATCTTGAAATAACATAAACTAGTGGAAATTCAAAGTCGTAAGACTATTTCAATTATGTTGGTTCTAAAACGCCAATGTACATGATTATAATTATGTATCGATAGAAAATGAAATGAAAGTTTTTTTTACTCGTAGTTACGTATGCTGTTTTTATTTGCGCTTGATTATATTGTTTTCAATTATTTGGTAATTTTTATCCAGCAGGTTTAGAGCATCATTTTTTTATATAGTAACTGGTTAATTTTACAAGTAATGGGTTATACACATTTTGTTATGGATCTGTTGGAGAATACGCAAAATACACCCCTTCAATAAAAGTAACTATGTTCTGAAGTAATTACCTGCCATACTGTCGATAAAATTATCGAATGGGTCCATCCACCATGTTAATAACTCCATGTTGAAGCTTTTTTCAACGATTAAACCTGTAAAACAATAATATTATATAATCTGTAAAATCATGAAGTAATCAAAATAATGTAAAATGTTAGTCTGCTTTAGTATACTTCAATTTCTCCAACTGCCTACTCCCCTCTTATAAGAAGAAAAATCAAAAATGTAATGTTGAATAATTGAAAAAATGAGGAGAAAAGAACCACTTTTTTGAATGAAAAAAATGTATTAAATTTAAAATTGAAATATTTTTAGGCATAAGCATTATGAGGATTTAAATTGTTTCCCCTTCTAATATAAGAGTTGATCAAAATTTTAATGATTGAAAATTGCCGGACAAAAATTCCACAATAATTAAGAGGATATTAGGGCTCCAACACATCTGATCTGAAAGATATACTCCTCCTATTGAGCTCTTTTGCATTTTGAAATTTAAATTTCTTTTTGATGCTGTCAAAAGTAGGTCAATGTCTCCCATGATAATTTTGTTACTTATTAGTGTAGCTATAAGTACTGTATTTTCGCTGCTGTATAAAACTTAAATTAATTGACCTAATTGATGAAGTAATCCTACCATTCCTCGGCCATGTTATAGACTATATACGTGTGAATCGGATCAGTTCGTAAATTCAATTATTCAAAATTACCGACAATTATCTCTATAAGCTTCCCTGCTTTAATATCTTTATTAACATTTGTCATATTTTCTTCGTTTAAACATTTCATTTTGAATACGAGCAAGAGAAAAATAGATAAGAGGCTCGCATTAGAGAAAATAAAATTTCATGATAGGTTGGCTGACTGTGTAAATAAAGATTTGAAAAAAGTACTTATTCTGCTGTGACATTGTAAGTGAGTCGAGTAAAAATCGATGTACGTAGCTACTCGTATTTTCGTTTTGATTGAGAAACTAAGATGGTAGAATGAAGTTAATTAGTCGAGTATTCTTAAAATGAATCGGTAAAAAATTGTTGATACAATTCAGTATTCAGTTAGGTACCTACTACCTACGTCGAAAGCAAAATAAGTTGAATGGTTGAAAAAATGAAAAAAGCGAGAGAAATAAGAAATTAGCTGTTGAATTCACGGTTATTTTCGCTCCCTTTTTTAAAATGTTTTATTCAAGTCCACCTACTTAATCCAAGTACTTACCTCAAACCTTAGTCTATATTTATTTCATTTATGAAAAAGCCTTGTATTATAATTGAGTGGATTGCATCAAGAAGTGCGTACTACGAAGAAGTGGTTCTTAGAAAATAGCAATATAAATATTCAACAATTTTGTCAACGAACATAACTTTTTTTTTAAATAATTTAGAGACAAGCGGGTTTTTGTGCTTTATTGCTCCATTTCTTCTCTACAAAAATGTTCAATGAGTCAGTGGATTCAAATAAGAAAGCCTCAATGGCATTTAAAATATTACAATTGAGGTCAATTTTTTGTGAAAATATGACGACGTAGACTATGTACTTTATTTTTAAGTATCTAATAAACGGTGAAGGATAGAGAAATACGGTTTTCACTGTTGGAAAACGGATTAAGCATCAGGGAATCATTACTTAGAATTTCTTTAAGAAGGACGTATCTGCAAATACGCGCCATTCTCAAAGAAAACCACTCAATTTTTGTATGTTCTTGAAAATTTAAATTTTCACAATTAGCAGTACTTTTCAACAAAAATTATCATCTGCATTTATTTTATTCGCGCTTTTCTCTAATTTTGTCTTAATTTACTGCTGAGAATAAACTATACAAAAATTGTAATTGCATTTGTAACAATCGTGGAGCCAAGGAATAATCTGCTCTGAGAGTCAACGCTTTTTCGGTGGGTCAACAAAATTTACTTTTCAGTCAAAAGAAAAATTGAGCGAAGCTTCTTCTAGGGTATTGATATTTTACTTATTGGGACTAACCACGAAATTATTTTATTTGTGTCCATTTGGCAGAAACAGTACGTTTACATTCGTTCATTTTCGCTTTTTGTGCATGTGATTGTGAATCATTAACACCTACATTTTCTATACCTTCATCAATTCTTCATGTCTTCAATCGACAGACAAGTGAATACTGTTATTAAGATATTTGAAATGCGAAAAAAGTAAAATCGAAGAAATGCGAACAATGTTTCTACCAAATGAACACTATAATAGTAATAATGTAATAACGTTATATCAGTTACAATTTCATGGATTTTTGTTTTCTTTGTCAAAATCCAACACAAATTTGATGAAATTACTAATTTTAACCACGAAATGTGTATAACTCTTGCGGGGTACACTCGAATTCACCCAATGGGCCTGAGGAGCCTAGGCCTTGGGGCCTGTGGTCTCTGAGGGGTTCAAAGATGGAGCAAAAAAAATTTTGCTAATGAAAAATCTTTTGAAATAGATTCGAAATTGTAGTTATATTTACCTAAAATAAAATAAAAATTTTATTAAATTTTTTTTTTAAATCGTAGAAGAAATTAAGACTTTTGACGGCTCTCAGGTAATGGGCTGCGGGGCTTATGAAACCTTAATCCGGCGTTGGGTGCAGTAGAGCATTTGCAAATATTTTCCAAGGGAGGCGCTATAATTTCTTAAGGGTGGACCCGAAAACGAAAATTGCGTGAAAATTCATGGGAAGTGAAAAAAATTGATTGAATTCAGTTATTGTTTTTTTTTTTTTTTGTGGAATTGAATGCATTAAGAGAGGCTTTGGGTTACCTCAGCTCCCACTTCGCCTACTGCTCGTGTATTCACTTCATTATGAAAATACATTCAAAATTTTACCTAGAATTGTTCGACGAATACAGTTGTTCTGATCTTTCGACTGTGTGTAGAACTTACGATATCACTTCACTTCGAACCGAGTAAAAAGCTATTTTCACTTATAATTATTGAGTAAGTTTCGGGTGTTAAATGGCTTGAAAACTCGTATCATCGCGAAGCACTTGCAGTTTCGTAATGGAAACTATTCAAATTTGATATGACTGCTATATTGACTATTTGCCTTTTTTCCTTACGTAAGTTGCCCGCGTTCGTTTGTGTATAATTACCATAAATTTTATTCGTTAGCATAGGAGTGTTGGAAAAAGTGTTTCCTAGTCTATGTATAGAGCTGCTACAGCTGGTCTCGCTGCCCGTGTAAGACCATCTTCGTATAAAAAAAAATATGATCGTCATTCTTCATTTACCTATAGGTATTTTGTTTATTTTGTTTCATTGTCTTTCTTGGCAACTGGTTTGGTAATGGAACGTGTTTAGTGGAATTTTATTGTAAAAATGTGGAGATTCCTACTAGATTAGCATCAATAACTGTCTAGAATAAAGATACGTGTATTAAATATGTATTGGTAATTTCATTTTTTCCTTCCAGCTCCTTTCCTCATTAGAGAACTAATAATTATCATCTTTACTGACGCACTCGAATTAATCCCAGAAATGCATATTCAGGTATTCAAAATAAAATCTTTTCCAATAGACGGGTATTGAATAGTGCTATTAAGGTATTTTGGGTTGCTAATTCAGAATTAAAATTCATTCTTATCCTTGACCATATGCCCTAGCCCATTGGGATCCGCAATTTAGGAAAAACGTGTGGATTTCGAGATGAATTCATAGTGTGCGCGTTTATGTGGTCTATTGTCTAATACCTTTTATACCGTCGAATGGGGCGACTTTACACACTTTGTTAATGTTTTTCAACTTTTTCCTTTAATAACTCCTTCAATTTTGAAGCTATTGAAGTGAATTTGGTTTTAAAATTTAGGTCCAACATTTCTTAACACAATTGTAAAAAAAAGTTTGAGTTTGCAGCTTTCCTTCTATTTTTTATGATTTTTCAAAAAATTTGTGTAAAGTCACCCCTCAATGGGGCGACTTTACCCATCAATTTGTTATTGACGGGTTATTGATGGGTAGGGAGGCAAAATTTGAGGATGTTTGTACTCAGACATACGATTGAAAAGAAACTAGTCAAGTACCAACTTCAACCGTGTGAAACCGAACTGAATATTTTGAGTGTCTGTGGTTAAAAAAAAAAGACAAATAAGAAAAAGGAAAAAACCATATCGCCGCTTTATTTTCTTGTTTTGTTACTTGGTGAAGTGAGGTAGGGGTGGCGATCTTTTTTCTCTTTTTCTCCTTCTACCTGCTTCGATCCAAATCGTATTTTGGTTTTAATTTTTGCCTGGCAATTAATTTATTGGGCTAAAACGAAGTGGGTAAAGTCGCCCCTTGAATGTAGAGTCCCCGTTCGACGGTACTGAAAAAGTCGACATGAAATAAACAATTTTGCCTGCTTTTTATTCCGATATTTGCTTATGCAATGCTCATTATTGTGATTTGAATATATCGTAAACCCCTACCGGTTCGTTTCGTAGAAAATGAAATTATTTTTCTGGGAATTCTGTTGGCGCACCGTATCCAACTTTCAAACACTTGCGAAACGTATTAAAATTTAAAGAAAATATGTCTCTCACAATCGGTATTTATTGTGGAAATTCAAATTTCGTTCAGCACTAACGTCCTTCGGCCGTTGTATTCTTTTAACCGAAATTTTTCTAGACAAAAACTCACTGAATATATCCAACGTAATTCTGATTTTAAAATTTAATTTTAATTATTCGGTTCCATTAATGAATACTAATTTGATGATCGTATAGCGCTTCCTTGAACTTCACCGCAGTCCTCTATCAATAGCTGGGACATCTTTTCTGAATGAACAGATAAAAATTCTCGCATAGCCAGGCGCAAACTCCGTTAGGAAAGTGGGTGTTCCTTCTCAGATCAACAGAATTTATAATTTTTTTTTTTATTTGGACCAATAAACAAAACAAAAAAACTAATCAAATACCACCAAATTATAAAGAGTATTTCTTATACAAATTATTTTCCACATTTTTATGTACTGAGTTTCGTTTCGATTCATTCAATATACCCATCCAATCTGATCAGTGGCGGATCCAGAGCTCCATTTGGGGGTGGGGGGGCATCCAAATTTTTTCAAACCATGGTAAATGCTAAAATGGTGAGATTGTGTTTTTTTCAGCATAAAGGAGGAGGGGTTCAAGAAAATTAATTTTTTTGCGGATTATCGGTCTATTTTTGTTTTGGATTGGGGGAATATACCCCTTCCGCCCCCCCCCTAGATCCAACACTGAATCTGATATCGACGTCGTTGACAAAAGCTACGTTTATGAGTAATTACAAATCGCAATTATTTCGAAAGTCTTGAACCAATAATTAAAACACCAAAATTAAATAACGTCTTATAGTTATCACGTATTTATTTATATAATTCAAGTAACGTTTGGAACAAAATGGTTTAGGCCATTTTCTTTTTTAAGTTGGCTTAGTCAAAATTCAAAAACATTTTTTTATTCTACGCGATGTAGGTACTCGTATCCAACGTAAATTTGGTTTTAAAATTTCAATATAACCTAATTATTCGGTTCCATTTATGAGTACTAATAATTTGTATTATAGGATAGTGATATTCAGAGGATTTTTGGGTATGAAAACTTGATCTTTTGTTTGTTATAATCAAGTATATAACCTTTGCCGAATAAATTTAAAGTTTAAGCGATATTCAAAACCAACTTTTCTTCTATTTGGGATTTACATGTTTATTATTAAAGTCGCAGATTCGAGATTTTTTCACGAGTGTAATATTTTCATGATAACCCCTTTCCTAAATTTCTCCTTCCTCTTATTCAAACTTCTTACCTAATTTGGGTTTACTGTAGAATCTTCAATGTGTAGTAGCTTATTGTATTATTGTCTCTAATTTTGTATTGTGCATATTAATAAATGTATTTATTTATTTTTTTTCAGTCTCGTGAAAAAATGATTCGTGGGGTAAGACGGGGCTGTGTTCGTTTAAAAGGTGCCATAATTGGTATCGATGATGAGGATAACACAACCTTTACGATCACTGTCGATGGCAAAACATTCCACTTTCAGGCCAGAAATTTCGATGAACGTGAAAAATGGGTTCGCTGTTTAGAGGACACTATCGTTCGTCACGCGTATGGCTGCCATAGTTCGTCCTCTTCAGTAAGTACAGCAACAGCCGCGAATAATTTGAAAAATTAAAAAAATATACAGCTTCGAATTGTTACATTGAGAAACTGGACATTTTATTTTTTTCTAGATGCAATATGATCATCTGAAATCATTGCCCACGATTAATAATTTCGATAAAAAAGTAACCGAAGCGGACGCTTATCTCCAATTACTAATCGATCAAGTTAAAGTACGTGAATTTTTTCTGTCACACATAAACAAAAAACAAAAAGCATTCCGTATAAAATCATGCTGCTAACTTCGTAATTTGAAGCTTGAAATATTCGATTTCAGTGTTATTTTATACATGATACAAGTTGTATATTTTCTTCAGGAATTAGAATCGAAAACCAATAATGCGGAGGCTGAAGAAAAGGAAACATGTGAACGGATAATTAGCGATACGAATGTAAGTATTTACTTTAATAGGTTGTTTCAGAATATTGTTGAACAGGTGGCTATAAACGCTGAGAATTTTATAACTATAGCTAGTGTGAAAGCTGCTTCTCTTGAAGAGCGAAAGGAGAATGTCATTGAAGTTTTAGAAGTTGGAATTCAATGTAAATGTTTTCTTCCAAAAAGAAGATCATTAGAAGTTGTAAAAGCACTGACACTGGGATAGGAAATTCATTCCCCGAAGATCAGGGGTGCCGTGAAGGCATGATCTTGAGGAGCAACTCCTCCTTGACGATTCTGGGGGGGCCCATTTTTTTTTTCAAATTTAGAAAAGAATTTTAAAGATAATCGAATACCAAAAATTTTTTCTCGCGCCTTTGGGGGTAGGGGGTAGGTTGTCATCATTTCTATTTGACCTGGAGGGGGGCACTCCTCGTAAGCTTTGGGGGATCACAGCACCCCTGCCGAAGATGTACTTTAAGAATGATTTTCACGAGTGTTGTGATATAAACCATTGAGCGTCACCCACAAATTTTTCAAAGGACAAACATGAATGAAACCACTACCAAAAAAATGTTTGTCTCTGACCTTTTAATGTGTGATAATTTTTCCTGCGCACTTAAATTTGTTCCACTGTCGGGTTGATGGTTCGGAACATTTTTTTAATATCGAAGAGTTAAGTGTGACCTCACTGATGATGCAGATGGTTCCATTTTCCTTATCACTGAACCCCAAATACTGAATACAGGCTAAATTTGTATTCAAATCTAAGGTGCAGTTGATTTACAATTTTTCCGAAATTCATTCGAAGTGATCGAGAAAATGTTTTGACTGATTCTGGTTCCCGAAGTTCCTCTATTCCTAACACAATATAAGGCATGTGAAACTGGCATATTTTTGAGTGTAAAATCAAATTTTATTCATCCGATGATTTAATTATGGTTTATTTCATTCTGATTGGTTCGTTTTAATTTTTTTTTAAATATTATTTACTTATTTGTTATTTTTTTGTAAAGTGGTGGTTGAAGTCGGTTCGAATTTCCAATTTGAAGGGAAACCAAGGTAACTTCAAATAATGTGATAAGAAAATTTGATCAAAACAGATGTGATGTTGTTAGACTTTACTCTTCTATTGCCGCCGACTTTCGTTTATTTTTTTTTTTTTTTGGGGGGGGGAATTTTCCACAGATATTTTCGTTTATATTCGTCTGTTACTATAGTTGCGTTTTGATAAATATTTTAATTAACTTATAGGGACTACTAAGAATGAAATTGTTTACGTTATTTCGATAGGCAGCCTATAAAAGCTGCTTCTAGCTTCTCGTTTCTCTCTTTTCGTTTCTTTTGCGACAATTATTGCCCAATATAATACTACTGCTGAATCATAATCAAGGCTGAATTTTTTCATCAATTTCTGTGGATGGTTATGAAAACTGAAAGACCTAACTCACCCGCCAGTGTCGAGTCTCTTGATGTTATTACATAATATTTTATTCTCAACTTACATATATCGTAACATTTCCGATAAGAATGCAAAAAAAAAAGGTGTGTGCCTGTTCTAGTGAATTGACGAAAAAGAAACTAAAATAAACATGTATGGTACGTACTTACTCGTACTTTCTAATATTTCACATTCTTGACATATTCATCAAATTTTTTCTTGCTTTTATTTTTTAATTTAATTGTTCGTTCTTCGTTACCTCGGTCTAATGCAATTAAATTTCAAAGTTCTCATTAGTGAATTTAAGGAGAAACATTATTTGATTTTCTTCGAATTTTGATATTATTCTGCAGTTTATTCCAAAAGAAAAAGAATAAATTTAAAAAAAAAGTAAATAGTTTATAGGGCTTTTGGAATTCGATGGCTGTCGTTAGAATTTTAAAACCAATGCATTTAGAAACTGAGGAGATTTATACTATGATCGTTAATTTTTATCTAATGAAAATTATGCCCGCTCTTCTGCATTTGAATATTATGTAAGACAAATTTGCATGCATATTTTACCCGCTTGGTTTATAATATTTTCCAACAGAATTTCAAAGTTGTGAAAAAGTGGATTTGTGATACCTACGTATAGTATGAGAGATTTTGCAATCATTCTTTGTGCAATGTCGGATGAAACAGAATGTTGAAAGTTCTATATTTTCGAACAATTCAAAATTATTTAATAGGTATGTCTTTCTCTTGTCTGTTATTGTAACAAATTACGTAATTTGAATTGGTCACTGACTAGAAGGAACTCATTCGTTTAGTCTAATATTTTTAATTTTACCAATTTGAATTGAATCTGCGATGACAACGTCTTCTGTATTCGTCATTCATAGTTGCGTAAGACTGAAAATTTTATAACGTTGGCCTAATTATAACCCCCGCTGCCCAGTTTTTTCGCTTTCGTATCATGCTTTCTTATTTAACGTTTGAATTTTTCTTTTTGATTTGCAGAATATGCTCGAACAGGTTAAACACACAATTGTTCTACTTCAAATAGCCAAGGTAAATGAATTTCTTCAGACAATAGCGTTATTATGTTAGCAGGTTAAATATTTTTATTAAATTCGGTTACTTATTTTACTCCGCTGTATCATATAATGGAGCAGTGTTTTAAAAAAAAATTGAATAAGACGTCGTATTTCAAATTCATCTGTTTGAATGCGTATTAAAAAAACATGATTCAAGTATAGAAATTTGTTAAATTATACATTGCTGTGCCACCACATTATTAAAGTATAGCTTCACCGCGCATTCAGTTAGTATTGTGGTAGTTTCGAATTTCTCTATTAAAATTGGAAATTTGGATGTGGCAACCTTAGCTTGAAACATAATTTCCTTCAAATCATCCGAAAAGATGAATCGATAAAATCACAAAACTCAGGACATGATTTGAGATCCTGTGGAAGTCGTTAGGTATAAAGAAAAAATTTTCTGAAGTACATAATGTAATCAGTTATTTCACTCTTAATCATTTTACTGAAAGGTAGGACATAATAATTACATCATATATCAGTACCTTAAAGCAAGAAAATCTGTGAAATGTGAGAAAAAATTTTTATTACGTGCATTTCTTTGGTAGTAATAATATTTTTTCTCACCTCGTGTTAATTTATGAAAATGGACACAGCACTTTCTTGCTTTTAGGTATCCGTTCGACTTCACGTAATTCAAAATATTGTTTGACTCTAAATTCTTTTTCTGGATTTTTATTTTTCTGAAATTTGAGTTCGTAAATTTTCATACTCGATAATTTTGAATTTGAATTTACTAATTGTTGCAGAATTCAGCATTTCCTGTTAATGGCACATATCAACCGCAAATGCAAAATTCAGATCCATATGATGAAAGTTGTATACGAGGTACTGCGTGTGAATTTTCATTATTTTCTCGTTCGAAAAATCTATTTTTCCTTCAACGATTTCTTCCTAGGCTACTTGATCTAAAAATGGAATGGATTGTTTTATTTTATTTTGTTTTTTCAAGAAAGTGTATACTTCCAGGACCTTATTAACGATGTTATTGCATGTATTTCTCCGACACGTGCTTTCTATTCCCGATCATATTTAATAATTTTATTGGAATTAGTTGAGTGAAATTTTAATTGGTAAATAATTTTGAAATTCTTCTTAGTTGTTGAATCGTAATACGTTAACGCGTAGCTCACATACGCCTATCTTCAGGCGCGAGTTGACGAGAATATGCAACCTGAATATTGTGGAGCTATAACATTCAGATTACAAAAAACAGAAGAAAGCAATAAAACACCTTCGTTACAACATAGTCATCGGTACCCTCCCTGCTTTGTCGTGTAATATACTATTTAAATCTCTTCATTCTCCTTCCACATTACTTAGAAATTTTTCTGCCTAGTATAATCACTAATCAGTTTTGAAGAATTTTTCTCACGCACTTTTTTTTTTGTTAATGTACCTACCTGAAAATCTAAATAGGTAAATGATTCAACGATGAGCATAATTTCAGTATTAACATAACTTATGTCTTAAACAAAGGATGGAAATTCAATTTTGTTAAAAATATTCTACGAACATTTGTTTTACTTCAATGATTTTAAGGCAGTTTTAATGATTTCATATTTTGTCTCTGGCGTATGATTATTTAACTACACCCACGGTGATATTCAACTGATTTAATCATTCAGAAACAGAGTTACATAAAGGCATTGCACATATGACTTATTATCGCCATCTGTTAAACATAAATTTTATACAATTGGTTGAACATGAATTTATATTTCATGTTATCTTCATTACGAGTATTATCAGATGTGTCAATATTATACTCGCTAAAGTGGGTTGTAAATTATTATTGGTAGGTTTTTGCAGAATGCAGTTTTCGAATCGTATTATTTCACCCTCACCCTTGCGAAATAATCACGTTTTATTTTGTTTTGTTTGTCTTTGAATTATATTTTCCCTTCGAGCCATTTTGGCATGATTTCTACCATTTTGTATTTGCACATGTGATGTTGGAAAAAAATATACAAGTCGAACAGAACCTACTTACAATCTGCTCGTTTTTTCTTTACCGTTTCTTCGAAAAAAATGTTCGTATAACTTCATTAAGTCGAACAAATTAATATTTATTTCAAGTTGATCATTGTTTATTTTTGTTGAAGTTGAATTTAATTTGGAGAGGTATAAATTATGAAATTTAAGTTTTCAAAATATTTACTGAAAACGAGTGTTCGTCGTCTCGATTCAATGCGAATTATTTCTGTATTCTGTTTTCAGATTCGAAGCACGAAATCGAAGAAGGCTCCGAAATTAGTGAAAAAGAAATGTTACCTGTGTTTCGTCCATTACCGGTTTCAACTGGATACATGGCAGGTAAAAATCACAAATCCTCTTTCAAGTAACCAAAATAGTTGTGCTCCCATTTCAATGAACGCAGGGGAGTAAATTTATTTTTTCGTCGTATGGTAAACTTTATTTTTAGGTTTTTGAAAGGTTTACAGACTGTGAACGGCTTTATTTTTTATCAGTGTTCTAGTAGTCTTGAGATCACCGGCGTTAGTTGTATTGATCTTATAGTAATTTTTCTTAATCAATAGCTTTAGAAATACTCCTTTAAGTTTTTATGTATATCTCTACTCATGACCGGCATATATTGTATAGCATTGGTATTATTTGGCTAGTGCTACCAATGAAAAATTTCATACGACATTATTTAGGATTGCAACCAAATATAATCTGTCAATTTTAGTTCACTTCCTACTGCTAGTGTAATTATTCAGATTTTAATCTGTTACGCATGAGAAAATGAAAAATAGCCGACCTTGTATCTTCTCTCACTGTACTTGATTTGATGAGAAACTATTTTATTTTCAGATGTGCCCGATGTTTCATATTCTACATCAGAAGATGAAGATTTTTATGATGCTTGCGATGATGAATGTACAGCAAATTCGGAAACTGAAGAATTTTCCTCAATTTATCAAAGGTAAAATATAATAATAGCTGTGTTCGGACGCTACCGGTACTGTTGATATTGGGCTTATACTGGGTCAAATTTGCTAGTCAACGGTTCGGACGTTTTATTGTTCCAGTAAGTTCACAGGAACCAGTCACTGGTAATAAAATTACCAGGAGCTTGCGAGGTCCTGGTAACTGCCCAAAAAATATCTTGCATTTCTGGGGAACGTTGAAGAAGAATACCCAGTTCAATTTCAAATGTATTCTGAAAAAGAAAAGATAGTATATTTTTATTTTTTTTATTTAAATTAAAAAAAAAAAATCCTCCGATGTTAATTTGGTAGACAGTGTTGAAAATGCCAAGAAATTGTTTGGACGCTTTTTACCCTTAACATTTTTATCGTGCCAGTTTTACTAATCAGGAAACTGTGGCTCACAGTCGCCTATAGCGTCCGAACTAATAATGTAAGCTTATAATAATATGTGACTGGATGTGAGAAAATTGGACCAAATATCAGCAGAATTGATTTTGTGAAAATTGAGTTTAAAATAGACCGCCGACGATTTGTCCCATTTCTTTTATTTGTTATTATACTCGACCAAAGGTTAGTGGCGGGAATACAAAAAATGGGCGGTTGAAGGATGTATCTCTTCGATTATAATCGTGCGTTGGTAGTCAAAGATGTATCTGACCTAATTCACGTTGAAAAAACAAATTTTTCAACCATTTATTTTTTAGTTAGTTTTTTCATTTTTTTTTCTCACAAAACTCGAAAATCTTAAATCTCGCGGGTGCCGACTCTTGGTCCTTTTTCCTAGATCCGGTCGCATAATTATCATTTTTTTTTTCTTTTTTTTTCTGACATGAATAAATGGTTGCTGAGACTATTGATAAGATGGAATTGTCAGGTTGGAAACAGTTTATCATGACAATAATTCACAAATTACTATTCCTTTGGAGGTAGAATTGAAAAATAAAATCTTGTCGATATCGAAAAATTGGCGATTTTTAGGCGTGAATTTCATAATTCTGAGAAGTCACTGCTATTTAACTTTTAAACGTATTTTCTGAACATGAATTTTAAAATAATATTATACTACAGTTGAAAAGAAATGTAGGTACAAACATTTACATAAATGCCGTCTGAACTCTCGCCGAAAGAAATTCACATTCTTCTTTATAAAGAAAGGGTTCGATACTCAAGTGAGTTACATTTTACAATATTATTTCTGGAAAAAGTTCAATTCTTTGCCAAAGAGAGACGAAAATGAAAAACAACTGCATCATAATGGCGTGTTTATATTTGTATTATTCCTCGAAAATCTTTTTGAGTAAAATGTTCCTGACTAAAATATTTCTGCTAAAAACAACATAAGTTAAATTTAGTTTTCTGCCTAGCGATCGTAACAGTTGTATGGTTTTCTCGTCTCGAAAACAGTGCTCGCAGAATAAGTTCCGTTCTTGGTTGAGTAGTGCGACGCGACGTATAAAGTTGATAGTTTTTTTTGCTATAATTTTCACTGAACGACTTAGAAATAAAATCCATATTTGTTGTACTGCTTTTCGGCAACCACTTTGCACTAATGCTCGGATTTTCAATTTGAACTATTGTCTGTTTACTGCCACCAAGAAAAATTTGTTAGAGAACGTCGAACAATTTCACTTGATCATATTTTCCAAAAATGAATGAAACTGTCTTTTATCGATTTTGAATCAGTTTATCGTTTTGAAAATTCTTGTTTTCTTTTTTTTCTTTTTTTTTTTTTTTTCATTCACAATGCAGCTGTACAAACAGTATTACATTTGATGGGTACAATCGTTTTCAATTTACTCTTACTTATTCAAAAACACGATTCAAAGCTCTGTGTAGTGAGCACAAGTTTTTTACACTAGTATCAATACTTGATATTTTGTGATGCTTTTAAACTCAGTAATACATATAGGTGCGTGCAACAGTAATAATTTTGTGAAAGTGTCAGCGAGATTTGACCACTTATATTTATGAGAGACACATTCTACCGAAATCCCAACTCCGCTACTGTTACTAGCTATAAATTTCATAGAAGAGGTGAAATTCCTCGCATAAAATGAACTGTCGCCAAAATTTTCTTGTTTCAATGATACGGTTTGATTATTAATTTGTCTTAAATCACTCGATCATTTTACTATTGAATTTTTATTATTTTTGTAATATTAATTTTGGTCAGGTTGTAGTTTTTTAGTGCGAGTATTGCTTTCATTTTTAACATGTCTTCTGTCTCTTTAGAATTTTTCTTAAAAGCTATTCGGTCAACTTCGGACCTAAAACTAAGTCTCGATTAGAAAAAAAAAGAATGTTTTTAGTGAATCGCTACCATTTTCGTACCTAAGCATTTAAATACGACATTGTAATATTATGTTTTTTCGTAATTTTAACATCATTAGTATTTTACCACAATGCATGATTACCAATAAGATGATTTGAATGAAGATGGCATTAATGTGGCAACAACTTTGTGGTCTTCGAAACGAGTTGAGAGACTCCAAGTTTGATAGGAGCCTGTACAATAAATAAATATCATTCAAAAGAACAGACTGGGAAGTTAGTTACTATTTTATGAGGTAAATCAAATTTGTGTTTACAAATCCAGAGTTGTGTCGCTGTAATGAAAATTATTGCGTTATGAACTTACGAATTCAGTTTGTTGTTTAGAATTTGCAACAGTTAATGCTAAAAAAGCAATTTTCTTAGAAAAAACATTGATCGTGTATTGTACTTATAATATTGGTGTTGTGTGTGTGGATATACTTTTTAAAAATGTGAATGACGTTAAGTGGGTTCTTGATGAGGAATTTCTGTCGATATTATTCCACCGAATGGATGGTAGAAGAGTCAAAAATGCCACTAGATAATAAAGCTAATTGATTCGTGACATCATTTTGACGCCAATTTATACTTACGAATAAAGATGGTGTGTGATAGAAAATTAATTTACTTAATTTTGTTTGCCACTGTTGGATTAGTGGATTATTTGCGACGACAACAAAAATACTACGCATTAATCAATGCCTTTATTGGGGAAATGGTTATTTCCTCTGTGAGTGATGAAAGCTCTTTAATTTTTCTGTTCTGATTTTATGTTCTGAAAACGAAGAGCCATTATATTTATTGTCTCCTGTGCGTTTCTTTTAGTGCATGTAGTGTAATTTGTAATTTTGGACTATGTTTCTGACGCACCTTTCGATTTTGGCTTTAAATTTATTAGATCAAGTTACTTATATTTTTATGTTGATTAATTTATAAATTGAAGGGCTCGGATTCTGAAGTCTCATTTGCCAAAAAAAATTCTCATGGATTGCTTTCCCGTTACACCAAGTTTATTAAATCTAAGGTCTCAAAACACATATAGAGCAAAAAAGCACTCATTCCGACGTAAAAATTCTGTGCAGAAGGGGATTCATTCCACAAAATATTTTCCTGCTTTCCTGTACTTTTCCAGATAAAGTTGGAACATTTGTTAATGACCTATTATCTTGTGACCCAATGAATTCAGACTCTCTTGCTCTGATTTATTGTCATTTTTCAGGTCATTTCCTTGATTAGGTATTATATTTTCAAAGGAAAAATTGGAACTGGAAAAAAAAATGTTGCTCCTCTATCCTTGATGGGTTTTGAAAAAAAAAGTTCTCACTCCGACTTGGAGCTCCTAGCGCTCAGAAAAGTGGCTCATTCGAGCATCCGCTTCACGGGTCCTCCAGCTCCGAGTCTAGAGACGCATCACTGTTGGTGAATTTTTGCTGCCTTCTCTAGGAGGATCAAATATTATTGGAGCGATATCCGCCGATGCGTGTAGGTCATAAATTTAAAGGGTTAAAGACAAAGAGTCCCCCTAGTGAGCAGTGATGTATTACCCATAAGGCACACTAGGCACGTGCCAAGGGCGGCAAATTTTGACTTAAAAAAGGAAAAAACAATTTAGAATTTAATATTATTTGTACTTGTAATGAAAATAAAAACACAAAAAAAAATTGTAAAAACAGAAGTTGAAATATGTGGCGGTCTTTGAATATTGTTCAAAAAAATTTTTCATCCCCCCCATCCATCCCTTAATGACGTTTGCATAAAGGGGGCTGCAAAAATTTTGGTGCCTTAGGGCGCCCCACACCTTAATCCGCCACTGCTAGTGAGAGTCGTTAATCCAGGATATTGGGTAAAGTGTAATTGTGTGTTATCCGATGATTCAAAAACATGTTCACGGAAGCTCGTCTGACATGGCTTATGGGTGTTTTCGGTTTTCTTTTCTCCGATCTCCACCTTGTAAAGGTTTTCATCGAAATGGTGTCCATCAAAGTGGTTTCCATTATCGGTCGGGTGATTCGGTGTTTTTACCAGGTAAATTTGTTGGTGCTATGTCTGGGCAACACTGGAGCTTCTGTGCGGCTGCGGTAGAGACGAATGAGAAAGAAAAAAATATGAACTTGAATGTGACGGAAGACGAAGGGGAATGCGAATACGCGATTACGCATGAATTTCTCGTTCGTGCTTCGTGGTCGTGGATCGTGGTTTTTCTGCTCCCAGCTCCCACTGGACTCATGTCAGTTCTCAGTTTTCGTGTTCCGTTTCTGCGAGAAGGTGACGCGTTGGTGATCGATAAGTGCGTTTTTCATGCAGATTCATGACTGTATGGCAGAGTTTCGTTTCTGTTTGGTGCAATAAATTCCCTGATGTTTCTTTTCAGACTTGCATAAAGTTCGGCTTTTGCGGTGTTTTTTTTCTCTAAACTCGCTCGTCGACGTGAATTATCTCTTCTTGTGGTGCAAACTGTAACGATTCATTTATTTTTAGCAACGACTGCAAACAAGTACTCAGCCGTTTCACACTGCTTTGTGCTTATGTCTGAATGATCAAATCGTTTTTATGTTGCGGTAATATCGTTTTGGTAATCCTTGTTCGATACCTTTGGAAAATAGTTGTACTTTTAGTGGATTCGCAGTTCTTTGATCCTTTGACCTCTTGATTTACTCTCACTTTTTTAAAAATATAATCGTCTGTATACGACTCATTGCATACCAGTTACTCGAATATTTGGGCCTGTTTCTGGCAGCTGGCATTGATGTCCGAGCTAATCTCGAACGATTGCTGACCTTGTAAGAGATGTGTCAGATAAATGGTTAGCGCGAGTTGTTATCTCGTGGGTAAATCTTCGTGAGATCTGGCAGTAAAATTTATAGCTCTCAGAAAAATCATCATACATAGGTACGTTCCTAAAGAGTTTATGGAGCCCGCAAACATTGCTTGAAGGAACTGTAGGAAACCCGATAGTACTTTTCAAAACTCATTAATGGACCTCATATAGATACCTTAATGCCAAAAAGTACTTTGTCCATTTTAAACATTTTACGAGAGGTGAGCAAAAACATGTTCTTACGTGCATTTAAATTACTTTTGTCAACTTGATTGGCGACTATAATCAATTGTCGTGAGATTTAAGTTGATTAAAGCAATTATCCTACCAAAGAATTCAAAGAAATGCTTGAAGTATATTTTCTTATATCTCGCAAATGTTTTGAAATGGACATAGCACTAAGCTATCGATATGTGCATCGTCATTGTATAAAGCTCGGAAAACAATGTATGGAGCAACCATAGGAAGCTCGATGGTACTATACAAAGCTAACTTACGGGTCTCATGTGTACACCACTATAAATATAAAAATTTTTCTTCTAAAATTGCTATCAATCTGATTTGTACATCACCTGCTGTTTCATAATTCTGAATGCAATTTATCTTTCCCGTTATCTGAGTTTTTCTGTAATTAAAACGAGTAAGAAGAAAATGCCAACTGATTTTTTCAATTCTGGAAAGTGCCAGCAAAGCTCTTTGTCTCTATCAGGATTCACCAATCACCATTGATTTATTACATCTTGTATTATTCCTCTTACGTATCAGAATCCTTAATCTGAAGTGGTGCCGTCTGTGCCAGCCAAAGTCCTAGTTGGATAAATACACACAGGCATATAAATTTTATCATAAAGGAGTGCCCATGCTCCTTCACTCGCTCATAAGATTCAGATTTTCTTCATTATATTTTTCTTGGAATATAAGTGAGGATACCCTTAAGTATACTATTATAAAAGTACCTTGAACACTTGGAAAATTCATTCTTAATTTCTGTCTAAATTATGAAAACCAAGACATGTCTTATCAGTACCCCAGTCGCATGCCCTATACCATTCATTTTGCCTTTCTCAATTTTATTCGGAATTTTAGCTACTGTTTCTGTTTGAATATTCAATCTATAGAAGTTCACACATTTTCATTATTTCTGTTGAGTTTGAGAAGTTGATAGAAGCATCGAATATCAAAAATTTGAATTCTGAGTAACGAAAAAATATAGTGGCAAATAAAATAGGGTGAGAAAAGCAGGACGATAGCCCCTTGTATTTTTCTGTAAGGGTGACAAAAATTTTTGGTAAATCTAGAAATTGAAAAGGATTGTTGTTGTCGGTTCAACAAAAGTGTGTTTCACCATTTTGAGTTCATTCGAGTTCAAGATCCTCACCAACAAATAGGGTTTTTGGTTTTAGGAACAACTGTTCTAAGCAATTATTTAGTTCTTTAGTTTCCTTTTCGTCTGAAGTCTACCTCCGAAATGAGATATGTAGATTCAGTTTTTTACTGCTAATGATCGAGCTGATGAATATAATCGCAGCTAAACCGGTGAATTTGTTTGCCATATTTTCTCATTGTGGAATGAGAAATATATTAATAACTTGATGAGCCACGTGTTTTTGCATTAGAACAATTCAACAAATTGTTAGTTTTTTTCAAATGAAATTGTCGTGCCGTTGCACGATATAAATATTATTTTTTTGTATTAACACGTGTTTTTTTTTTCGTTCTTTTGGGGCCAGTTATACCAACCAGAGTTATTTTTTACTTGAAGTTAAACCTTTGTTTTGGATGGAAAAACCTTCACTAAACTCGTTCAACTCTCGAGTAAATTGTGGATGGTAATCTTGCCCCCTTGGACTTGTTAAACTAAATTTTCTTCCTTGTCAAAAATATATCAAGTATGTGTAGAAGCTGTTTAATAATTTTATCTCATTCTCGGTTCTGGCCTCACACAGGGAGGGAAAATGGAAAAAATGCCTCTTAACAGATTAACAATGATAGGGTCTTTCCATACTGAATTGTGTTTATTTGGTTCGAATTGTTCACCCTAACGTGAGTTTTAAATGTGGAATAAAATGAAAAATGAATCGTGATTATAACTTCATGTTCGAAATCGAATGACCATTATTCTTTTGATTTCCCAGTTTTCATGTCAAAGGTTATCAATTATTACAAATGAATGAACTTTAATTTAAAGATTCCTTTTAAAAACTGATAGCAGATAATGAAATACTCTGACTCAAATTAAGTGTGGTTTATTGGGTCGAAGATCCGAGCGAAGCTCCAGTTATTCACAAAATTATTAATCGAAAGCCGACCCCGGACCTATTCTCAAGCCCCCTTCGCCTTCCTCTGAAAATAAATATTAAGTTGAAAATGCCATGTTCAGTAATTCGTAATTGCATCGCTTATCTTGGTTAAAAAATTCAGTACTTGGTGGTACGGGTGCTTTTCTTTTCATTAATGCTCTATTTCCACTATTCGGCTGTACAGAAATTAATTCTCAGTTTCTCGACGCGACTGTAATAAAAATTTTTGTACCGTGAAAATTTACCAGCTGAGAAACAAAACAAAATTGAGTGCCGAAAAGCGTATCATTGGTTGGAATTTTTTATTTTTTATTTTTGCAACATTCGACCCGTTGCCATAATTCTTCATCCCCTGACTGTGGTACATGTTCCTCCCTTCTTGGATATCAAATCGTTGTTGAACCTTCTCGGTTGACCGCAATTTCGCGACTATTTTACTGGGTTTTCTGACCTAAATTTTGTTCTCGCCTCTGCTGGCATTCTAAATGCATGCATCATTTGCCGACGACAATACTTTAACGACCGTTTATGTCGTTATTTCTCCTTTGTAACTGATGTAGTGATCGGCCATTTTTTCAGAAAAACTTCTCAAGTATTTGTTTGCAGTCATCAATTTTTCTTTTAAAAGTAAGCGCGCCGCTGCGTCGCTCAATTTGAAAATTTTGTTGTCTTATTTTAGCGTTATTTTGCTGGTCGTATTAGCTACGCGTCATCGAGGTGTTTGTATTTTGCGTCCTATTTGTATCGGAGACTGAAGAAATAAAAAAATTAGAAAAGAAGGAAAAACGAGAGAAAATCTGCGAAATAATTGTCGAATCATTATTGGGTAGAATTATTTTGGTTATTGAAGCGTGCCGGTGGGAAAGTGGCGTTCTGACGTTTGATTTGGTGGCCGCCTTTTCAGTGCACGCAAATGACTGCTGGTGTCCGTAATGCAATTCTAATTTGCGAAATAATTTGACCAGACGACCATGTTGAGAATACTGAAGTTGGCTACGTCTTTTAGTAAGGAGAGCGACCCAGCTGATGGTGACTTGTCCAGCGAGTCCAAAACAAAAACGAATCCTAGTGATGATGATGAAAGGTACGTTTATGCGGCAAAAAAATATGTTTTATGCCGAGTCCCAAGAAAATGAGTGCTATTCTATGTTTATATTTGTACTCGTGAAAAGATTTACATGTTCGAAGTTTCAATTCTTTAGAATTTTATTTTATTATTATTACTTTCACAGATTATCACAGATTATCATTACATAATAAGTAATGAGTCATTCGATGCAAATTTTAATTTTTTAAAGCAGCCGTCAAAAAATAATCATAATGGATAGTTGAGGTTCCTGACACATGCAGCGCTAATGCCGCAATTAATTTGAAGAAATATTATTTCGAAAAAGCGTTGAAAATGAGTAAAATATGTTTCTTTCATAAAATTGTCGGAACTTAATATTTTAGTATGATTGAGGAAAAAAAAAAGTTTTTTCATATAACTTATGTGTAGATATTTGAAAATTCTACAATATTTTTTTCATTTTTCAATCTGAGAGGGATTTTATATAATAAGTCATTCGACAATCCACGAGTCGCTGTGTATTGTTAATTGTAGACTTCATTTTACCCTAAACATTTTCTTTTGCAACATTCTCAATTTTGTTTCCGAAAATGTTTAAATGCTCGTATTCAAATCGATAAAAGTTCGAAGATTATTTTTATACGTACTAACGAGTCCATCATCTGCCCTTCAATTGCGCAATAATCGTTAAATGTTCGAGCTATTTGCTATGCGAATCATATTTTAGACGAATGCAGGTCTTTTTATAGCTGCCTCGCTGTTGATGTGTGAATGCTAAAAATTTCCATATGTGAAGAAGTCCGAGAATAGTCCTTCGAGTGAAAATGTTTTTGCTCAGAATCCAAAATAAGTTGTACTTGCGGTAAAAATTGTGGTTTTTCCGAGTTTTGTGGAAATTAGTTGTACTCAGCCTTGAAAACATTTTAGCACCCCTCAGCAGCTATTTATGTTGTTTTCACCTTGTCCCCGATGGGATAGGTAAAATATAAATTATTTTCAAAATAACAAAAAATTCTTGTTATTCTTGCTCAGATGGCATTGTAAAAAATTTGAGAGGATACGGAAGACCTAAAGTTCATCAGTTACTGGAATTAAGTGACTAAGTATCAGGTTGACACAATTCATTTTCTATAGATAGAAAATGTCGACTTACCGGCTTATGCATAAAAATCAATAATATTAATTCACAAATTTCGTAGCCTTTTTTCTCAAAATCCAAATTTTTTCAAAAACTTTCAAAATACCTCTAGGTATCACTCGTAATTTTTTATGTAAAGAGACGCTTCTTAGGACCTGGAATTCGTCATTCAATACCGTGTACAAGAATGCACAAAAATGAATTTCAATCTCTCTCCGATTTTTGTCGCATATTTACTTATTTCAGAAAAGCCTAAGCCCGGTCAAATCGTACGTAAAAGGAGGCCAGTTTTTCTTGAGAGGCGAATGATTTTGCCTAACCTCCCTTGCTCTGGTTCTGTCGAGTCCAAAAATAAGGCATGGTTTATAATTTAGAAGGATTTCATGTATTTTCTTTCGATCTGTTGAACAATTTCAAATTTTAGCTTTAGCCGGAAATTTCGAAGAATGAATAAAAAATAGCAGGTTTCTCAGTGAAAAGTTTGTACTTAATGATAAAATGAAAGCAGGAAATAATATTTTATTTTTCAAAGCGCCTTTTAATCGCCGATTTTCATCGTCAGGCTTGACTTATTCGAAGACTTGATTTTACTATCAAATTATTATTTATTTATTTATTTATTTATTTATTTATTTATTTATTTATTTATTTATTTATTTATTTATTTATTTATTTATTGGTTTCTTTTTAATTTTTCTATAGACGCCTAGCTTCAGGTCATTCTCCTACGTTAACGCCTCAACGAAGTGTATCGGCCTCTATGAACAACGATAATGTGACTTCGGCGAATGAAAATGACTCCAGTAGGGAGAGTGTTAGCATTAAAGGTGGCCGAACGAATTCGGCCCCCGAGGTACCCTTACTACCGGACGGAAATATTGATTTTGATGGTGAGTAAACCTGTTGAAATCTTTTCCTCATATTATATAGGTGTCAAAACAAAGGTCGAAAAATACTACTATTTGAGAAAGAAAATAATTACCATTTCTGGAAAACATGACCGTGAAATACGAGTAATTTCTTAAATAAAATTGAATTGATATTATTGGAGTTTTCAGTAATTGATAGTTTCACTAATGATCTCATCTCAACATTTAATTTATCCACTTTTTTTTTTTTTTGTTAATGGTTTTATAGTATTAGTAACTAATATACTTATATAATAATTTAGAATTTTTTTTTATTTGATAAAATCATGAATAAAAATAATTACAGTTAAAACTATGAAATGAATAATTTCTGTATAATATTCAATCAAAATCGAAACAAGAAAATATTATTTTTCAAATCAGTTCATGTTTGCTAAATTTTGACGCTCTGTTATTTTGAGAATCAAATTTTGTTTGAAATGCGTACTTTGTTCTTTCTCGACTTTCTCGGTATTTTTAATCAACGTAAGAAAAAATGTTTCACATAGTCGGACATGGTTTCTCGGATTCTGATGGTTTCCACAATTATGTATTTTGAAAGAAATTTCAAAAATATTTTTATTTTCCCAGCTTCCGACCCGCTGAAGTTTTTCATTTTCTTAATTCGCAAACATTCTCATGTTTCAGCCTTGTACGAGGACCCAAATGAAAATGAGCGTAAGTTCTTTTCCGTCAACTGTGTGGCTGTCTTGTTTTTAGCGCTGGCTTAAAAAATTATTTATTCCGCAGTATTGGTCGAATCGCAAGGATCCGTCGTTAAACATTTGATTTCGCAAGTGAAAATTGGTATGGACCTGACCAAAGTGGTGCTGCCAACGTTTATTTTGGAAAGACGCTCTTTACTCGAAATGTATGCCGACTGTTTTGCCCACCCTGACGTATTTCTCAAGTAAGTTCTTTCATACGTTATAGATAGGTTAATGATACGACATAAGAGATATCTTACATTCCTTCCCCTCCTATTCGTGAATATCTCCGTTAATCTTTGCTTATCAGTTGATTTGATTTTTTCCTTCATTGTGGTTTCTCGTATATTTTTCTCAGAGCCGCCGAATTAGAAACACCAAGAGACCGAATGGTGCAAATCGTCAGATGGTACCTTTCGTCGTTCCACGCCAGCCGTAAAAGTGCCGTGGCTAAAAAACCGTATAATCCTATTTTGGGTGAAGTATTCCAGTGCTGGTGGAATCTGGAGAATGATTCCGACCAACCCGGTAGCGCGGAGATTAACAAGGACGGTCCTATTCCGTGGTGTAATAATAACCAGTTGGTCTTCATCGCAGAACAAGTGTCTCATCACCCACCCAGTGAGTATGCATCGGTTAAATATAAATTAATTGTTAATGTATGAGGCGTCGAATGGAGGTGAGCGAAACCTAAATTATGTTAGGTATGTTTTTTGTAGAATGATGAGAAGTTTTAAGAGAGTTCAAATGTAACGAACGTGAATTTGTGAATAGAGTCAAAATCGATTTTTAGAAGGGAAAAGCTGGCAAAAAATTACTTGAAAATTAAGGGCGTGGTCATGAAAACTAAACGTAGAGATGTAACGAAAATATTTTTTTTTTTTTTTTCAACATTTCTGAAACGTTTCTCTCGAAAAGATGTAATGTTTTTGAAGTGGCCCTATAAACTCGAAAAGAATGAAAAGGTCAATGGAGAATTTGATTTCAAATGGCCTCTTGAGTTGAAAACGAAATTGATGACGCACCAAAAGTAGATAATCTTCGTTTTTTTTTTGTTTTTTTTTTTTTGGAAATTCTACGCTATGAAGCTGCACGTGTCGTGAATGCTATTTTATAATTTAAAATTTCAGTTTATTTAATTACAAAAAATGGTGAGTTGCCAAGTACGGTAGTAGTTGGGCTGAGGATGTTTCCCACATGACCATTTTGGACACAATTACAGGTTCGTTGATATGGGTGTAGTTTTTGTGGCCGAGTCTTTTCTCTTCCGAATATATTGCCTCTCAAGTTTTTTCTCCTTTTTTTTTCACTAGACGCATTACCCCTTCGTAGAGCGATTGGGAAAGGTGTATGAAATTTGTGAAATTGTATTAAGGAAATGATATTAATTTCAGTAATAAGCTAATGATATAATTTATAAATTTCTCAAACAGCTCGCATTTAGTTTCAGCTTTCTACGCCGAACATCCCTGTAAAAAGGTATCATTATGTGCTCATGTATGGACCAAATCAAAATTCTTAGGCCTGTCGATTGGCGTTCACAATATCGGTTGTGGTACCGTTCGTTTGCTGGATCGTAAAGAAGAATATATTTCTTCATTTCCAAACGGATACGGCAGGTTGGTTCGTTTTTACTTCCAAAAAAAAAAAATTGTATAATTACTCTCTCGGTTATTTTTATTTTTGAAAACGAACCGAATTCAGTGATCTTTTGGCCAGGTTGTCCGTGGCATGAAAATAAGAAAGCGTTAACTGTTATGACCGTTTGGTATTTGATCTGAGAATTAAACTAAACTAAGTTGAAAATTGAACTTGTAATTAACTCGCGATCAGCTAAAGTGTCGAAGGAAAAAAATAGACACTATGCGGTGGAAGGACGGAGTATGTTGAGAGAAAAGCGTTACCTACGTTACTTTATGTTAACTTTTTAACATTTGCAGATCGATTCTGACTGTTCCGTGGATTGAATTGGGTGGATCGACGAGTATTAAATGTCCGCAAACCGGTTACTATTGTAATATCGAATTTCTTACGAAACCCTTCTACGGAGGAAAGAAGCATCGAATATCAGGAGAAATATTCGCTCCCAAAGACAAGAAGCCATTCTTAACGATAACCGGCGAGTGGAATGGTTCGATGGAAGCAAAATGGACAGAAGGAGTAAGAGTTTAGCATTTTTCTCTCTTTCATTTTTGTTTTAAAAAAATAGTTTCAACTTACATTTGTTTCTGCACTGCAGTCGACCGAATCGTTTGTCGATACTCGAAGGCTTCCTATAATCAAAAAACGCGTTCGAAGGATCGAAGAACAATCGGAAAACGAATCGAGAAAAATATGGAAAGAAGTTACCCTTGGATTAAAGTTAGTTTCGATTTGTAATAATAATTTTAGTTTAATTCAAAGCAGGTCGTAGAAAATAGTTTGCTTATTCGTTCTAATTTTCCCCCCTCTGCGCAGGTACAATAATGTCGACCAAGCTACGAATGCTAAAATATACATTGAACAGAAACAAAGAGATGAAGCTCAGGCAAGAAAAGAGAAAAACGAAACATGGGAACCAAGAGTAAGTCATTTTTTTTATTTTGTTGAAGTGCATAATTGTATTTTTTTGAAGACTCGAGTATTTGATTCACTTCCCGGCGGAAGAGAGAATATTTTTGATAAATCACGCACGACTTGGGTCGGGTATAATGTCCTATCATAATAAATTGAAATTATTGTTAATAAATTAATTATTATAATTCTCTTGAACAGACGGTACGAGAAAATATGAATAAGTAAATATGAACGCTACAGCTACGCTTTCTTACAGATTTATGGGATACTTTTTACATTTTATTTGCCAAGTTATTGGCCATTTTTAGCGCAATTGAACTTCACTGATCTCTACATCTTTTTTTTTTTTTTTTGAATCAATTTTCGAGTTTTTTTGTAAGCCCAAAAGTGTCAATTTTTTGTAGCTTTCGGAAAAGGTCTGAAAAAAGTTCATCAGGTGCTTAGCCGGGATGGAACCAACTAAGCTTTTTGAAGATTTTCTATTTTTATGTTATTTGGTCTCGATTTGGACGTTTGGTTGGAAATGTAATCGTGCGTTAATATTTTCAGTTCTTTTACGAAGAAGATGGAGCCTGGCATTACAAAAATCCTTTGGAAAAGCGTATGAATGTTCAGATCACCAGACCGCCAACCTCTTCGTCGTAGTTGAAAAACAGCATTTAGAAATGGAGCTTTCGAATTGATCATTTTTATGAGATACGATATGAACGTAAATTCAGTTGGAATTTTAGTCAAAAGTTTATCGTTCCATATCTACTTTTTTATACGAGTTTTCGTATTACTTATTGTATCGAATTCTGCATTCCGTCTGTGTGGATAAAATTTATTTCCCGTGTGAGGGATAAAAATTGCGGTGATGACGTCTGGTAGAGTGTAGATTTTCTTTTCTTTTTTATATTTTTCAAAAAGTTGAAAAATTGAAGATGTACATAATAATATAGATTTTACTTTTTTTTTTTTTTTTTTTTTTTTAGCAAAATATTAAACTAACGAAAACTGTTCTATTTGAAGATTATGGTTACCATTGAAGTTCGTGGGTAAGAGATTTTCATGTAACGCAACTGCAGACTATTACTGTAAACTGTGTTTACTATATTTTTCATTTTCCAATGAAGTAATTATTTGAAACTCGCTAAAATTGTTTTTTTTTTGTTTGCTTCAAATGCGAGAAAGCTCATGGTGTTTTAAAGACTGAAAGTGTTTAGTAACCTGTAAATGACGTGTTTCCTCTTTAATTTAGTAAATTTTAATGGCACGATTGATGTTAATTATCTTGTATTGATTGATTATCGACAAATAATATTATTTTTCTCTTTTAACTCGGACATGCAGTGCTCTGTTTTTAACTCACTAAACATTTTTGTTGCATTCGTTGGAAGCAATAATGAAGTAATGCCATGCGATTTTTAAAACTGTGTAGCCATTACTTTGCATACTTAATATTTCTAAAACGCCCAGACATTTTGTATAGACTATTAAGTTTGCCATGCATGTATTATGAATTGTTGAAATGGAGGCAAAATTTTCATTCATCTTGAGAGTTTTCGCTACCGTAGTCGCAACTCACTTTGACATCTCCATGCATTAAATTTCGGCTTCACGTGGAAGAACAATAATCCCATTTGTTGATTTTCTTCCCCTTCATTTCAAATAATGTCACATTTTGCCGTCTGTTTGGCTTACTTTATTTCAACCGAATGAAATTGTTTTGCATTTAAATTTCGATTGTTTCGAGTTTATTTTAGTTTTTCAATATTATATACTTTTTCATTCATTGTTTTTTGTACAATGACGACAAATATTGTACGTTGATATTGTTTGATATTGTTGTTACTTAATTGAATTCGTTTAGTCTAAATAAATGTTACTAAATTGTTCAACTCGATAGTTTTTTGTATCGACGTTCAATTTAATGAGGGAAAAAAATTTCTAAATCATTTGATTGGTAACTTCCGCTAGAAAAATGTTCAGCTTCGCTAGTGTCATGCTCCTCGTTAAAGCCTTATGTATTGATAAGGTATCCCATGCTTCAATACTAATTTTCAGTTAACTCTTTTTGTGGAAAAAACATCTATGAAAGGGCTATGAGATAACCATAGATAACATTATGTGGGCTTTGTCAAGTAAACCAAATCGTGTTCATTGTGGTACCAGGATGAAGTTTTATATTTTCTTCTTGTGTAATTGTTTAAACTTGAAATTTAATTTTCATTATTTTTTTATAAATACTGCTTCGTAATAATTTGATTGGGAATGTTTTATTCCCCAATTGAATTATTATGTGCTCTTGGGAAGAGGAAATGATAAAAATGAAATGAAAATTTTATAGGTGTAGCCTAAAACGAAGACCATGTTCAGTGGTCTCAGTAGAAATAATTAAGTTAATTGAGGCATTTTAGCTATTTTTCTAAAGTATTCACCTACAGAGTAGACATAAGTATATTTCATTCGATATTGTGGAAAAACCAAATTCAGAACATTTTGAGATTCTTGTTTAATAGTCATTCAGCCATGCATTTCTTATATCAGGTCACAGTCAAGAAACTGAAAACACAAATTATATTTAATTGGTTACGAACTCCCCCCCCCCCCCCTTCGAATCATCACATCGAAATTGAAATGTACCATCAAATAGATCCGAAATTACGATTTATTAATTAAAGTAAACCAAAATAAAATAAACAAACAAACATAATGAAAAACAAAAAAAGGAGGTATTTATAAACAAATGTATGGAGATCTATGTACAATATACCAATATTATGCAGGATAATAATATTCTTTTATTTAGCTAACTCAGTTGACAGCCAGTCAAGTCCTTCATATAATCCTTGTCCTTGTGTTGCACAAGCAGCTTGTATAAACCACTAAAAATTTTTTTTTAAATTAAGAATGACAATTTCATTATTTAATTTAATTTAATACTTTTGAAAAAATATCAAATTAAACGGTTTTCATCTGTACCCACAGAGTTGAGAAATTTATAAATTACCCATAAATAGCTTTTTCGTTAATAGAGATTCGAGGATTCAATTGTAAAATAATATTTCAGATGATTAATTTGATATAATTTCACAAGTTTTGCAACATAATACGTTAATATTTCTGACAAAAAGTTAACCAAATCTAAGTACCAGTAATATTAAAACAATATCAATATCATAAAGAAATATTTACCCGTCGATTTCGCAAGTGCCCTAGTCCTAATTTTTCGGTAAGTTCAGAAGCATTCATTGCATTCGGAAGGTCTTGCTTATTGGCATACACTAAGAGAACAGCATCGCGTAACTCATCTTCCCGCAGCTGTGAAGAATTTAAGATGTGAATTCGGACCTCACGTTAGTATTATCATCATTATTATTATATTGTTGATTTCCAATTCATTTTGACTGTTCAAAATGAAAACATTTAATACAAAGGTCTTATGGAAAAAAGGAAGTTTCACCACTTCGGCACTTCTGAGTTTTGACTGTTGTCGGTAGGACAAAGTTGATTGTTCCACTTTGCATCATAGCAATGATGTAAAGAAAGGGTGAACAGCTGATTTAACTATTGTTTAATGCAACAAAAAGCATATCTTCTGAAAGTAAACAAACGACACTTAAAAAGGCAGCGCTAATTTTCCGTTATATTTTTTAGCTGCGGAGAATTATAACTGGTTTGTCAGCCTTTTTCATCAGAGCAGTGAGACTTCCTTTTTTATACGCTTCTATTGCTCTCATATGCATGTAATTTTTTTTCGAATACCACGATGCCATGCGATTTGTTTACTAAATATTTTATACTTGGTTTTACAGAAGTTATAAAATTAGACGATGACCGTTTTTGAAACCAACCTTTTACTTTTTTTCCATATTGGAATGAAGGTGTGTGGGTAGGTAGAATAAATACACGACCAGAATTTAGTAAAACGAGTCAAATTTTACACTTAAACTGTATGTTTGATAGAAGAAAATTCAATAGGTATTAATAATTTCTAGGAAAATGTTGATATTTACTCCAGCTTAGGAAAGATGAAATCTTTTTGTGATTGTGATGGATTCGATTTTGAAAAATGAAATAGGTAATCTGTGTTTTTACTCTGCTTGATTTTTACGCGTGGATTTATTTTATGCTCACGTCAATAGTAAACCTGAGAATCAGTGAATGACGAAATGTTGTATCAACTTAAATGATTCGATTTTTCAGTGAGTTCGTTGGTTACTGTACCAGTAGATTAACAATGAAAAACGAATCAAAATGAAAAAGCGTGAAAAATACCACGCTTCTAACCACTACAACATTTATTTCAATTAAAGGGATACTGTACCATGTTATGTAACTCTTTTTCCGCTTCTGAGATTCGATCACGATCGTTCGAGTCTACGACAAAAATCAATCCTTGGGTATTTTGGAAATAATGACGCCATAAAGGCCGAATTTTATCTTGACCACCAACATCCCACACAGTGAAGCATATGTTTTTATATTCTACCGATTCAACGTTGAAACCTGCAAATGGACGTGTTGATTAAAAAAAAATAATTCAGAGACATTGCATATTATCATTATCATCGTATTACATATTAACGTTGAATAAACGATCTAAAATGTGATGTGTCTCAGAAAAACGAGGCCGACGTAGCAAAAAACAAATTAATTCTCTCTTGGTCTATTTTGTCTAATGAAAATAATTATTTCAAATGATTTAATCGAAAATATTCAAACAAGGTTTAGAGTTACTAATAACCTCTTTTAATGTACCGATCTTTCCTCTTTTTTTTTCACGTCACAAATATTATAGGTACTTTATTTGGGAAACAGATTTAAAAATAAAACAAAATGACAGCATAGAGCAGTGGCGCCCACGTATTTTAAATAAAGTGGGGCAAAACCTCAAACTAACCACCCAATTTTGACTTAAAAGCCTAAAATCAATAGCTCATTTCACCTATGATGCAAGACGATTTTTATTTTTGAAAAAATTCTATTTTTCCTCAGTTTTTCCCTACCTACTTCACTTCTTTTAGACCACCCACCCCAAATCAAGTGGGTGGCTGCCCCACTTGGACCCTACCGTGGGCGCCACTGGCATAGAGTAGGGAAAAATTGGAAATAATATAGAGAGAATATTGCATAAATGAATTTTCAAAATAACACGGAATAAGGGAATAACATAATACTGGATAGCAGCATAAAAGAGTTATAGAACTACCTACAATGTATTTACGAGAGTGCCGTATATTCATTGGAGCGAAACGAATGAAAATGCCAAAATATCACCAATAAAAGTGAATAAAAATGTTTACATTTTTTTGATTCGTACATAAATGAAAAATAATTTTGAAAGTGGTTTCACATTTCCAACATTTTCTCAATGAACGGACTGCAGTAGTTCAGCCTTATGAGTTTATCATTGCTGGAAGTTACATTCTAAGATAATAATAATAATAATAATAGTAAAAATATTAAAATCGTATTTCTTACCAATTGTGGGAATTGTCGTAACTATTTCACCCAATTTCAATTTGTAAAGAATAGTTGTTTTACCGGCGGCATCTAAACCCACTAAAAATAAAAACAAAAACATTGGTTAAAAATAAATATCACAGGGTAGAATGACATATAATTTACAAAATGCTTTAGTAGTTTTCATTTTCAACAAATTATTGTACGAAAATCAAGAATTAGAACAAGGAATAGAAACAAGAATGGTGGAGTAACTGAAAACCACGTCACTTACCCATCAAAATTCTCATTTGTTTCTTCCCAAAGAGCCGGGTGAGAACAGAAGAAATCGTCAAGCCCATTGTAACTCAAAATGATCAGCAAAAAAAAAATGAAATTGCACGTAGCTTCAGCTGAGCCACCCAAAACAGAATACACGAATTTCAAGTTGAACGGAGGGAAAATTCAATAATTAATAGTCTCAAATAATTTATGCCGACGTCTACAAATAATTCAAACAATACGTTGTTTTGATACTGAACTAACTAATATGCAGTCAATTCTCACTCAAGTGCTAGTAGAGCTTAGCATAAATAAGTACTTGTTGGTAAGTTCTGTTCCAGACGAATAATTAGCTGAAGTGATTCAACTTTGAAAGCTGCGTGTAAAACCATCAACCGCCATCAACGATCGCATGCCGAATATTCGCCAATCGCCATTCGGTAAAGATAAAATTTGGAAAAACGAAAAATTCGTCGACGCAATGAAAAACTGATAAAACGACCATAGCCAACCTGTTTGTACAATACATTGTTTTGTTTTGTTTGTCTCTTACACACATACACACATACGGAGCGGACACAGATTATCAAATATTAGAGAATTACCAGAATTGATCACGTGTTAGGTGTTTTTTTTCCAAAGAAAATAGGTCGTCCGTCATCAACACTCGTCACTCAACAGTCATCAAATAAACTATTGGAAAACAGTCTGTAGTTTTGTAACTGTGGTCTGTGAGTCTGTGACTTAAAATTTTTATGAGCGCGCAGCGTTGGAGGCGTTGGAGTTGGAGCGTCCGCGTCGTTTCGTTGTTTTCTATTCTACTTTCCCTTCTTTTCCAATCCAAGTTCTCTGTATTTTCGGCTCTTCGCCATCTTTCGTCGACTCACGCCGTCGTAAACGTCATTAACGTAGTCTGATTTATTTTTGAAAATTTTTATACTCCATTTTTTTTGTGTTTTTTGTGCAATATTCAACAATGCAGTATATTCAACTGACAGACGCTGAGGATTCGGAAACCATAGAGGTTCCATGCGAAGACGACGGTACCTTGACCGTTTCCTCATTAGCTGCACACTACCCAGGTGCTACGGGTTTGAAATATCGTATCAACGGTCATGTTCGAGCTGTCAAACTTTCCAATGGTAAATTATATCCGCCTGAAGGTGGCTGGAAAGACCTAACCTACTACTGCATATTTCCTAAAGGTATTTCTGAAGAACTTTCTTCTATATGATGTCGATACGTAAATTTCTGAAGTTATTTTACCCATGAATTTTTTTTTGTATCGGTTCAGAAACTACTAAACGTAAGGCTGATGATGCTATCGAAACGTCTGAATCGAAATCCACTAAAGTTGACTCCGACTCAAAATGGGTTCATACAGACTTGGTCGTGTTAGGCTTGCCATGGAAAACCACCGACAAGGAATTGCGAGATTATTTTTCTAAATTTGGAGATTTACAGTTAGCGCAGGTTTGTATCTCTTTGAACGTACTCATTTTCATTTGTACGTATCAATTAAAGTTATTTTTGTAGGTGAAAATTGATCCCATCTCCAAGAAATCCAAAGGTTATGGATTCGTTCGATTTACTGATAAAGAAGTGCAAGTTCGTGTCATGTTACAAAGACATCAGATTGACGGTCGGTGGTGTGATGTTAGAGTACCGGTTTCGAAGGTAAAAATGATTTTTTTTTGCATTATTCTCTGATTGATATTGCGACAAATGATAGTGAATTTCGTCATAAAATTTTTTGAATCGATTGGAAAAACATGATTCTAGAAATGGTAGCTGAGCTGGCTCATTTGAATTGAAATTTACCTACCCTTACCTTCATTGATGATATCATTCACTTCAACGGCATGATTGATTCATTGTAGATTAGTGTTTACTTGAATTCAAACGTTTGAACGATGTAGGTAACGATCGGGAATTTTTTTCCCTATAAAATAACAGAGTCGATACTTAAGTTATTGTGAGGTTTAGATTCTCTGAATTTAAGAATAAAGATCATTATGTAGATTTGTTAACGTAAATTTTCGATATTCTTCAACGATGCGTGAAGATTGATTTCTGCTATTCATCCTCCGAAAAATTGTACTCATATTGAAAATGTTTTTTTTTTTTGTCGTTACTAACATTGCCGAAAACAGTTTCTGTGATAAACTGATTGAATTGCTGCGATTCGCTGCTCTGAGTTTGTAAATTTGTAGCTACACTGAGTTGTCGGTTGTAGTGGATTTCAGATCTTTACGTTCTAATAGATAGATATTCACTGACATGAGTTATAATTTATCTAGTTACAAGTTATAATCTGCTTCAAACTGACTACCGATTTGTAGTTCACGATCGTATCTAGAACGTACCTTAAATGTTTCAAGATGATTTTGTTTTAATTTTTATCCAAAGTTTCCGAGTTGAGAAGATATCCAATCTATGCCCAATGTAAGGTTTTTGGCTTTTTCATTATCGTTGTTCTTGTTTTATATATTTTTGTATCTGAATTTCAAGTTTTAGAGACCTTTTGCTGATAAATCTATGCTTATACAGTTATCAGATTTGAGTTAAAATTTTTTCAAGTACGAGTACTTTGATAATTAATTTTAGTTCCTTTGATTATTTTGTCATGTTGGCTACCTGATAACTTTCAAGTAGGTAGGGGTACTCGATTTTAGTCAGAACTAAAAGTAGTACAAAAATTACTGCGAGTGTATCTTTGTTTCTCCTTATAATATCTATCCGTCGATAACTTGAAATTCATTACTTTGAGTTATGGTGTATTATTCTTCGACGAACTTGGAGTAAATAATTTCTGATTTTGAGAAACGCTTCAAAATTCTGCTATCATTTGTCTCCATGAAAAATAGTGATTTTAAGAAATCATTAATTTATTACAGAATTGACATTGTTCTTTCCTGCGGCAATATTTTCTTAATTATCTAATATAACTGTTTCAGGTGATTTCTTCTTTAGCCTGTAAACGAAACCTGTTATTATCTGTTCGAAAATATTTTATGTTAATGATGTCTAGTTTGGGTTTTTATATAATTATGAGAGTAACTCAAATACCTTTAGGTTGAATTATTAGCGGGTTGTGTTGATGGTTATGAGTATTTTTTAACTTAACGATCTTAGGTGAAAAAGATAACGGGAATATGAGATTTCTGAGTTGAATCGAATTCAAGGGAGATCTCAATAAATATTCTACGTTGCTTTGATTTATAGTATTGTTACGTAGTTTTGTTTGTTGGCATGCGCTTGTAAAGTGACATAAGGTCGAATGTCCATAGAAAAATATTACTCTGGGCAAAGCGATTTTTGTGTCTGACTTCAAACTTTCTCTGTGGATAGGTCATATCCCAATTCCTGAGATTCCAACTATAAATGGATACGATTTAGTTAAACTCTCGTTGACGGATTTTCAATCGTCAAATCGCTGCTTTCGAGCACTCTTTGTCTTCACAGTGATTTTGTTCAACATTTAGAATAAAATCAGTGGCAGTTACAGAGTCCTCTATTGTTACTCAAAACTAGTTATTGAAAACAATATTTTCTGGCAGTAATTGCAGGCTAAATGCCTTCCGAAGAAATATTATTATTACGTATTACTAGTTTCGGTTTATCTGAACTTGAATCTCAGAAACTTTTGGCTATTTTAAAAGCTGAAAAAAGCTTTTGAAGGAACCAGTGTTCATAAGAACGACATTTTACTGTTCTGAGTTTTCCAAAATTATTTTTTCTGAATTTCTTTTTCTTAGACATTAGATAAGATAAAAAGATATTTGTTATAGCTGCGAAACATTATAAATTTGTATGATTTTTTGTCACGGAAAATCATGGTACCCTTAATTTGGTGTTCATTGCTCTGTTGCCATCCTTGAATTAATATTCTAACGCCATCGTTTTGTGAAGTGTCTAAAATGGTACTTCTTTAACCCTCGGAATGGTTTCTTTTGGCCACAATTTTGAATGAAATTTGTTGCCATTTTATTTCTGGCTGCATTAATTATATCTTACCAAGTTTGAAGCCAGACACTGTCAGAAAGTTGGAATTTGTTGGCCAGTGTTATTTTTCATAAATTTTAATAGAGCATTTACTTTGACTTCATATGTGAATAAAATTTCGTCTACATAATCTCACTGATTGGAATTTTCGGTAAAAGTTGTACAGGATTCCGTCAAGAGTTGAAGAAAAAATTATTTTTCACATAATTTGTATGTATTTTTCTAGAATTTTATGCAAAAGGTGCTGAAATGAGATTGTATGTGCCTTCCTATCCTATTGACGAATAACGTATAAAGGCTAGGCCTAGTAGTTTTTGAAAATTTTATCGCAAAATGTTAATAAGTCAGCGTGGACATTCTACAGTTTTATATATTTTCCATTCGGTGAGATTAGTTATGAAATCATGGGTGAATGCTCTCCATTATCGTACTTCGTTAGAAATATTTACATTTTCTGTTAGATACATGATTGGATTGTTTTAACAGGACACTGTTGGCAAGAAGTCACCGTATAAGGTGTTTATAGGTCAGTGTACGGAAGATTTGACTGAAGACATTTTACGAGAATACTTTTCGCAATTCGGCGAAATTAGTGACTTGTATGTACCGAAGCCGTTCAGAGCTTTTGCATTTGTGACATTTGTTGAGTCGAATGCGGCGAAAACCGTATGCGCCCAGGAACATCAGATTAATGACACAAAAGTTTATGTAACTGAAGCGGTGCCCAAAGGTGAAACGGATAAATTTGAGCGTAGCCGTTCGCGAAGTGGTGCAAAGAACAGCAAACGTGGTGACTCGTATTATAGTGGTGGTAGTGCAAATTATGACGATTATTATGACAGTAGGCGACCATGGTCTGGTGGTAGAGAGGACAATTGGCGAGAGCGCTGGAATGACGAGCCCAGTTATAAGGATAACTCGTGGAGACCCAAGTCTAGTGGATGGACTTCATCCACGTCCAACAACAGATGGCGAGACTCCGGCGCACCGACGGCTGGCGATCCAAATATCGATCCGGACGTCGTGGCTCAGGTGGTCAACAAAGCAGTGCTCGGCGTCATTGGGAACCTGAAGAGCGGTCATTCGGCCCCGGTCAGTGATATGACATCCAACGGTGGCGGAGGGTACGGTAAAAAGGACGAATGGTGGAGTCGTCGATGAGTGCACGTTCCTCGTTATCAAAGACGAATCAATTTTTTTATATCGCTTAAATATTGAATATTTGTATTTTTTAATTTTTAAATAAACGTATCTGTAACTCAATTCCTTTTTTCGACGTTTCGTATTTTGTTAGGTATATTCCGTCGCGTCGTTTTGAAAATATTTCTTAATGGGTTGTCAGACGTTAGAATTAGTGTTCTTTATTTTGTAAATGTTCATAAGCTAAAATGTAGAATTTTGATAAAAGTATCTGGCATTAACTTAGTTCTGAATTTTCACGTCCGAATTTTAATTTCCGCATTCGCAAGGTTTTATAGATGTGAAGTATGTTTGTTGAAAAAAAAAATGTATTTTGGTAGAAGCCAATTTTTTCAAATCTCATGAACTTGCGTATCGCCGTAATTTCGATGCACGATGTAATTCGAAGTATTTCAGCACAGATCAAACAGAATTCCATCGACATTGGATGAAGAATTAATTCGTCCGTAAATTGTAATTTTATGTTAGAAAAACTGATTTTGTATCAAATTTTCAACAATGTTTTAAAACATTATTATTTTTAAAATTGCGCACAAGCTTTTCGTTTGAATTTTTACTTTATTTCCACCGGAACAATTTCGTAAGATCGAACCGATCGCCATTGTTTGATATTTATAATTGTTTTCTTTGAGAGTGTACTATTTTGTAAGTTTTACGCTAGCTTTCTGAATAAATTGTCTATGCCTTAATTCTTTTGATTAGCTTTGTTACTCAAGTTAACATAATTTCTCTGAATAAGTAGGTAATACCTTACTTTACTGCTGGTTGTCTTTTTTCATTGTTGATTTCTTATAATCATTTCTTGTCTCGAGTGAAAGTTAATTCTAGCTTTGTACTTTTACAAGACTCAATGGCATAAACTTGTAAACATTTCAGTGCGTCAAAAATTTTTTGTTACCCACACGAATCAGTGGTATGAGGGTTTATTTGAAAGTACTATCTTGGAGCATTTTTAAAAAAATTTATTTCATAGACGAAAAAAGTAAAAACTTTCCGTCTATGGTCTACATAATTATGATGGTCTATGGTTTCTGTGTTTTTTTTTTTAGTACATTTTTCATATTTTCCATGCAATTTCCAAAATACATCGCAAATTTTGAAGATACGGTACGGCCTCGGGCCTTGATTTATTTTCAATTTACATGAATAATTTTTCTCCTGTTGCTGTTTAGCGCTCCTACCGGTGCTTCACATTACCAATCAGATCTACGACGTACGACCTACGTTACTTTTTTTGATGACATGAGTTTTGTGGTGCAACCCAAGGTCTATTTACTCTCTACAGGTTAGCTCGATCGCCAGGCGCAAACTGGAATTTGACGTCACCGCAGTACTTTTTCCATTTAAGTACGTGTAAATTTTTGAAAATTTTGACAAAAAAAAGTAATTACATATTCGAAATCTGCGTGAAAAAATAAGGGGGGGTCTTCATTAGAAATTTTTTTCCATCTCCCTTTTTTTCTACAAAAAAACTAATTTTAAAATAATACGTGTGTATTTTAAATGGGACGCGTGAAAAAAAGTACTGCGGTGACGTAAATGTGTTGAGGGTTGCGTTCGGATCGAGCTAACCTGTAGAGTAAATAGACCTTGGGTGCAACCATGGGTGCAACGTGCAATTAATTTTGGAAGTTGGAATGGAACTTTGGAGCTTCCACTTTCCTTTCCCAGAGACCCGGATGATAGATTACGTCGATGTGTTACGATCTTACTATTTAACCAGACCAGCTATTAACTTTAAAAAGTTGTACTATATAGGTGTAATATTCTACTTAAAAGTTCTTATATGCAATGCGATTCTTGAAGTACTTTTAATTTCACGTCGTAAAAATGAAATAATTGATTAGTGCTTCGCTGAATGATCGAAAGTTCGCTAACTGTGATACACTTTCATGGAGAATCATGGATCAGACGATGAATTATTTGGTTAGTTGAAGTTATATTATACCTTCTAATTTATATTTTTTAATCGGCATTTCACACTCATTTCGAGTAGCTTCACGACCGTTGCTTTCTCCTCATAATATTAGCATCGGTCTTAAACAATAATAAGGTTCGTCATTGAAAAAGTAAATTTTTCAGTAAATGGGCATCGTCATTTGTAGAATGAAGATTCTAACATCGTGTTTGTCATGGAATCGAGTAGTACCCAGCTTTAGATTAGCGGTTATCTGATGCGAAAAATTGTAACACCGGTCTTGTGTTTTCTAACGAAATGACTAAAATCTTGAAATTTAATAAAATACCTATGTAGGTACCCCCTACCTAGTGAGAAAATTTACCAAGGAACTTTTTGGCGTCTTGGAATCTTCATTTAGTACTTGAGACATCTAATAGTGCTGAAAAGTTCTTCTGAAGATTATAATGCAAAAATGTTCCTTAATTTAAGGGTCAAGTTCAGTCAGGTTCCTCGATAAGAACATTTTAGCTTCAGTAAATTAATTTTCCAAATGTTGGGCTTGTTTTGTTATTTTTTAATTTTGGCCGCCTAAACCGATTCTGGCATTCGATTAGACAATGTTACTAATTTCTCTCCGGACATCATCAATAAGGCAGAAGTAGAATTACACTAGAAAGTCAGATTAAGATTGAATAGTTTCAAACTGAGATTCATTAACTTACATGGCTTTAAAGCATTTGCGGATTCTAAATTCAAATTTGTTTTGACACCCAATTTGACTCCTTTGATGGTCTCATGTTTGACTTGAAGATGGGTGAGCCTAAACTTTGGTTAACATTGGAAATATTATGTCATTTGTTTTTTGCTCATTCCTCAAACTTGAATAATACATTGAAAAATTTCTTGACTAAAAGTATTCACTGTAAAAGAACACATTTAATTTACTTGGTTAAACTTCAAATTAAAAGCAAAAGATAGAAAACATAAGTACCTTATCGTACTAGACTTCCATATTGAAGAACCCTAACCCACTGGACCTTCATATTGAGGAACATTTTTCACGTCAAAGAACCTTTTCAAACACGATAAAATTTCTGAAGTGCTTTAAAGGAACTACATATTTGGATTTTTACTTTTATGACAAATAATCAGTCATCCAGCATTAAAATCAGCTTTACTGTTTTAAAATTAATTCCAAATGGTTCCAAAATATCGAAATCTATCGAGGAACCATATCTAGTACCAATCATCTCATTAAATCTACATTTTAGCATTCATACGCGTTCACACGTCTCAATTGCTTCGTCTGAGGAACAACATCGTTATATCGGTACGATTTTTTTCAGACAACAAATTTACGTGTTTCGTGCCGATGGAAACGATTTGTGATATATTTGCTAGCTTTAGTATACCTACCTGCTGTTCGTACTGACGAACACAACCATAGATACGAGCCAAACGAGGAAGTCGTTCTATGGATGAACACTGTCGGCCCTTATCACAATCGACAAGAAACGTACGGCTACTTTAGCTTACCGTTTTGTCGTGGCCCCAAAGACACGATCGGCCACTATCATGAAACGCTGGGCGAAGCGCTGCAAGGCGTAGAACTCGAATACAGCGGTCTTAGCATCGAATTCCGCCAGGATGTGGCTGAGATGGCGTACTGTGAAATCGTGCTCACTGAGGACAGCCGCAAAGTGTTCCTGTACGCTGTCAAGAACCACTACTGGTATCAGATGTATATCGACGACCTGCCCATCTGGGGTATCGTCGGCGACATGGACGAGGCAAACAACGTGTACTATCTGTGGACGCACAAAAAATTCGATATCGGATACAATGGTGATCGTATAGTCTATATTAATTTGACGTCCGAAAATAAAGTAGCTTTAGATCAGGCCACCAAGATCAAGTTCACCTACGAGGTGAACTGGAAACAGTCGAGCGTCGCGTTCGAAGACCGTTTCAATAAGTACCTGGATCCAAACTTCTTCCAGCATAGCATTCATTGGTTCAGCATCTTCAACAGTTTCATGATGGTCATTTTTCTGGTAGGACTCGTGTCCATGATTCTCATGCGTACTCTGCGTAAAGACTACGCACGATACAGCAAAGACGACGACCTAGAAGATCTAGAACGCGATCTTGGCGACGAGTACGGATGGAAGCAGGTGCACGGCGACGTCTTCCGTACGCCTCCGGATACGTTGCTTTTCTGCTGCCTCATAGGCAACGGCTACCACGTCACCTTGGTCGCCCTCTGTGTCATTCTGTTCGCCATTCTCGGTGACCTGTACACCGAACGAGGCTCTCTATTGAGCACCACCATATTCGTATACGCCGTGACGACGCCGGTTAACGGCTACTTTGGCAGCAGCCTGTACGCGCAGATGGGCGGCAAGAAGTGGATCAAGCAGATGATGATGTCCGCTTTCTTTATACCGACTTTCATTTGCGGAACCGCGTTCTGTATCAACTTCATCGCTATTTACTACCACGCTTCGCGTGCCATACCTTTCGGCACGATGATTGCCGTCCTCTGCATTTGCTTCTTCGTCATCTTACCACTGACCATGCTGGGCACCGTTCTCGGACGTAATTTGTCCGGACAGCCGGACTATCCGTGCCGCATTAACGCAGTGCCACGTCCCATACCGGAGAAGAAATGGTACATGGATCCCTTCGTCATTATAATGCTGGGCGGTGTGCTGCCTTTCGGCTCGATATTTATCGAAATGTATTTCATATTCACCTCATTTTGGGCGTACAAAATTTACTACGTGTACGGATTCATGCTGCTGGTTTTCACTATTTTGGTGATCGTTACGATGTCTGTGACAATTGTGTGCACGTATTTTCTGCTGAATGCCGAAGACTATCGTTGGCAGTGGACCAGCTTCTGCTCGGCCGGCTCTACCGCGCTTTACGTTTACCTTTACTCGATTTACTATTTCTTCTTCAAGACCAAAATGTATGGCTTGTTTCAGACGGCCTTCTATTTCGGCTACATGGCCTTGTTTAGCCTGGCTTTGGGTGTCATGTGCGGCACATTAGGTTATATAGGAGCGTCCTTGTTCGTTAGAAAGATTTACGGGACTGTTAAAATCGACTAAAGTCCCGTATTTATTGTCTATTTTACGTCGTTCATTTTCCGACAGTGTTACTTAACCTTTCATTTTCCTCGATTTTCCTGTGTATTTTGTGTTATTCCAGTTTTTTTTTTTTCTTCATAAGCGTACGTTTTAGTGACGCTAGAGACGCAAGGGAATGTCGCTGCATAAAATTTGGTAGGTTCAATTGTGATACGAGTTCACTGGTGCCAGAAGTCGAGAGGCTAGTGAATAAGTGGGTCGAAACTACTGCTCGTATGACCCGACGCGAAACGCGTAAAAATCACTTCTGAAGTTTTCAATAATTTTTTTACTGCGTCGTCCATCGTATTTTACGTGTGAGAACTAGTCGACCCCGCTACAGCTTCTTATTTTCGCTTGGGGTTTTTTTTAATAATTATTAATTCGTCAATATTATTTACTGCGGAAACATTTCGATGAATGCAGGCGTAAATCGTGGATGAAGGATTAAAGTAGGTGATTGTAAGGAACGTTTGGTTTTTTTCAATTGGGATCAAGTTTAGGGAAATTGATCGTTAAAGAACGAAAGTTTAAATGTATCATTTAAACTTTCTAAAATTCAAGCTAATTCTAAGAATTTTTCGAATGAATGTTGCTAGAGTAACTTTTAAGCTTATGTTTTCATCTGGAAAAAAAGTTTATATTATTCAGTAATTTTCCTTAAAAATGTAGAAAACATTTTTTGAACACTGGAAAGTTGTGTGTCATTCACAAATATGTTTCGATATCATGGACCTTAGTCCTTGTATGTTATTTGTTCTAAGCCGATTGTAATTTTGCTAGAATTATGTTTTACGCGATTAAAAAATGAATAACTTTTCATTTTAGTAGGTAATCGTATCATGAAAAATTACGAACTTTCGCACATGTAGACATGCCAAGCTTTTAAATTGTTTGCTAATTTATGAAAAATTATTTACGATGACGTCCATCACTCTTATATCTCTTGACGTTTGTAAATACTGGTACCCATACAGCCGATAAAATTGCTGAAAGTTTTTTCTAATTTTCGTGCTATTTGAACGAAGAAATAAATTTCTTCTATACTCGTCTATGAGAAACTTTCTTATTTTCCATATTTTTTTCCAGCACCTTCCCTTCGTGATTTGAAACCGAGATTTTAATTCAAAAAGAAAATCATCATTTATTTTGTAAAATTCCTAGGCGAAGGAAATGTTTATGAGGATTACATTTTCCTGCTCCTAGTTCCTATACTTACATTAGAATAAAATCCTCATTTTTAGAAAATTACAAGCGCTGGACACATTTCTTTTTTTTTTCTTTTTCTTTTGAATCATTGATTTTATAGCGTGAATAAGATCGTCGAAATTGATTCTTTCTATTTTGTTAATTCTTATAAATTTTAGTGTTTAAAATTCAAATCGATTAGTCTTGATTATATATATTATTATTACGTATATGTTTATATGTATAATGTATATTATAATTTTAATTCATTTTTTAATTTGTTATAAAAATCACGCGTAATTTTGCTCATTTTGAGCGAAGAAAAAAACCAAAACCAAAACCATGATTTTTGTTGTAAATCCCTGACTGTTAATAGATTATTATAATGTTTATTGGAATTTGTTAAGCAATGAAAAATATACAGTTCTTTATGAAAATGTTTGTACTACCCTGTTCTTGATAGAAAGTAGGTGTGAGAGGAAAGTTCGAAGTGTCTGTATTTGGTATCCTATAAAGAAATCCTATAATGAAGTCGCCAGTTTGTTAGATCTTTGTAAGATGGTTCAGTTCGGTTCTTTGACTTGAGGATTTTAAACATTTCACTTATTCAATACATTTTGACTCGTATTTTTTGATCCCAGTATGGTAGCACGTGTTATAATTTGGACTTTTTAGTTTAATACAGACTATGAATAACACAACAAAGAAATGAACTTAGGGTTGAAGCTAAATTTATTTATTTTTTAACGCACAATTTACGATAAGTCTAATGAAACTATTTTCGAGTTGATTGGAGCAATACTTGCTTAGAGCATGAATTTAAATCAAAAACTTCTTCAACATTCATATTTTTTCAAGATATTGTGTTGAAGAATATTGATCCAGTTGGTTTGCAGACGATTTGTATTCAGTTTGATTTTCATTTTAAGCGTCACATTTTTGTATGCCTGTCCACCACAGAACTATTCATCTGCTCTGCTGAATTTAACTCATAATTTTTGTTGAAATTTTGTTTCTGCTTATGTTGGTGTATAATTGGTTTACTCGAAATAATCTCACACCCCATAAAAGTCCATCAAACCACAATGAAACTGGACATGAGGAGAGGGTTGAAATTATATTATGCTTTTTATTTGTTTTTATTTTATAGAATCATTAGTTCTTTTGTACATAATCTACTTACTTTTTCATTAGAACTTGAATATTTACTATTAATTTTCTTCCAAGTTTTGACCATTACTTTTTTTTGTCAACTTTTTCAGTTAAGTACTTATAATTTAAATGTTGGAAGTTTCTCCTATATTCGGTGAAATTGTTATCATGCTTTGTGCTTTCATATCTGTGTTCTCGCTTCATTGCTGGTGGCAAAATGTTGAGATAAATATTCAGAAATTAATTGATTTGTTTGAACACATGACGTCGTAGATGAAAAAATATTTGCTCAAAAAATTCATTTACCGACTCCGAGTTTTCCTGTTGGTCCTGATAAACAAAAATGAATCGCCAGATAGCAACTCACTGATTATTTTTATTGATAAAATTTTAAAATTTGGCGTAATTCTTCTAGTGTACGTCTCTGTTTAGTATATCGGAGTCATTTTTGGATGTTTTCAAGAATTTCTGTTGATACGCCACTCGATGAATATTTTTATTGACGTCTGTCGCACAAAAAAAGTGAAATTTCTCCTGAATTTTTTTGGCAGTTTTCATTAAGTAGCCTATCTATTACTCGGACATGAACTTGTCAATTTTTTGTGATTTTCTTCCCCCAAGAAGTGCCCACTCCCTGCTTGTCACTTGAAAATTCACTTCAATTTTTTTTTTTATCTGGTCTATTATTTTATGAAAATTTTTCAAAAGTTGTTCTGAATGAATCGGAAATACGACTGCGCGATTCGAATTTCGGTTGTGATTTTACTCATAATTTTGTTTGTTCAAATTATTCATTATTCCTATGTGGATGCATTACACTGATGTACCTATTCGATGGACATAATATGATGATGTGACTGCACAAATTCTTCATAAATTGCTGTTTTTCGAGTGCAAGGTATGTCTACGCGCATATAAAATCTGTTTCATGCAATAACATTTTTAAATCGATTTCTTATCGTAAAAAATTTTTTCATTAATTTTTTTAATTGAGATAAAATATGCTTAAGTCGTATTTCCGATATTTGCTTTCTCGGCACCCTTTCACCTGCTTCTTTTGCACTTATCTATAGCCCAGAAGATATACTCCAAAATAATTTTCTGGCTGTTCTTATATTTGTTTCAGGTTTGTTTGAAACCTGTCTGTTCAATGAGGATGACTCATCTCGACTGACAGATGATGACCAGTCATCGTATGACGAAGTGCATTTGCATCGACTGAAAAATTCTTTATCCGGAGTTCCTCCGCCGCCGTTGGTCACCTATCCGCAGCAAAATGTTGATGAGATTTTGAATGTGCTACGAGATAAGGGGTCCTCAGTAGAGGACGTGCAAGACTCTCCTTCCGACGATTTGCTGCTCATTTTGCGTCTCTTTTCCCAAGAGAAAACCGAGAAGATTCTCACCTTTATGAAAACTTTGAACAAAGCAACGGAAGGGATTGGTCAAGGTGAGAATGAATGTAAGAATTTTCCAATTCGCTCACATAGGAAATAAAATAACCAAAATTATCTTATTCACTGAGAAAAGAAGACAGTGTTGTTTTTTAATCTGAGAAAAATCGCCACATTGTTTTTATTTTTTATTGAAGGTCTAGTAGGATATTTTTAGGTGAAAATGGAGATGAAATTTATGAAATATTTGCAGACAGAATTCACTTCTACTCGGTATCTAAGAAGCCATTCTTGATATAAACACAAAAAATTTGATATTGAGAGTAAGGTTTCAATGAGTTGAAAAAAATTATCCAGTTTTATGCATCAGTCAAAGCTTACCTTCCATATTTAGGTTGAAAAAATCTTATCATCATAGACGTTAATTTTTAATAAAGAATTTTTTCAAGCTAAAATATTTTAAATTTTAAAAATAATCAACTACTTTTTCAAAAATTTGAAACATTTTTCGAGTTGAATATTTTGAAAATTTTACATTGAAAATGTAGTATTTAAAAGACTGTCTGAATGTCTTGCAGTATTTTTTTCAATCGTTTTCTATTAATATTTTGTTGCAGGTTATAACGAGCAAAATTGGGATTATCTGAATGATGATGTAGTATCGTGTAAAATTTCCGAAAAGCCTTTAAAAAACTATCCTCTAAATCAGATTGCTGATCTAACTGACACTGAAAAAGGGTGTAAATTTTACGATGTTGGGTAAGTTATTTTTCTCGTATTTATTGTAGGATGGTAACGAATAACTGCCGCCAATGTGAAAGCGTTTTTTGATCTACAGACTTGGACTTGTTGGAGGGAAAAATGTCTCTTTTTAGTTTCAAAATAATTATAAGGATAAATTCGAGTTTGCCTCAAATTCAAAATTGAAGGGTCTTCTTCCAAAATGTTATTAGTCAAGAACAGTAAATTTGAGGAGATAGAAATAGAGTAAATTACATGTCTGGTGGAGCATTTCCGCTGCAGCGATTATTTGTAATCACCCGAGTGGAACCTCGTCACGTTTGTACAATATTCAACCAAACGAAAGCTTTCACAGATATTCAAATAAACTCCAGAGTTAGCAAAAAGCTTGTTGGTGGCTGGATAATCATATGTTTACAATACGTCCTCATCAACCAGGTAGCGCACGTTCAAGCCTTGTTCAAGGCAGAATTTTTCGATTAAATAATTGATTGTAAAAAGTAAAAATGGACTAAATTGGATTTCTAATCGTTTACTTTCTCACGCAGTCCCATAATTGTAGCAGAGATAAAATTCATCTTCCGAAAATCATAAAGACTACAATTTGGTTAAGCATATTTAGAATTATTTCATTAAATAATTATAGTACTATTGTGTAAACTGGATCTGCTTCATTATAAATATGGAAGCGAAATATTGTAGTCGAAATGTTCCGTTTTAGAAGTGGTCTTGTTTTTCAGTCTCATTTCACAAATTAATGTTGCCAGTGAAAAAAAAAAGTTTTAATAGCCTGCAATGAATTAATCTAAAAATGTAACTCATTAATTTGTACACATAACACTAAAACTAATACAGGTTTTATTATTTTTCTCGCTGAATGTAGGTAATAGCTATTCAGTTAATGAATTTTTCAATTTTCAGCTTGAAAACAACTATGTACATATGTTTAGGTACTAGAACTAAACTCTTTGTGAACTCACCCTTTCTACTGCAATACGTCGCTTTACAGTCGATATAGGTTCTATTCGTATTCAGGTTTCTACTTTCTTCCATCTTAGAACAGAACCTTTTATCTTTTTATACTCCCAAAATACTGGATTTTATTTAGTGTGTAAGTGTTAGTTACTCACGTCGAAAATGAATGTATAAGTGGTTCCTCAGTCTAGATTAGGAAATTTTCATCCCTCTTCCTTCTAAAAGTTAGATTATATTATTATGAGATTTCGAAAGTGGAACTATCATTTTCCAGGCTTTTGAAAGTCGCTGAGAAAAAATTTATCATAAAAAAAGAGAGGACAATAGAGGTTTGGTGTTGTACTACAAGTTGATTTAGGTTACCTGCCTATTTTTCGCGCTAGGAAGTTCTTAATAAACAATCTGGTGACTTTTGTTTGTAAATATCGAACACATGATTGAGTTAGGAGACAGTCAACCGCAACATAAATGAATTTATTCAGTGCTCGCAAAACAAACGACGGTATAATTTATGTTTTTTATTTTTATTAATTTTTTTTTTTTTTAATGGGAGCTGAAAATTCGCTGTAAATTCTTGCTTTCTGTCGAAGATACTTTTTAATTTTTGCCAAAATTATCTTATTGATACTACAGTTTTTTTAAATCCATTCTGCTATTTGTATTAAAGAATATTTTATGCATTTTAGGTACAACATTAGCGATCTATCTGAAAAAATAGCGGAATTATATGACAAATATCGCGAACGATATGTGGGATGTGAAACCTCCTCGTTTGTAACTGCCAATAGTCCTTCGAAATATTTTGGCAAGAAAAAAGAGAAACTCAGACTAGTCGGTCGATCTCCGGCTCGACGAGCTGCTTTCCAGAAAACTCGCAGAAAAATATTTTCCTCCTCGTCTCTGCAAGCGACTGGCAAAAGCGGCATTTTCGGCCAAGAGAAACGTACTATTCTCATCGACAAGTAAGACGTAAAACTGAAAAAAATTTAATTGTGGTTATACGTAGTATTCAGTATTCAAAAAAAAAGAGAAAAAAACAAAAAAAAAAACAGGTTTCCCAGTGAAAACCTGCTAAAAAACAAGAAAAATTAAAGTTTTTATTTTGGTCAAAGTTACAACACCAGGTACTGGTATTATTATTAAGGTACTTATTTCCTGAATATTGGATTTTTAACTTGGGTTTTGAGTTGCATACGTATTTCCAATAAACTCAAAAAAAAGCCTAGTAGTAGGAAAAAAGACGAAAGAAATTAAAATTATTGAAAATCGAAATTTCTATTTTTCGATAAACTATACTACAGTTACAGATCTGACGTATTATATGGGTGCTTGGAAAACTAACATCCACAGTTTTCATCAGTTTCTAAATTTTTTCTCCAATCGTAGTTGTTTTGAAAATTTCGAGCGTTGTTGAAATTCTTCAAAAACTACAACTGTGAACTTGATTCATCAGTAGGTCCAATCTTGTACATGTGCTTATGATTATTGTGTTGCAGTTCAAATCATATTTCATCCTTATTCTTACTATGCACAGCTACGATGGTTTAGAAGCGTGGTTGTATGGAAGATATCTCGAGTCGATTCGAATAGTTTCTAGATTTTTTGTCCATTTGTGTCGACATCTCTGCTTTCATGAGATGAGACTTGATAAGGAAACTCTTGAACCAACTATGGGTTGAAACGTTTTATCGATCTTCAAGCAAAATTATCCTTTAGCAATTTCGAAAGTAGTAATTTTAGAGAATTCATTTCTGCAATTCCATTATTCTCGGTTAAGGAGTAGAGAATAGATGATTTGCTGTTTCATTATTTTTTATTGAAATCGCTCGCTTTCCATCTGTTTGCTTGCAGGCATCCTAAGAGAAAAGACAATAAACAAACCAGACGTGCCCTCTTCGCTAGTCCAGAAGAGTGTAAAATCACGAAATCGGATCTGGTGAGACAGTCACCCAGTCGTCTTAAGTCGATCGAAATGCGTAGATCTCTGTGGATGCGTCGGAAATTACATAAGCGAACGACGCCGAGTAAACAGACGCCCAAGAAATGCGGCACCCCCAGTAAACGTACCCCTCGCAAAGGGCACTCGTCCGGTAAGCAGACGCCGCGTAAAGTCGGTACACCGGGTAAATGTACGCCCAAGAAGAGTGGCGCTACCCCTCGAAGGTTTCCGTCGCCGAGGAAGACCAGCGCGAAAAAATGTGTCGAAGGTTTGAGGCGAAGCAGTGCCAGTCTCGAAGACGGCGACTGTCCAAACGAAATCAACGAAAACGGTAAAAGAATACGCTTCGAGGACGTATCCGCAGATCTCAGTCAGTCCAACGTCTCATCCGCTGGAGATGATCTCAAATTTGATAATCCTTTAGAATTAAGCGACACACAAAGACGAGTACGTAATGGTTGCATCGGTATTAAGACTATTTTTTCGATTTTCAATTTTTATTGCCATAATCTACTCACTAATTGAAGAGTTATGATGGTCTGTCTGACGAATGACCATAGTCCAATATTCTTCTCTCTTATTTTTTTTTGTTGATATGTCAACATTTTTGTTTTCGTTTTGGGAGTTGACTCGGAAATTTTTAATCGATGGGAAGAATCGAAAAAGTTGAGCAAAATGCAAATCACGTTAATAAGCTAACTCCGAAGTTTTGTGCTAATTTTCCAATTATTGTCATTATTTTAGTTTTGATCGAATATTATCTAGGTAGGTGTTTATACGTTAAAAATGTAACACTTTTCGATCATTGATTTTAAATTGGCTGACCTTGACTTTGTTTTCGTTTCTACAATTTTCCCAGCATTCGATAAATAAATTTTGACAGAAATTATATCCCCCTCCCCCCGGGCCCCCAACCAAAGACATTCAAGCCTCGACAGCCAAAATAGTATTCAGTCTTCACTCTTCACCTTATTTATTTAAATGCTGATTGTAGTTCGCTATAACAGGCTTAAACTTTTACAGAAACTATTGTGGGCTGTATCTGCATCCCTGAAACAGGTTGGCATCGGAAGTACTCACAAGAATTTCCGGTTGTGCGGGAGGAAGCTGTATAAAATTTGTAAAAATTTTTGGACCAGTTGCGCTTCGAACAGAAACGTTAAAGCAGGTATTAGCGAAAAAATGTTATCTTTGGCGAGCGAACACGTGAAGAACGTAATCGAAGAAGTGGACGATCAAAATCGCTCGTCAAATTCGCTGGATTTATGGAGTCAGGATTCGAATTCATGTGATTTCTTCTTCAAAACAAACGATTCTCGCAGCGAAATGTGAAACGAACCCACTTTGTATTTTATTAATGAAATTTTGCTCTGTAATAATTACTTATGTAGGTACTTGCCATAATTAAATCATTATTCGTAGTACCTATTAAAAAAATTTTTTTTTTAAATTTGTATTTTCAAACTATTAACTCATAATTCAAAATAGTTACAGGGATGGTAAAATTATTTGTGATGCGTTGCGTAAAAATATCCCTTGTGAAAAAATTTTTTTCTCAGATTGATTAACTGTAACAATAAACACTGTTTTTATTGTTAAATAGTCAATCTGAGGAAAACATTTTTTTACACCACAGAGAGTGGTCTCAAGCATCGCATCACAATTTAAGAACAATTGTATTGGAAAATTTCTTTTATTTTTAGGAGTTGAAAATATTTCAGAAAAAATATTGTTTTAATATTAAAGACTTCCTAATTTTTTAAATAATATTCTAAATATATCCATTGAGTTTTGAAGTTGTAATTGTACATGAATTACAAACCTACAACCCTCGTTTTGGTTGAATAGAAGAGAGCTCTTTATATTGGATGAACGTACCATCAATCACTGGTCCACTGCCTAGCCAATGCCTACTTCTCTCTTTGTAGAGTGAGGATACTTACAATTAATTCGCTTCAGCGGAGTTGTTTCAATTGATAGTACCTCTATATTCGCATGGGTACTTTGTATCTATTTTATTTTTGAATCAGGACTCGTAATAATTTGACATAAAACGAAAGACTGCACCTATGCACTATGCCTATTTTCTTCAAGCATACCTCTATTATACAATTATAATAGTGGCAGGAATTACTCAAATTAGTACCCTCGAGGCAGCACAAGTTCTGAACTTTTCTGCCAAGTTGGATCAAAAATGTGTAGTATTTTTTTTTCTTCAAACTAAAAACGTTAGAGGTTTGAACTTTCTACTAAAAAACAGAAACAGACTTGACGGTTAATGAATAGGTAGGGATTTCAGACGGGCAGCACAAGGGGCTAACGAGGGGGCAATTTTATTTCAAGTGTAATTATCTTGATATTTTTTGTATCAATGTCGTAAACTTTTACCGTGACTATCGACACAAAAGTTCCCATTTTCTACAAAGACGTAAAAATATTTTTGAAATCATAGGTTGGTAAAATGCCTGGACGTGTGGTCGACTGTCGAGTGTCGAAGAAATTTACCTCTCATATTGCGGTTTACCCAGTACCCACTCCGTCTTTCTCTTTTGTCTCGGGTCTCGATTGCACACAACACACTCACACAGCATTGCACATCGCATGCACTGTTTTTTTCTCAGTTTCCTCATAGTTTTTTTCAGTTTCCTGGTAAGGTAAGCGGAATATTTTACAATTTTTTTCAATTCTCATCGCCGTCGGTCATACATTAATATTTTACACTAGTTCATTTTATTGAAGTGCTGAAGTTTCACTATTTGTCTGTATCAGTAATTGATGATACGAGCATGAGTTACCAGTGTCACTACTATTTTGCTGTTAGCTGATACGAATGAAGTTAATGTGATTGTCCATTATTCAAAGGTATGATTTTTGACATTCATTCAAACGTCTTGTTCCTGCCGTGAGATACTCATCAGTTCACTCGTTGATTCATGAAAATCGTATGTTATTGGTTATGCTGATCTTCAATCCTTTACCCTTGATTTTTCATGATCCGTAGAGTTCTGATGTCAGTTTTTCAAGTACTTACTACTTGACGCTATGGTAAATTACGATATAAATTGGATAATACCATCTCTGCGAAATCCTGTTCTACCTCGATTTCTGTGGAACATCTGCAGTTCCCTCACAGTCTCGGCAGTTGGCTGTCTCAGTAAATTATTCATAAGTAAGTGCTGTCTTTGTCGTTGTCGTGCTTTGAATATTTCAAGAAGCGAATGATACGTTTAAATTTTTTATGTGACCTTGACTCACGATTATGTTTCTATTTTTCAGGGTTTCTGAATAAACCGAAAGTATATAACACGGATTCATTATATCATGCGCTGAGTAAAAGACCTCTAACTGTTCCTCTAATAACAGTGTCAAACCATGATTCGTGTTTCGATGATCCTGGGTTATGGGGTAAGGTTAGCAAGTTTTATTTTACACGTGTGAAACCGAGTCACGAGTGATTTCCATGAATTGTACTCGTTTTCGTGGAAATACTTGTTGCACTTTGCTCTAACAAACACTTCAGTGGCACGAGCCCAACGACAGTTGTAATTTGATTTAAGGAATACCGTAGTTTTTTGGATGAGGCAATAGCAATGTTTGTAATATCATTCCTCCAAATATTGGAGCTATACAAAATTAAAACTTGTATTTTGGTCCTACGAAATTGTATTGAAAAATAATTTCTCATTTTTCTTGAAATTGAAACCATATAAACTTAATTTGAGGGAAACGAGTGAGTTCTGAAAACTAAACCAGTGAATTATCACACTGGAAGCGACGCCATTTTAAATTTTGAGACCAGGTGGTGTCATATATGACATTGCTAGGTCCTTTGAGGTTACTTTAATGTTGAGCCGATTATGACGTCATCTGTTCCTTTGAGTAATCGAGTAAAGCAGCGTTTTTCTAGTGTTGAAATTGAAAATTTGAACTTGGATCTTGTCTTGTAGTTCGCCGATCCAAAATTATTGCTCTCAAGGAAATTTCATTTTCTCCAACAACTCTTCATAATTATAATCTTAATGTTCCAGCAATTTTAAAATGGCGAACTCTTCTCAGTGGCCCAAAAATGCGATGGTCAATGGCGGCTCATGATATCTGCTTCACAAACTCTTTTCATTCGTATTTTTTCATGTTGGGAAAATGTATTCCAGTTGTTAGAGGAAAAGGTGTATTTCAGGTAGGTAGTTGAAACTTCCACTAGAACTTGAAAATTATTGTCTTCATCCATTTGTTGAATCTAGTCTCCTTCAGAATTTTTAGAAAAAATTTTATGGTCTCAATTTATTCTTTACACAAACCGCTTCAGGGATTCCTAAAAATTTCAGGAGGGTTTTGGATGTTTGAGAATGTTTTTTAATTATTCATCGCTGATCACTTGAATGTTAATTTTTAATTTAAAGAAAAAATCAATTGTAAAAATTGATCGTATAAATGAAATTTAAACATTTACAGTATTTAGATTCGTCATATTTTGGTAGAAATTTCGGTATTTTTCTCCTCGCTGAATGAAACTTTTGATGAAATTTGATCATCGTTTGCTTTAAAAAATTTTCAATTTAGAACTTCGAGGAATACGTATATTTTCATATTCAAATTTTTTCATTAAAACAAGAGAATATTATGAACTTGAAAAAATGACTTATACTATTTTATTTTTGTACATCAAATTGATTATTTAATCTGATGAATATTTGTCCTCATAATATTATCATTCTGTTCTAAAACTGTTCGTTGAAACCTTGGGAGATCTAAACAATGGTTTATGTGTTGTATTTTTAATTCGCCTTACTAACAGTTGCAAATCGAGTCATTATCTAATTTTTTTTTTAAATTAATAACTTGCAAATTTGTTTGTCCTGACTTGAATTTTTTTTTAAAGAATCACATTATGTTTAATCATCATGTATTATTTTATAGATTTCTGGGCACATTTATAGTTATTAGGATCTTTATTTATGAATTAAGAAGACTCGCTTTTTCATACATAGATTTCCTTCGAATATTTGTAATATCAACTTAAAATGACTGAATATGATGTATTGGCGCTAGCAAGAGAAATTATCAATTTAAATTCTTCCTAACTATTGGTATCTTTCAGTCATGTGAGTTTTCATTTTTCATTACACATTTTTCCCAGTTTCTTATTGTCACCATGGAGGAAACAGTGATAGGACTAGTAGTTTCCCAAAGTTTTCTTGCGTCATTTTGACCTTCAAGATGTGATGGATTTTTTTAAATCAATAATTCATCATGGTAATGATGATATTCATCATTAATAATCATAACGATGAATTTTATGCATCTTTTTTCAATCATATTTTTCTATGAACTAATATCTTCCTATTTCATGTTACCATCGTATTTTATTGCTGTAAAATGAGAGAATTTTTCCTGAACAGTAAATTATATCTTGACTTTCGAATGTTTCATTCATCGAATGCTTCTTTGTTAATCAATTTAAAAAAATGGTCTTGAAGGTAATGAAAAGTCACTGGGACGGTGTATTGTATGTAGAGTTTAACAAATGAATGGAAGTAAAAGTAATTTTTTTGTTTTACAGGATGCTGTGAACTTTTGTATTGAAATATTAGCTCGCGGTGAGTGGCTGCACGTGTTCCCCGAGGGAAAGGTGAACATGACAAAAGAATTAATGCGTTTGAAGTGGGGCATCGGTCGAATGGTGTACGAAAGTCCGGTCGTACCGATTGTGATACCGCTGTGGCACATCGGCATGGAGGAAATTTTGCCGAACTATCCGCCGTATTTTTTGAGAACGGGTAAAAAGGTAACGATTAATATAGGTGAACCAATAGACTTGAAAGATTTGATCAAAAGACTGCGTGAAGCCAAGGTGTCGGACGAAGAGGCTCGGAAAACCATCACCGATAAAATTCAAGTCGAGTTATATAAACTAAAGGAAGCGACCGAAGAACTGCACAAAAAGTGCAACTCTTGACGAAAGTGAACAAACCGCTATTGTGTGGCGAGTTTGTTCATTCCTTACCCCAGAGGATAAACTTAATTTTCGGTTTCTTTGTTATTGTATTTATGGAATAATTTTTGAATTCCTTCTTTCAACTCGTGATGAGTTCGACGACGTAAACATTTATTATCGGATTTGTGGTTTTGTTAAAATACTTTCGTGTTCAATCTGAAAAAGAAAATAATTGTACGAGGCACGCAGACTCTCAGTAGACTCTAGGTGCGAATAGAATTCGTTTGTTTTTCATATCGTCGGTGGTCCGATAAATGCCTCCTATGTGCTGAAAATGTTTGGGATCATTGGATTTGTCTTGAATAGCGGAATTCAACAAACCCAAACACATGATTTTCAAAATTTTCAGCACATAGGAGATATTTATCGGACCACCGACGATATTCTGTAGTGAGCTGCTGCTAATCAGAAACTTCTGACTGTTCATAATATTCGATTTTTTTAAAGAAAGTTTTATGTACTTCTCAAATACTACGTCCTGTTTTTCATAAATTGTACTCCCCTTAGTATTCTTTCTCGTTCTCGTTCGAACTGGTGATATTTAGACTGCATGAAACAGATCAATTTTTCTCATACGACTTTATATTTGAAAATGTTGTCACTTATTTTTAATGTTTGAAATTGTGTTCAATGATCCTAGGACGTATAATTTTCATGTATGTAAAATTGAAGAGCGACATACCAAAATGGCAATTAGTTAGCCGAGTCATATATTTAAGCCCGTATGTTAAAAATTGTCTGGACGAAAAAAAATGTTGAGAATGGGGAAAAATTGTAGGAAAAAATGGGTTTGCTAAAAAGTCGTTGAATCAGTTGAAGAGAAAAAGTGAAGGAAATGCTCAAGGTTGATCAGGAGGTACCTCAAGGAGAAAATTTGTTGAGGTACCTTTGATGAAAGGGGAATTTTAAGATAATTTTTTGCGTGCGGGCCTGATGGATTATCTGAGATATATTCGAAAATCATCGACTACCAACATTATGGCTCTATGAATTGTAAATATCTTTGTTAACTATCATTCCAAGATAACGTTAAAATGCGAAAACTTTTCACAAACATCTAATATCTATTTATGATGAATTGCATTGTTGGTAACAGTAATAATATTGGAATATTAAGAGAATTGCAGAATTGATCATTTTCCTTTTTTTCAACCAATGTGAATTTTTGGACAGTGGCCATCTTTGAGTATCGCTCTTCAATTATCAATTTATTTACAAATTTTCTTGCTTTCGAAAACAGTGAAATGGGCTGATTCTTTCTTTGTCAATTTTCAAAATATCTACGGACTCTTGCCAAAAGTTCTTTGAAATGATCTGATGTTAAGAACCATGTGATAATTATTTGTTCATCAAAAATTCTTCGAAAATTATATGAAAATGTTCCGACTCGTGAAAACATACGAAATAGGCCTATACTTTGTTTTCTGTTCTCGGAAAAGTTAATTTTTCTTCGACTAAACAAAAATGGAATTTAAAGTCTGATCTGTTTTGGACACCGTTCATGCAGTTACTTTCTAAAAATGAGAGGAAAAAAATTACATCTACGAATAAATTTTTGCAGAGATTACCTACCCATTTATAATACAAGCTTCAATTTACGTGTTACGTTTTAAATTTTAACGCGTATAAGTTCCTAATTTTCTGCGGTGAAGACTGAAAAATGAAAAATATTTAAAATGGGTGTTTTTTTTTTCTTGGAGAGTACCAGTATTCGATTTTGATTAGTAACGTCGTCGCTCTTTTTTTAAAGATTAATTTTTGCTGTAAAATATGTTTACATAATTACTAGCAGAAACGTATCGATTTTGTGGTATTTTGGTGATCATGGTGAATAATTTTTCATTTTTCCCCTTTCGGTTATACTCGCAAAAGAACTGAAAGCAGCACAAAAAAATTGCATCTTAATTATTAATAATTATAATAATAATGATAATAATTTTTAAGATTTTTGTTTTCTTGCTTAAAGTTCGAGTATATAATTATTTTGAAGAAAAGTGAGTGAAGTACGTAACCATATTTTCTTCAAGTTGAACATAATTTATTACATTAAAATATTTATTAGTCAATATTTGTAGAAGGCATTTATCTTTTTATTCCGACGTAAATCACCTAAATATTGTATAATGCAGATTGCAAGTACGTTTTTTTGTGTGATAAATTGTTGCCATTGCAATTATCTAAATGTTTGCGAATTATTTTTGCAGTAATTTTCTCTGTTGCCATTAAAAGCAGTTTCTACAAAAATCCATCTTGACGCACAAATTGAAATTTTCTACATTATTCCCCCATCCAATCAAAACCGAAGTTACCAATAAACGTTTGAATAAATTCAAACCAAAAAATGTACATTGCATTTCACTATATTTTTGTTTTGTTTTTGTTTCTTTCTATTTTTTCCTTGGTGACAATTATATTATTGTTAGGAACATCAAAAATTTGTTCATTTATAAAGAAAAAAAAATTTATTTTACAAGAGTAACGTATAAAAAAAGTAACAGTAATAAGTATATAACGTTTCAGTGGGATAAAGATTCAACAATGAAAAATGAAAATAGATTATGAAATAGGTATCGTGTGCTATACGTAAATGGTTACAACATATTAATGTAGTGTAAGGAAATTCGAGCTTATGGTCCTGTCGCGATACTTGAAGCTTTCATCAGAGAAATCGAATGTTCAATTCAATTCTCTGTGAAATTGTGCATCAAAATCGTTCAGTAAATGTTTTTTCATAACTTTTTTAAAACTTTTTTATGGCAGAATAATCAGATTATTTTCTATTACATAATATTTTTTTGTTTCCAAAGTTGATGTGTTAAGTTTTAATTTTTATTTTCACTTAATATTTTAATATTTTCTCGTTTTGCTCGTTACCGACTATTTATTTCTCTCAATTACCCTAATGGTATTATTATTTTTTTCTACTTTGTAAAATACAAGAATGTGGTAATATTTTTAAGAAAAATTGTTTTATTGCGGATTTTTTTTTTTTAAATAAAAAAATAATGGTAACGAATTGACTTAGTATTAATCTACAAGTTTAAACAACATCACCAATCATCTTGCCTCTTTCGCTTTCGTTTGCTTCAGATTTCCTTTATTGAAATTCACGATAGACTGAAGAAAAACATTTCGTTCGTCCGACACTGGTGTTGGTGCTGAACTCGGAGGAGTTGCACGAACCTCTGGCGGGTTCTCGCTTAATTTATCACAGCCTATGAATGAAACACATATCACCAGACGAATAATTTGTGAAGGAAAAATTATGATCAATAATAGAGAGTAGAATAATAATGGAAACGAATCATAAAAATTGATTTGAATTATAAATTTTTACAGTTGAAAATTGGACCATTTCTTTTGAGTCATTCGAATCAAGAATCCAATTACAAATTAAATCATGAAGCTGAAAATAGTCAATTGACGAAAACCAAGGAAGTCGAAGAAGTGCGCAGCAAAAATTCAGCAATGAAATTATGTGGTAACATAATGTGCGCAATTATGTTACCTAAAATTTTCACTAGTGATTCAAAATTTTGGATCACGAGTGGTACATTTAGAACTAATTTGATTTATGAATACTCTAAAAATGAGATTCTAATTCGTGTCCACTGCTGGAGTAAAATACATTTTAGTTGGTACGAACTTGAATTACGAAAACTGGACTCGGTACTGACAGACGTTGGAGTACTACCATTGCTCATATTTTCAAATTGCTCTGGACTAGATGCAGTCAGCGGAACTTGACTTTTCACTCTTTTCTGAAAAATTGAATACAAGTGATTAGGAGGTACTGAACGTAATTTTTTGTGAAATACTATAATACCGCACCTGAAGTAGTACATGCGCCAGTTAAGAGATATTTGTCTAATCAAGTTCAAAAACATTTTTTTCAGGAAATGAAATAAAACAATGAAAACTCAACTTTGATTTCCACTTTGATTTCCACAATCGATTAAAATTAAATAACAGATTTTCAAAAAAACTTGCTCACGATCAAACGCCCTCTACAATGTATGGAAATTTTACTTGTTGGTAGAGTTGTGGAAAATAATATGCAAATTATCTTGTGACTTTGAATAAACATTTTTCATAATTATACAGTTACAGGTTAAAATTTTGAACTTGAAAATTATGTTCGAAGAAATTTTAAAAAAAAATAATTTTAAAAATGAAAAGCGTATAGAATGAGTGTATTCGTAGATAAAAGGCTAATAATGATTCCTACTGATGAACAAAATGTTCCAATTAGTAAAAATAATAAGATTGCGAAACCGAAAAAAAAAAGATGGATTGACTGATTTTCAGGAAGCGGTTATTAATCAAAATAGAATAAAGAAAATCAAATATGGTTCCACGAATATTAAATAAGTACATACCCAAATATCAGATATTAAACTTCAGCCACGTTTTACTACCCTTTAGTAAAACTTTAAATTTGCTTACAACAAACTCTTGAATAATAACAATTTGGACTAATTCAATTTTTCACTCCGTTTTCGGTCACAAGAAAAAATGAAGAAAAAACACTTGGCAAAAATACACTATAATTTCAATGAATACATTCATTGATTATTTAAAACCAAAAACAAGTTTCACAACGTAACAGTGAGCCAATTTTTCAAATTTCAATGAATGAATTTGTTTATAATTGAGTGTCATCTATTACACACAGTCAAGTAATTAATATTGATTGATTCGTGGTTCGAATATTCTTCTTCATGATAGTAGACCTGAATTACTTATGCTACGACTATTTTTCGTTTTTCTTATTCAGGATAAGATTTTTGAATTTTTATCGATTAAATTATGGCGCTGAGTGGAAATGTTTTTTCTTCAAAATGCCTATCAAAAAGTTGGATTAAAATCGTACCGAAAATTAATTTTTTTTCCTAGGTGGAAAAATTTGAATTATTTTATTTTATGAAATTTAAATATAAGTTGCAATTAGCTCGTTACCATTTTACGTTTTTCCCTCGACGAGATACTTCCATTTTGTTCCTCTATCTTCATCTGCTCTTTCAAATAAGTTATTTTTCGCAGTTTCCGTAACTGAAATCAAACGACAATATCGTAAGCGTTCATCGCTAATATTTAAACCTACTAAAATCAGAAAGCTCTTACCTCGTTCTGCTCCTTATGCATTCGGTCTTCGATAGTTTTACGACATCTGCCGAGAAATTCTTTTGTACTTGTCGTCACTTTACATCTGGGTGGCTCATTTAGGACGATATTCGAAGCAGATACATCGAAAACAGCTGTCGACAAAATCGCCTTTACACTGGGTAACTTCGATTTTGGTGAACTGGACAGAATTAGTTCGAGAATGGGCTCTGTAAATACGTAAGTACAGAAATAGTTGATTATTACCTCAATGAGAAAATTATATTCGATAAAGATATGGCATCTTACTTAGATTTTCGTCGCAGTCAGGAGGAATCATGTCGCAGAAAGGAGATTGTAAACGTTCACCGAACACCATTTCATACAGAACGTGTCCAAAGCAGTACACATCAATATCTTCCATGGAATGGACTCTGCGGTTCTCCACTAAGTAGGATTGATAGATTGAGGTAAGACCGAAGATTCCATTTTCAACATCTGATATTTTAGCAACATCGTCTTCTATGAAAATATTGCCACTATGCAAGTTTCCTAAGTATAAGAATAAATATATCAGATGCAGTCGGCTAAGGTTTTCATTGGCTTCTAAGTTCTAAGAAAAACTGCTTCAGTAAGAAAAGAATAAGATCTCAAATGCATTAAAACTGAATAAGCTAATTCTATTCTAGTCGGTATGACAATGTAATTTATGTATGGTTAAAAAAAAAAATCTAAGTAACAGCCAAGATAGCATTATTTAACAATTCTGAAAAGGATTATTTTGCTGAAAACCGTCTACGTGCCACGTGGATGGTAAATTATGGCGTGAAAAAATGATTTTCACCAACCCACCGACAGTAAGTTCTTAAATCTCTATGATTATAGCAGAACTAACCATAAGGAATTCCTTTCTGATGCAAATATACTAATGCATGTAGCACTTGAATTGCAATTGTGTAAATTGCATCTGAAGGCAGTAGTATTCTCTCACTGCGATAGCTGCATTTGCGAATGAAACTGTCAAAAGGTGCTCTGTCGTAGATTAATTCACGAAGGCTTCCTCTAACACAATTTGAGCGGATAATGAGGGTTCCACTGGAGTAGCAATTACCCGTAACAATCGGAATGATGAAAGGATGCTGAGATAGAAAGTAAAACCAATGAAGTGAATAAGAAAAATAATTAATAAATTTACTTCTGGGTACAACTACATAGATGAAATAAATAAGCTGTTTTGTTGCAGAGTAATTATTATACCAAATGATCGACTAAAAAAAAGAGCTAAAATATACAAATTTGGTTTAAGTTATTCAAATGCCAGAAATATCCACCACTGATTGAAATTACAAACACGTAAGAACCCACTGATCGAACAATGGAAAAGCTAGTGTAAGTAAATTACCATCAATATTGATCAGAAGCTCAGTAGTTTTGAGAAAAAATATCGTCCAATTTTTCAAACAATGTTACGGCATAATCTTTTTTATCTAATCGGATTACGACATAATCAATTTCAAGGGTAAGGACTAGGTCGATATAAAGCTCATAAAATAAATAAAATAATGCCTTAATATCCTTGGAATATAAATAAGTTATGAATGACTTGAAAAATGTTTTCCTCATTTTCAGGACTGATTTTTTTTGAAAATACCACCCCCTCATAAAAAAAGTTGACAAGGTTTTCAGATAATCTGTACAGCAAAATCATATTACCCAAATAAGAAATTGGAACTAAAGTTGGAAAGAGAAGAAAAAAAATACCTGTAAATCGAGAAACACTTTGAAAGTTGACTGTAATTCTTTATCAGACAGACATCTGTTAGGTCCGTATTCGCTGATCCACGTTAAAATATATTCTCTTTTGGCTTCATTATATCGTTTTACTGAACAATAATGTTTCTTGAATCTCCACCCAATATAAGGTAATGGTTTCAAATTATGAAAATCTGGTTTGCCACGTAGAGCCATCGACGCATACTGAAGAGCGGAATCTGAAAAAATGTATTAAATTATAAATAACTATCAAGTACAACAAAATTCTACTACTTAACAAAACATTTACCTTGGAATGATTCACAATAATTTTCAGGATCTAAAAATCTTTTCACCCACACAGATGACGATAGTATAAGATTCTCTAAAACTTGATTCATGTATTTCTAAAAACAAAGTTACATTGAAAAAAATTGTTTCCAATAGGTCAAAAACTTGACAGCAATAAATGTGGAATACTTGTAGTTTATTTTGTCGCTGTACAATGAATTCTCGATCGAAGTTACCGAAGATTTTCTTTGGTGGTAGCTCAATATCGTAACGTCGAGCCTCAATTTCTTTATCTAGAGCAACAAAATCGTTATATCGTTTGAATACAGTCCAGTGTTTACCGTTGTAGTATCCACGTTGAACCCGAATGACATATTCCTGTGGAATAAATGAAATACCTTGTATTTATTTTCTTCGACTATCGATGAAAGAAAATTTCTGATACATACTATGTGTCTATCCACGAGTCTATAAGTTTCAAATGTACAGCTTAACGGTAAAGCATCGTCGATGATTGTTTTGTGAGGAGGAGGCGCTTCGAAAACCTCCATTGATCTGATTTCATTGAAATTAATATCTAGATACAAACTTACACGCTTGGATATCACATACAGGCGAAATAGAAAACCCTGCCTGAAAGTCGGAGAAAATACAACCTTTGATTTTGAACCATGAAATAATCATTCGTAACCGCAGTGCTGAAAAAGCCTCAATTTAACTCGTAACCGCAGTGCTGAAAAAGCCTCAATTTAACTAACGAAAAATAAATTTCTTTCGCATTAAAAGATTTCATTCAAATCAATTCTTCTACATTCTAATTTCTATCCAGTATCCAATTCAATTTAGAAAAACTAAAATTTTCTCATTAGATTAAAAAAACTTATTCAAATTTCATACAGTCCTTTGTTACTTTTGCACATTCTGTATTTTATCGAGTACGTCCAATGGTCCAAACTCCAAGGACGTCAATTCGTAAAATTACAAACCCTTTTTGTGATTTCGAACCGATTGTTAAAACTGATAAGAATTTGATTTTCAGGTTCAGGTCACTGAACTAGTTCAGGTTCAGTTCAGAGGGTTTAGATTTGTTTTGCACAAGAATCTATGATATTGATATTGAAAAAAAATTATTTTTCTTGGTAATTTTGTAATGTTGAAATTGTTTGACAAAGTTAGAGCTGGAATTGAAAAACCATCTGCTGTCCCAAATGCCGTGATTACTAATCGTATTTCCAGGTTGAATGTAAGTAGCTTGAAAAATATCAGTCCAGATGAAGCTTTCATCGTTTCTATTCAGCATTTACAAGCAGATCCTTTGGAAGGCCGATTGTGAGTTGTAATTTTTGTTATTGCTACCACTTTTTCCTGTATTTTTTTTATGTTAAAACTCATTTTTTTGTTTTCTTTTAGCTTACTCTCAGGTAGAAGCGATGGATCTATATTGTTACATCAAATAAAAAATATATCCCCTTCTCTTACGTATCAGTGTAAAAGACTATGGAAATGTGGAAAACATGATAAAGAAGGCCATCGATACAGTGTGGAATGTATTCGATGGTTCCCCAACGATACAGGATTATTTGTCTCTGCTGCTTTCGACAAAAGATTGAAAATATGGGACACCAGTTCTATGAGATGCGTCGAAACGATTTCGTACGAAGGAAAAATATACAATTTCGACTTGTCTCCTGCCAAGCGAAGTGACAATTGTTCTGTAGCTGGTAAATACTTAATTGTATTTGTAAATTATAAACTGAGGGCATATGTGACTCGAGGCGATTTCCAAATTTTACAGTCCTGAGAAAATTCAACATGCTAACTTGGGATGAATGTTGAAGCTATGCCTGGTATTCTAACAATTTGAGCTAGAGATTAACCCCATGTCATTTGTGCTTCTAAATTTCATAAAGTTTAACAAATATAGCCAGTATTTCCTTCTCTGTTTCAGTTTGTTGCGACAAAGGCATCGTTTCTGTATTTGACATTAAGTCTGGTACTAACGTGCACACGTTAAAACATCATGTTGGAGATGTATTGGCTTGCAACTGGTCTCCGCTGGATGAGCACATATTATGCACTGGCGGCGCAGATAATAAAGTCCTATTATGGGATACCAGATCAGCCAAAAATTGTCTGATGAGTTTAAATCGAAGCAATTCTATTCAAATAACAATCTCCAATCCGTGTGTCAATAATTTCACTGCCCATTCTGGCTCTGTTAATTCAGTTAAATTCGTCAAAAATGGTCTGAAGCTGATCTCTTGTGGCACCGATAACGTTATCCGATTGTGGGATACGCTGAGTGGTAAAAATGAATTGGTAGACTACGATGATTTCGTGAATCACACGAAAAGAAGTGTTCATGTGGATATTTCGAGGGAAACTACTCCAGAATTTATTTACGTTCCGTCTGGAGATACAGTTAACGTTTACAATGTTGCAACTGGAGAACTGGTTAACAAGTTGAAAGGACATTTTAACAGCGTTAATTGCTGTTTTTATGAACCTTTCCAATGTGAATTGTATTCAGGATGTATAGATGGACTTATTATGGTGTGGCGTGATGAAAGCACGGAAGTGGTCGCTTTTTAATGAAAGTATTTGTGCCTTAGTATTGGCAAAGCTGATTCTTCATTGAAGAAGAAAAAATAATCGATTTGTTGATTGAATTTTCTGCAAAATATTTCAATTTTTTCATTCCCACTGAATTTTCTGCTGAAAATTTCCTTAGATGGGTCCTACAAACACCGTAGCATTAAGAAAAACGTAGTTGAAGTTTTCTGAACCTACCCATTTTCTTTGTTTTGAGTACTGATGGTTTTCATGTCAAGGATAGTGAATGGTTATTTTGAAACACTGAGTTTACAGGATAAAATTGCAAGGTAAATTACACCAAAAATAGTTAAAATCTCCTCACCACTAAACTAAAATTTGGATCAATCTGGTTGACTGGTTTTTAGCAGCAGTTATATTATTTGTTCCTGATGGAGGCTGGGTGTTAAGAAGTCCAACTTTTATTGTCTCCTACGCATTTTAGACTTTCATTTTTTTGTTATAAAATCTGTCAAATGTAGTAAATATAAGTCTTTTTTTCTTAAAAATTGTCTGCTGTGAGTACACTTGGGGGGGAAAAAAATCGACGAGGTATTCACTATTCAGATCTAATTCAAGTTTATTGTTCAATTTTAAGATGATTTCAGCCTCAAAATTGCAAGCGTTATCCTCTTGATTCTACAAAATCTCTGTTTTCATATCATGTAACTGAATTATTAAGAATAAAAATTTCTTATTAAAATTATTGTACTATAAATGAATCTGGATTTGTACAAATCGCAGAATTGAAATATTTTTATTTTGTCCTTATGTTTATTATTATTTTTAAATGTTATTGATTTTCAATAAAAAAAATTTGTTTTTCGTTATTCATCAATATTACAGAAGTGTATAAATCATTTCATTATTTGATCGTTTCGTTGAGTATTATTTTTTAGAAAGCTCCGTAAGATATGTGATACTTTCGATAGAAGGGCGATACTGAACTTAAAGCCACGGCTCATTTACATTGTCTCGGTTTTATTTATATTTTTTAAATAAAACAATACGAAGCAATCTTAAATATTTTTGATTACTTTTTCTTCAGTTTTGTTCTAAACTGGACTTGAGTTAGCTTCTTGGCATAAGTTCACAATCCTTTAACAAATATACGTACTTGATTAAATTTCTTAAAAGCTTACTCAATCTTCAAGTGAGAATTAATTTATTAAAATCGATTTATTATCGACTTAACAAATTTGAACGTAACGCTAAACAAATTCATGTTTATAGACCAAAAATCTAGTAGGTACCTACGTATTGACACCTAAAGTAATTTCAAAACGCTATCTGAAATTATTTATAAAGTAAAAAAAGAAAACCCAATATAAGGGAGCATAGAAAATTTGTTTTCCAACAAAATTAACAACAAACACAACGTAAAAAAAAAAACTAATAATAATGTAGAAGAGAATAAAAAAAAGGTTTGTAAATTCACGAAAACAAATGAGAAAAAATTGAAATTCACACACAGGCATAACGATCACTGATGTTGTAATTTATGGATTCTGGAAATAAGAACAAGGCACTAATTAAATTACGCTCAAGTACAATGGAAAAATGATTTAATTATAATATACTTTACCTGTGTACGTCAACATCTCGACCAGTTTCAACAAGAGACACATCTAAGGGAGTTAAGAAAATGAACTGTTTGGACGAGTTTTCAGTAGCGAACGACATCAACAGCTTGGTAATGGCTTTCCGATTTATAGCATCCTGAAAAGAAAGTCATATTATTACGCGATCACAGAGCCAGAAAATTACAGTATCTCATCTTACTATTACAATAATATAGTATTATTTTATGGCATCCGGACGAAACCGGAAAAATGCATTAAATTGCATTCTAGAGCAAATTAGTTTCATGCCTGGGTCACAATGAGAAACGTCGGTATTAATATTTCATTTTTAAATAATAACGAGGACCACTACGTTTCTTCTTATGCGTCTGACCAACGTTTATGTCGTAATTTTCATTTCTCAAGACTTCAAAAATTTGTAAATTCAAAAACAAATTCTATTTCGAAGTGACAATACGAGTACCGTCCGTAGCAAAAATAATAAACTATTCAGCATAGAGGGTGAAATTACGATGTACGTTTTATAGCATCTTACCATGAATACATCATATTCATCTAAAGAATAAAATGGTAATTCCATGTTGGACCATAATGCCATCAAGAAAGCGACAGTTGAAAATGATTTCTCGCCACCAGACAGCGATTCGGTATTCATTAGCATATCTCCTCCATCTGTAGGCACCATCAAAATATCCAGTTTCTTCTTCTGATGATCAAAATTGATTCGACCCTGAAATAATATGGCACTCAAGCTGGGGACTCTTGTAACGCTTATCAACATAAAAATTGCAGGCGGTACTTACTTTGTAATTTCTACAGGTAAGAACATCTTGGAATCGAGCAATTATAACGTTCGTGTTAATATCACGAATCTTGATTATGACTTCTTTTCTCTCTGCATACATTTTTTTCAAATCCTACAAAAATTTCGTATTATAAAATCAAAAATTTTCTACAGGGTTTAGTACACTTATCATTTTTTGAGAGCATTACGATCATTCTTTTATTTTATTTTCGTTTTTTCTTTTTTTACTGATTGTTGTAAAATCTGGATATGTGGCCCTGAAATAGACCCTTTTATGCCTTTCATTAATTTTGTCATTTTTCAGGTGACCCCAAAAACCTCTGTTTTAGAACAATGAAGATATGATTATAGGCGAAAATCGGCAAAAAAGCTAAAAATAAATAAAAATAAGAGTTGAATTATAATTTTTGCCAAGCACTAGACCAACTTTTTCAACAATATATTATGTAGTTAAAGATGTACTAGAGCCCTAATATTATGATTGTTGGGAGTACAAAATGCAAAGGAATTTAAAAAAAAAAGAAAAAAAAAGAACTTACATCGTGCATAGTTTTCGACAATTTGAATGATTCCGTAAAGTTTTTATGAGAATTTTTCCTGTCCCAATATTGTCTTTCGAAATCGATCTCCTCCGAACCGAGCTGTTTCACAGCTTCCTGAACGAAATATTCAATTTCTTTAATTTCGTCTTGAATCTCCGCTGTAGACCTGCACCGCATGGGTTTATATACTTATTAATATTAGTCGCAGGTAAATTACTAATAAAAATAAGGCAATTCAGTATAAGAGTACCTACCGTATAGTCTGACTATCTGTTCCATTAGATAACTGAGAGGCGGTATTTTCTTCAGTGTTTAGTCTACCTTGTGATTCGTTAATCCGAGATCGTAACGTATTTATTTTGGTGTTTTGCTCCTCAATCTGTCTTGAAAGCTGGCCAATTCTAACACGCAGCTGATTAACTTCCTGCTCAAGTTTCTCCTTTTCTTCCTGAACACGAAAAATTGTATTTAAATTAAGATAAAGCATTACGACAAAAAATCAGAGACGAGTAAAAGGTAAGCAAAAGATACGGCAGAGATTATGCTACCATCTAAAATACCCTGAAAAAGATTAAAATTTTTCAATCAGTCGACAATGGTGGATTTGGGGGAAACAAAAATGAAGGCTATTCAATTGCAATTCAAAATTACAAATGGATAGAATAATGGAATACATTTTTTCATCGACCATTTGAATGGGTGAAATCTGAAACGGATCGAGATAAAAATTGTCGCTTGGTTTCAAAAATATTGGTTTTTACTTTTCAATGATGGCGAATCTCTTAACAAGACAAGAATCGTAAGTGTATCATGCAATAATTGATGGATAATAGAGAAAATAGTTCTATAAACCCAGCAATGAAATGAAAACTGAAAAAAATAAACACTAACGGCGAAAGTTGATTGACGAGTAAAAGAATCGGCAGCATTAAGAGCATTTAGTTGATTTTTCAATGTCTCCAACGTTCCTTTATCAGCCTTAATTTCTTCGGCCAAAAGCTAAAATTGAAAAAATAATATTAATAAGAAATTCTTAACGAAAGAAATTTCCAAATTTCTCGGAAAAATGGTCAAGGGTGAATTAAATTTCCATTAAAAAAAATTAAATAAACATATCAAGAATTTCTTTTTTCATCAGTAAAAAAGCTGATCAACATTAAAATACTGAAATTTCGCGGTTCTATATCACGAAATCAATATTTCAAACCAGAAATTGTTTTTCCTCGAGTCAAAAATCCGACTTGATGAAACTGACCTTTTCTTCCAGAGAAGCACTAATAAAAATAAAAATTCAATCATACTCTTTTGTTGTTCTCCAATCCGTTGATTTCAGCCTCAATTTCCCTCAACTCCTCCATTTGCATTTGGAGACTCGGTGTTTCCATCTCAACGACGACTTTCAACTCTTGTATTCTTCTTTTGGCCTCTGCCACTTTCATATTAATGCTGTTGATTTCAGCCGACGTTTTTTTCACATCTTCGTTCGAATGCTGAAACTGTTGTTGAAGATCCTCAATTTCCCTACCGTCAGTTTCAATTAAATGTTTTTTAAGCTTAATTTCTTCCTTCAGTTTTCTGTAAGCAAATAAAATAAAAGGAATTAAACGATAAAAGAAGACTTCTATCAATGCCTCCGACAGCGAATATACCAGTGAAGTTTATTGAAACTGCGTTTCATATTGGGGCGGGGAATTTATCAAGAATTAAAATAATTCCATCAGTTTTATTTTGATACGACATGCTAGATATCAATATTTCATCTGAATATATTCACGACCATGCACAACCTACTACACAATTTCATAATTCAAGAATAGTTCGAAGGTTTTTTTATTTTATTCTCATAGTAGAAAACTGAAATTCTGTCATTGGCATTCACCATTTTTCATTCAATCAACAATAAAAAAATTACCGTAATAAAAACAGATAGTCGAAAAAACTGAAAAATATGAGAAATGTTTTCAATAAAATTATACGAAGAGCCACTGAGAAACAATCACTCACACAAATGACAAAACAATTGCTGGCATATTTCTCTAAACCAATAACATTGAGCTACGCATTTGTCAAGCTTACCTGGTTTGATCAGCAACAGATTTCTGAAGCACTCTGGTAATACGGGATCTCTCTTGGTTGGCATATACTCTGAATCCTGGTAAGTATTGATCACCATCCGTATCAAGAATCAGACGACATTTTCTGGGAATGTTTTCATCGCGACTGACAAAATTACGACAATCTTCTTTTTTGTCAACCAACAGAATTTTCTGGATTTCACGTGAATCGATGAGAAAATTGGCGACAACCGTATCACTTATGTTCAAAGCTCGAAACATGTTCATGTATCCAGGATGATTGGTTTCTATATCCGGTAGCATATTATCCCGACTCTAGACGGAGCAGAAAATATAGAAATAAGAATAGGTCAAATAAAGTATCGTAATCGAACGAGGTACTAAAATTAAACGTGTCAAGTGACAAAAATCAATTCTTGAGGGAAAATATAATACTAAATCAGGGCCGAGAGATCTTGTCGGCTTACATTAACTTTACTGTTGAGTACATTGGCTGAGAAACAGAAGATATACACAATACTTACTTTATCCTGGAACATGCTGCAATGAACCGTCGGCTTACGACCTTGGGTCACAACTTGATCGATAATGCTGTACAGAGTTTGACGGTCTTTAGAATTATTAACATAAAACGAAGATAACCAAGATATATTCAAGTTATTTTCAATGGTGTATATCCATTTTTCGTTCTTCACTTTCAAATAACGACCTAAGGAACAAACGATGGAATAGATAGTAGGTCGAAACACAGTAGAGTAAAACTGTGTCACACGATATACAAAACAAACCCAAGGGTCCACGTGGTGGCTGTGAAAATCGTCTTGCTCGTACGGCTTCATCAATACGTTGAACCAATGTGGCCATCCAAGGTGAATAACCAGATAAATTATTAGATTTTCCCAGACCTTGAAGGTGTCGCTCGAGATGACCTGAAACATGAAGACATGATAATCACCGTTATCTTTTCCAGGAGGTTAATAGTCAAATGAACAACTAATTACCAATTTGATCACGATTTTCTTCGATTGCTTGTTTTTTAAACCTGATTCGTTGAAGATAATGATCGGAGGTACTCTTCAGTCGAGCAACTTCCTCCTCGAGAATCCTTTTCTGTCCATCTAGGTTGGCCAGTTTTTCTTTCAACGTACCGATTTCCACCGACGCTTCGTCTTTCCTTTGGTTTAGTTCGTTCTCATCTCTGAAAATAAAATAAATCTTTCAACCACGAAATCTAATAAGATACAATTGTTTCCACACTTAATAACAAGAGACAAATTATAAAAAGACTGAGTAGTAAAAAATTGCCAACATGAAATCATTGCAAGACAACCGAAATACAAAAATAAAATATGTAGGTCTGCACAAATACAAAAAAATTTACAAATTAAAAAATACCTCTCGACATCGTCCAAAGATTTTTTTAGTTGTTGTCTATCACTCATTTTCGATCGAATCTTAGATCTGAACTCGTCCATTTTCATAATTTTACCATCATAAGCTTTTCTCAATTTACGACATTCATCGGTTAGAGTTTTCTTCTCTTCTTCTTTATTTTTAGTCTCGGTAAGAAGACCTTCCAAAATTCGAGCACGTTCTCTGTAAACAGGACAATTACATTATTACGAGAACAGTTTATTTTAATAGTTTCTAAAATAAGAAGCTTACTCTTTCTGAGCATTTTTTTCGTCTATTATAGTTTGAATTTCTACGATTTTATTTTCATAATCTTTCTTGATACCGAGTTGTTCGTCGCATTTTTCTTCTAAATTCTGAATTTCAATTCGTCTATCATTTACCTGGATTAAAGAGGAGAAAAATTATTAAGAAGTCGAGATTTTGGTCAAATCATTTTGGGGTTTGACACTTTAGACAAAATTCAATGATTTTGGATACATTTTGAAGACGCGTTGAACTTTATTGCTCACAATTGTTAAATATCTGGAATATGTAAAGGGTAATACGCTGTATTCTTACAAATTAAAAAAATTAGAATTAAAAATATTTTGTAATTGCACGGGTGGTTTTCAGAAAAACTTGAAATTTTTTTTTCGGTCCTATCATTTTTTCCCTTTTATTATTCTGTTCTCCATGTTTTAATATATGCAACCATTTCTCCAAGTAAGAATGACTTGAGCACTATATGAAAATTAAACGATCCGGAGCGTATCACCAATAGGAAAAGCTTGAAAATCATTCATAAATAACCAGCAAAATACAGCTTCATATTTTCAGTTTTATGAAAATACACACGAATAATTCGCTCATTTAATGCAAGAGTGACACATCTGCCATGTAAATCTTATGGACTATGTGTCACTCTTGCATTAAATGAGCAAATTGTGTAAGTACATCACTTTATGTTTTAAACTATAGAACAAATTGTTAATACGATTTTACCTTACTCCACATCAGTTCATTCTCAAGTTCAAATTTTTTCCCTTTCTGCTCTTTCAGCTTTTCGGCCAATTCAAATTTCTTCGACATTTTCTCGATTTCCTCTAGTACTTGTTGTGTCGCCTGACATAAACTATGTGTTATAACAACAGAATAGGAACATAAAAATAAAAAAAAATTAGGACCTATACCTTCTGTTTAGCATCAATGAGCATTTCCTGCTCAGCGATTTCACCACTGATTTTACAAAGTAAATCTTCAGCTTCATCTAACAGCGTTGCTTTTCTGAACAAAGCGTACTTAGCTTCGGCTTTGTTAGCAGCTAGGAAATTTCGAGCCATATCTTGGTTGAGAACTGAGACGGGATTATTCGGTTGAATTCGAAACCGCTGTAAGATGCTCTCAAGTTCCCCTTTTTTATTTGATATAAGTTTTCCTAAAATTTTAACATATTTTATCGTAATACGAAGGTGAAGAATAAAGATAAGACGTAGATGGTAACAAAAAATAGCATACCCCATTTGTTGTAAATTCGGTACGACGATGAACCAGAATTAATGGTTCGAATAATCTGTATTTCATCTCCGTATTCAGTAGGTTTATAAGCATTCATTCCAGTATTGGATAAGGTTATCGTAATACTACCGGAATTACAACCATGTTTTATTAGACCTTCGAAATAATTGAAACTAAATTTAGTATTTGATAAAAAACCCAATACCGACGAAGAAAAAAATAGAATAATTTACCGTCGATCTTAGAACTTCTATTTGTCTTCGAAGCAACTCCACCGAGGCCGATGACGATACCCGTTTGAACAGCACTTTTCCCGCTACCATTGCAACCGGAAATGAAATTTATTCTTGGATTGAATTTAAGTTCGAAGTGCGAATGACACATAAAGTTCAATAGTTTAATTTTCTTGATAACTCCAGCAGAACTCTGATCAAACAAATAAACATAATGAAAAGAATTCTAAACAAAATCAAGGATTAGTCAAAACATACCTTGAAGAATCGAGAATCGATGCTATTATTCAAGGCAGGACTAGCCACTTGAGACTTCGAGGAATAGTTGAGTGATTCCTCAGCCTCTCTTGTTTCAACTGGCTGCGATAATGGTTGGAAAGGTTTTGCAATTCGTCGTCGTTTGGGTGGACGAGGTTCATTCGAATCATTTTCGGCGTCCGACATTATCTGTTATGAAAATAAAATGAGTGAGAACAATCATTACATTTGAGTAAAAAACGTATAAAGCAAAAAATAGAATCTCGAGGCAGAAGACATACTAAGGTTTGAGACACGAACATATGATTAAAGAAATAGAATCAGTAACATTACATTACTACACACACAGAATTTTAGCGGGTTGTAATTTTAAAGGAATAATATACTCCGAATTCCGATAAAAAGCGAAAACCAATTCGTTCGTCCAACACATTAGACACAAAAGCGAGGGGAATTATGGCATAGCAGACGCAGAGTATTACAAATGATTAAATTAATCCGTGGATGAATCATTTTTCATTTCAAATTCAATCCTGTGGAAATAAATCCGCATAGAACTTGCACAGAAAAGCAAAGTGGCGCCTTTTCTTTACACATATTTTCCCGCTTTGCATCATTTTCATCATGACGTCACGTCAGTCATCCTTGATTCTTCTCTGTGATTTCTGTCGCTGTCCTAATTCCCAAATAAGAAAGGATAAACATATGACTAGAATATTCCAATGAATGAACGTTATTTGAACAACTAACCAATGGTGATTGAATAATTAATCACGTGTTCATCTTTTCTTATTTGCAGCAGATTTTATTATTGGACTGTTTTTCGGTTTTAGCTTTTATCTAGTAGAACTGATAAGAAAATGCCAAATTTTCATTTTCTTTTCCAAAGATTTTTCACCTTAGCTACTTGCGTACTGCAAAGCTTTAAATCAAATGAATCTTTATAGTTTAATGTCCTTCATGTTCTCAGTCATGTTTTAGATTTAATAGACTATGTATTTTCCTATAGGATGGCCGAAAGTACTGAAATTGGAAAACGATTCCAGTTCCCTTCGAGAGATATGCAGCAACAAAGACAGAATATTATTTGCGATCCTCACCGATAGCTCCCTCAGTATTTGGTATTGCAAGGTAAAGCGCTGAATATTTCATTTCTCTAACCTGTAACGTTTTCAATTTCTTTACCCATTATTCTTCCACCTCAATATGTCTGTAACTTCGTTATTTCGATCTAAGGTACTAGTAAAATTGATGAAAACCGATTTCCTTTTAGTAGTTTTACAGATCATTCTCTTAAGTGTTGACTAAGTTTACGGACGAAATTTTCATCTTGTTAACCCAACGTTGAGAAAGTACAAATAAAACACTCATCTTTCTCAATTTAAATTTTAAAGAAACATGTAAAGTTTGTGTTGATCTAAATTACGCTGAAAATAATGAACGAAGTCCCAAAATTTCATGATAATAAGCATTATTCTTCCAATGTTGAGGGAATAATTTATAGTAGAAGGCATAGAACCAGTCTTCAATTTGTATGAATTAAAAAATTTTTTTTGGCTATTCCTACTATTTCCTGAAATTCCCACACCTTAGAAAATGTATCGTTAAGTTTACGATTTTTACCCTTATAGCCATGTCTTCCCTTGGTATCATCTGTTCGTTCCGAAAAATCTGTCAATGATTTTGGGACAAATGAAAAGATAGAATGGCGTCCAGATTCGTCTATGATAGTGGTTTCCGTAAGTATTCATTTTAATATTATTTCTAAATGTGTGAATAGTTTGACCGAATCTGGGTGATTAGTTAATGGCCACGGAATAAATTACCTCTAAACTGAAAATATAATTTTTTCAATTGACAGACCTCTGGTGGATACTTGATATTTTATAAACTGGGTGCCGATGACACTGTGAAAACTGTTTACGATTTAATCGATTCCCCTACTCCCAGTTTGAAACGAGATTGTGCTGAATTATTTGTGAAGGAAAATATTCCTTCTGTTCATCTAAAACCGGTATAGTAATAGATTTTTCTTTAAAAAAAAATAGCTAGTCTGATCTTCAAATTCAAATTTTCGGTTTTCGTAGGAAAAGGAAGTACACGTTGGAGGCAAAATTGTAACGATGGTATGTATCAGAGATGAATTAATGATTTCTACAGTACACGGACACATACTTCGTTATCGCTGGGATGGATCATTAAATCGAGATTATTGTTTGGATTTACGTAGAATACCGTTTTGCATTGACAAACAAGTTTCTAAAGGTTGTATTGCCTGTCATTATTGTAACGTGGTTCTGTATTTAATTTCTAATGTATTTTCATTTTCATACTTTTTTACAGCATTACCAATTTTTGAACAAAATAAATTTGTTTGTAATATTGATTATTCACCTCTGGTTGGTGGTTTCACTGTGGTCCTAAATGATGGCAGAGCTGCTGTATTAACAGCATCATCACTCAAATTTGATCCTAATGTAATTATCAATCATATTTTGCTGTTTTAAATTCAAGAGTACTGGAATACTTATCAAGTTATTTATGTCGCAGGAGGTACAAGGCATATGGGCTCCAAATATTGAAGATGCGACATGTTGTTGTACAAATCATAGATACAGACTGATTGTATTTGGCCGAAAAAAGTAAATTATATTTAAAATTAATATGCTCGAGGTGTTTATCCATACAGGATGTGGAAAACATTTACAAATATGAATGGTAACTGATGTTTGCAGGATGTGCACCCAGAAAAAAGTTTTACCTACTCATTTTCATTACTTTCTAATATCACGAATATGTTAAATTGTTCAACTCTGAAAATACCTTCGTAACAAATTCAATTTTATTTTCTCTGATTTTCACTTCCTTTCGTTCATGACAAATATTTTTTGATTGTCAAGCATTTCGCTACAACATAGTAAAATCAAGTGAAATATTTTTGAACATTTTCTGAACATAGTCATTAAAAAAATTAACTTTTTCTCTACTCATCCAAAATCTATGTGGTACTTTATAAAATGAAAATTTCTTCAAAAAAAGCTGACGAGTTTCCGCAGAGGTTCATCTCAATTTTAATTAAATCAAGAAAGCATGATATTTTTTTTCATTTTCATTTAACTCAGTTTTAAATTAATTTTTTTTTCTAGTTCCGAAGCCGTTATATACACCATTGACGAACAGACAGGTGGTTTAGAATTATCACACACTCTAGTTGTTTCCAGTCAAGTGTATCCAGGAGAAGTTGGTGCTGTGCAAAGTTTAAAATGGTCGCCAGATGGTTGTGCACTTGCTCTTTCCTGGTCGACCGGTGGATTTTCTGTTTGGAGTACTTTTGGGGCATTATTAATGTGTAGCTTGGGATGGAATTATGGATTGCATGTAGATCTATCAAAGTATAATCCTCTTCGAATTTCGTCTATGGTGAGGCTTTCTAAATAATTTTTAAATATTTCACTAATCATTTGTTCTAACTTGAATCTCATTTTTATAGGAATGGGCGGTTGAAGGTTATCAACTGTGGATGACAAACAAAGGAGGTCTAACTGAAGCAAATTCCAGTGTTGGTGATTGTATTGTTCAGTACGAATTTTTAAAAAGTGCCTTGACTGTTAATCCTTGTATGGTAAGTTGAATTAGTTGACTGTTTTCAAATTTAGCGAGACAAATTGTTCAAAGTAAAGTCAATTAAATGCCTTCGTCGTCTAAGGGTAGAATTAAGTTCGTAGTTGAATTTGATCCCTCGTCGCACAATTCACCCCACTATCTAAAAATGGACAATTTATCATTTTGCAGAGCCATCAAACGCACTTGTTTCTCCAAGGAGCCGATAAACTTTACGTGAACTTAGGTTCCGGTGGTTTGACCAAAGTCTACCAGATGCAAAAACCATCAGATTCTTCTAAAGATTGTGTTACAGTAATTAGCACCTTGGTTGAAAGTAAACAGTGGGTTATTGTACCGTTACCGCCAACTTATCTGTCCACAAATTGGCCTATCCGGGTATATTATACGACTTTAGAATCATTAGAATGTACATTTGACTTCAGTTGATTGTATTTAAATTTTCTGCTCTAGTATGGTGCTATTGACGTTGATGGGAAGTATATTGCAGTTGCTGGTCGATTTGGATTAGCCCATTACTCCATGATAACGCATAAATGGAAATTATTTGGCAATGAATTGCAAGAAAAAGACATGGTCGTCACTGGTGGTTTGTTATGGTGGAGGTAAAACTTTGGTTTATTTTATCCCGCTCCGTTGGATTGTCCTAATAATACAACATGTTTGTCTAGATCGTGTATTATTGCCGGTTGCTTCAGTATTCCTGATGATTCAGATCAGATTCGTGTGTATCCTCGTGAGCCTAGATTGTCTAATACGTTCATGACTACGGTAACAGTGAGCAGTCAAATTTCCCTCATCGATTGTTTATGGGATAAACTAATAGTATTTTGTGCCGATGGCAAACTCCATCTATATCATATGGGAATTGTTGAGGCTAATACATCTGGTAAGGGTGTAAGATTTAAACTACTATTATTATTTCATTCTCGAAACATATCGCTCATTTAATTCAACAACGTCACGACTCAAAAAATTATAATTTTCGAGTTGAATGTATGAAGAAATTTTTTTTAATGTCTGCTTTAAGATGATATAACTTTTTTTTAAAATTGAAAATTTTGAGATGTGATGTTGTTGTATTAAATGAGCATTATTTCCGGTCCAGCTTGGAGAACATGATGGTTAATATTGATACAAGGGTTGCTTTCTAATCTCCTTTGGTGACAAGCCATCAGAAAAAGTTTTCCTTTTCTATTTGTGTATGCAGTTTATATGGTTCATCAGGCTGGCGATATGTTAGTAGCTTATAATATATTTGACTAATTCATTTGTAGTCTTTTTGATTAATGGTTGCATAACTACTACAAATCTACAAATGCGTAGGAATGGGCGAGAAGATGAACGATTTGAAATTTAATTTTATCAATTTTCAATTTCTATTACTTGATAATTATTTAATCTGAAAAAGTCTTTCCTTTTACTGGGTTCTTGTGAGCCAGTGTTCTTACCACAAGGCCAACTTCCTAAGCCTTGATTTAAATCATTTAAGTTGGGAATTAGAAGCTGGTTATCGTTTAGAAAGATTTCATTTACTAGCTGAAAATGTATTTGTTCTTAAAACTTGACCACCATCGCCTTTATTTTGGAATTCAGTTTTGAGCTAGAATCCAGTTTAGGTAATTTTATTTTGTTTCTATTTTACAGGTAACATAGTAGTTGATCTCGAGTGTACTCAGATGATAGATATTTCTGCATTGTGCATACACCCAGCTTGTGTTATTTCGGTCACCCTAACAGCTTTGAAATCAGAGCCACGTTACTCCGAGCAGAAAAGTAATAATTTTGTGTTGAATGTTAGCGGTCGCTTGTTGTTGGTGAATCAGCAAGATGTGTTATTTCAGGTAATTTTGAGGTTTGAAAATGATTTTGAGTAATAGTCAAATCGATGTAATAGTATTTTGGTTCGATTTTATAGAATAGTCACGTAATACCTGCACCGATACTATTAGCGTCGTGTGTGGAAAGCGTCTGGGTGCCTAGTAAATTTCGCAAAGAGAAGCCACATTTGACCGAAGCTCTGTGGCTGTTTTGCGGCTCACATGGCATGAGGGTGTGGTTACCGTTATTTCCTAAAGACGGTGACAAATCACATACATTCATGTCGAAACGAATTATGTTGCCATTTAAACTGAAAATTTATCCATTAGGTACGGTTCACGTTTAATTAATGTTTTTAAAAATGAGATTTTCGTCTGACATTTTTTCTCCTTCATTGTAGCCATTCTCTTCGAAGATGCCATTTTATTAGGAGCTGAAAACGATACCACTTTGTATTCAACGAATCCCAATTCCGTTTTCTCGTTGCCTTTTAATATTCTCGAAAGAACGGTTAGTATATCATTTCTGTCCCAATTTCATCAACAATAATTATATTATTTTATAAGAGTATTATTCAAATTTTGTTGTCTACAGAGTCAAGTTTATTTGCATCAAATTCTAAGACAGCTTATTAGGCGAAATCTTGGATTTCATGCATGGGAGGTTGCTCGTTGTTGTGAGAATTTGCCATATTTTCCACATTCATTAGAACTGTTATTACATGAGGTATGTTGTATATGTATTTTGTGAGAACCAGATTGTGTATTGACTGCTTAGAAAATAAATTTCATACCCACAAAATGTTCAAAATTTGAGTGTTGAATAAATTTTCAAGTCGTGTCATAAAATTCAAGAATCCGGTGCATGATTACTTCCTTAATTTGGCAACACCTATGTTTTTTATTTTTAGCTGTAACTTGATAAACATTCAAATGTAGAAATTTTTCAAAAAGAATCTTCAATAATTTCTTTGCATTTAATGTTACCAACTGAAAACTTTCACGTCCAACAAAAATCTTTGAATTTTATTAAAACCTTTTACTTTCTCAAATGCACTAAAATGCTTCAACAGCTAATTTTTAATAATCACCTGTTAACGATTGGTCTGAAACTTTTTTGAACCTTTGCTAATTTTCCTAGCGACTTGACTGTAAATATTCACCAAAGTTATACCTTCACTGGAACATACTCGTATTTATGCTGTAATTGTCCCTTTCCAATTTTGTGGAACAGGTACTAGAAGAAGAAGCGACAAGTAAAGAACCCATACCTGATGCTCAACTACCTAGTGTGATAGAATTTATTCAAGAATTTCCAGTATATTTAAAAACGGTGGTCCAGTGTGCCAGAAAGACGGAAATAGCTCTTTGGCCTTATTTATTTTCTGCTGCGGGAAAGCCTAAAGATTTATTTCAAGAGTGTTTGGCGAAGGGATATTTGGAGACTGCATCTTCATACTTAATTATATTACAAGTAAGATTCATTAATTAGTTTTTTTTTCAATGATCAAGAAGTTGCAGCTCGTAATTTATAATTCATCTTTTTACGCAGAATTTAGAATCGTCGTTCGTCAGTCGTCAGTATGCAGCGTTACTGTTGGATGCAACTCTCGAAGGTGGCAAATGGGAATTGTCGAAAGATTTGGTTCGATTTTTCCGTGCTATCGGTAAAACAAATTTATATTTGGTAACTCGAAACTTCTATTATGTCCGAAATTTTTATTCGAATTTGATTCAAACAGATCCGAACGATAATGATAACAGGAGCGTAGCTCCGTGCAAACTCAATTCCAGTTCGCAGCCCAGCACTGTTCAGCCAAATGAAGAAGATTTATCGTTTCTGTTGGGTTCGATGCAGGTATTTATTGCTGCATTAGCATATCAACTTTTCCCTCTTCACGAGCTGATATATGCATGTCGCTCACTAATCAGGTTACTCGAGGACGAAGTTTTAGCACTGCGACACAGCCAAAAGTTGAATCAGTTGGAGCCAAATCAGTAGCTGGTCAGTCTAGCTCTAGCGGTCGGAGTCAAGTACGAAAGAAGTCGGCTCCGTCATTTCCAAAAACAGAAAAAGGGTAAGACTGACTGAAATAAGTCCCATTTGGCATGAGTTTATGGACGAAATACCAATGTTTTGAATATTTCAGAGTCGAAGTTATGATTCCCAGCGAAGAATTTTTTCTGGACGTGATACTGCAACGTCATGCCAGACGACTGTTGGCCACTCATCGCCTACAGGCGTTGGGCTACTTCGCTGCTCATTTGGACTTCCGTTTAGTTGAGTGGTTACATCGAGAGCGAGAAGCTGCTGCCAAAGTTGACAACTTTATTAACGCGTTGAAACATTTGCACTCCGAATTTTCGTGGCCATATCCAGTATTATCCCAGCCGCTGAATAGTTTCTTGCAGAGAAAACTATCATCGGTTTCCTCAGGTAAAGATAATCCTTAGTATTGCTCAAATGTCAATTATTCAATTTTCTTCTTCAAAAAAGTTGCTCACTGTTTCCTCATTGGTCTCTCATCTTACGTGTGAACAGAAAAGTCATTAAGATTTCTAGACATATGATCGAGCTCTTGTTTTCATCTAAAGAAAACACTCCGAAATTGGATTTCCAGTTTTTGATGATATGAGAGACTGGAAATGATATTTCCTGGGATCTGTCCTCCAAAATTCTCCTTGAGTTAGATTCATTCATTGTCATAAACGTTGACTTTTTTTTATATTCAATTTGACTATTTTTGCTGCAATATTTTATTTTATCTCTTCTTGTCTTCCAGCTTCAAATAATATTTTTTTCGAGAAAAATCCTTCATTCCCTGTTATGCAAAACAATGACATTAATAGCGCTATTGGTGATAGTGGATACATGAGTTGTCAGGATCACATTCCATTACGATCTAACGATGTACACGTGCAGCCTCATGTGTTCGGTATGTGTTTGAATCGATTAATAACTCAATTTATAATCCACAATATTGTTGTTTCTCTTTTACGTACTATCGTTTTTATATTGTTAATCAACAGCTGTAGATTTTGGAATAATTTCTCTTGTTCCACTTCAAAATGTTTCTTCTTTGAATTAATTTTCTTTTCTGTTCGTCTTTTATTCAATTTTTGTAGTTAAATTTGAAGATAAATTACTCTCTATGGGTACGAAAAATTTCGTTTTCTTTTCCAAAATACACAACAGAGTATTCTCACAATTTCATTCTGTTTATTCATTTAGTATCTCTCTTATTCATATTCTTTGACAACTCTTTCAATTCTCTCGAATTCCCGCAGATGTTCGCAGTGTTATTAGTGAAGGCGATGAAAGCTCTTGGTGGGCCGAAGAACAAGAGCATTGTTCCACTGATAGCTGGAATGACATTCCAAGTGTTCATGTTTTAGAACAATTATCTTCTGAATTGTCCTCCAGAGGATCCAATAAAGCTGATGTTCAACTCAGGTGAGCTTCGTGTATCTTGAGCTGTTGGTATTTTTTATTATAGAACGATTTTTGATTATCTTTAACGGTTCAAATACTTCGTACTATAGCAAAGTACAGTTTTAGTATCTTTTCACCGAAATTTCAATTCAGTTTGAATTCATAGTATTTATTCATTCGTACATTTTTAGTTACACAACTTGGAAGTGTAAACTATAAAATTTAAGTGCCAATTTTCTCTTTTTCAAGTCTATTCCGACTGTGGTAGATTGGCTTGAGAGAATGAATAGCCAATATATGCATGGGTTTTCGAACATTCAGTTGGATTTTATATTTATTAATTTCATTGAATTCCATGCTCATTATTCGGTCAATTTTGAAACCGATTTGAAAATTAATCATACTGTAGAGTTAACTGTGCAACTTGAATAATTTTCTTCATATTACAGGTATTTACTTCAAATTTTTATGGAAGCTGGTTGTTTAGAATGGTGTTTGGTTGTGTCAGTGCTGCTCCGTGATGTCCTGGCCATACACAGAGTTAGTAACGCAGCTCGATCTCCTGATCAGAGTTATGATGCTGTAGTTCGATTAAAGGAAGGTTTTCTTACACTGCTGCAATGGAGTAACACCGAATGGTGAGTAATGATTCTTTATCATTATTTTAATAAAATCGCTTGGACAGTACGCTCCATTCGAAAAGTATGATCTTCTTTCTATGTACCATATTGACGTTTTTATCAATATTCAACTACAAATCCAGTTTCATCGCATTTAAAATCATCACTTGTCTAAATCTAATACCTGCTAAATGAAAACTTGTAAAATTTACAAAATAACAAAAAATAAAAATCTTAAAACCCAGAGCACCAGGCATCTACTATTTTAGGTCCCCAACAAACTAAACCATCGAAAAAGAATGGGGGAAAAAAAACCAGAAGCACGCATATTTTAGGCTTCGAGTAAAACAGAATGGATATTCTCTGGCTATGCAAGTGAAAAAAGCCTTTACCACGCAGGCAACACAGTTCTGGAATCTTAAATACAGCCCTGTTTAGGATAGAGTAATTGTCAGTTTGATTCTGATGTAGTATTCATTTATATTGGTATTTTTGGAATCTTGAAATCACGAAATGAAAATCTATCTTGGAAATTCTTATTAATTGTTCACACAGTTGAATTCTCTTGTCGAATGAATCAACGTTTCTGTCATTCAGTCGATATACTCGTAGTTGCACCCCCTAAAACTGATTTCCCTCGCGTACCAACGGTGTTTACATTGAATTAATTTTTCAGCATCGGCTATAAACCGCTAATGGTTGTCGCTTGTCAATCGCAAGTGGCGGTGTTGAATAAATTACTTGCCACTAAACAGCGAAATGTAACACCGCCACCAACTGCCAGCCCTGCAGTGAGGACACGTACGCTCAGCTCGAGTTTCGACAACGCCAGTCAATCTGGTTCGCATTTGGGTCAATTTCAGTCTAACTCGAATTCGCAGCTCAACTCTTCGGATGGCTCATTGTTGCTGGACGAGGCGAACTCGTCCACCGTTTCGGATAGCAAATCTAACGAGGATACAGTTTCCCTTACTAGTCAAAAATCATCGTCTTCGTGCGTTATTAGTTGATCTTACAACAACATCGTTTGGAAATTTTTAATTATTATACGTGTCATTTTGCTCGTCCGCCCCTCCATTTTATGTGAATTTTTATACATAATTTAACGTTGAACTGAACTCGATCGAGGTACTTTAATAAATGTTAATAAAAATAATATTTGTCAAATCATTTGTCTACCGTCGTTGAAACATTTACGTTTCATGCGACCGCAATCAAAATTAAATTTGTGATAATATTATAGATTAATTTGTTATGTTTGTTAACATTGTTTTTTCGCCTTCCCCTATGAATTTAAGTAATAACTGGAAAATACCAATTTCTGACACCTACCTGAATATTATTGTGCTAATTTATTCGCGTTTAATAGTTCACTTTGTAGGTTTTAATTCAAGTATTATTTTGTAGACAAATTAACTATGTCAGTTTTGAAATACAAGTTGTTGTGAAAATGTTAGTATAAATTTTGTTATCTCTGTTCCAATTTTTTATTGTTTATATTATAACATTCTTATAGAAAAATATAATTTCAATGTAAAAATGTCAACTACTTTTTTTTCTCCAAGATATTATAAAACTTTTACTGTGTTAATTATTAGGTAAGATTTATACGTGTTCAATTTGTTAATGAGGGGTACAAAAAACTCTGGAGAATTTATCGAGATTAAGCCATGTTTGTAAAATTATGCACCTTCGAATACCTAATTTAACTTCTGTAAGTTTCATGTTTAATGAAGTACCATTAATAGTCTAGAAACATTGGACAAAAAAAATTCTTACCTGAAAAAAATTGACTTCAAGTTAAATTTTTGGTTGTATTCATTGCCCTCTATAACATATCGTAAGTCCCCATGAATAGGGGTGGCTGGACGTCTCTTAATTGTGGAAATTGTGCTTCCCGAATCAGTTTTTCGGCAATAACTCAAGTTAATAGCACAAATCAAGAAAATTACTACCGTACAAAAAGATTCAGATAATATCAATTTCGGATAAAGAAGGTTATTAGTGAATTTCACGCATGGCTCTTAGAATATAGCCATAAAATGACCTTTCAACTATAATTGCATAAAAACCAATAAATCGAGAGAGAAGGTGAAAAATGCAGTCGAAATAAAAAGGAAAGTGATCAAGTTTGAGCCACTGAATCCAAAAATGACATTAGTTTTCTTTTATTACTTTGTCTAAACTTTGAGTAACTTTCATAAATATTGCAGATAGCTTAAAATTGGACACCTGTTTTGGAAAAGGCACTACTAAATCTCCATTAACTTTGAACTAATTCATCCCAGTGGTCGCATTATGAAATTTCAGTAATCGACCGCCACATAAGATGTGCTAATTTTTAAAGAAGATTTTTATCTGAAAAAATGTTTTCCACATCCTGTATCATTAGGCTATAAAGCTCGCACCGAATCACAGTTTTATCCCCTACGGTCCTCTTCACGCCTCCATACTTTGTTTACATTTATATTGTTCTTGAGCTATTATCATTTTCCTCGTATTCCATTATTAATCTGCATGTCTCACGCTCATATTTTTGAAAAAGAGATGGAATTTTTCCTCATTTCGCGCTGCATATGAACTATTAATGGCGGTCACTGGTTAATTGCGAGTGTGTGTGTTAAATAAATTAGTAGCAACAAGACAATGTGATGTAACAACTCTTCCGTTATTCGCACCGTTCCAGTCAAAATAGATGTGCACGAAGGGTATTGCATGTAGTGCTCTGATTATGAACAATATAAGAGAATTCATTCATTATTTCCCTCTATTACAAAGAATTAAGCCCTGTAAATGTTAACGCGAATTAGGTATAGCTCTTTGCCATCGGGTGCGACGGAAGGAGGGAATAATATGAAAAGCTAGCCCAAATTTTGCAGCCCTCTTATGATTTAGGTGAAAAAATATGAAACCAAACTGGTTTCAAGTTACAATACAAATGCACTGGCCTAATCAATAAAATTGATTGTGAAAATTTATTTCCTCATATTTTTAAACTACTATACAGAATAGGGCGGGAAGTACAATACTATCTGAGGTGGAGTTCCTGCTTGAATTGGAGGAGGGTGAATGAATATTTTAAGCGCAAACGTTTCAAAATAAAGGTACTTATCGAAGATGAATAAATTTTTCAAATTTGACACAGCAGTCCCTTTAATTTTGAACTGAAGCAAAAAGTTTTTTGATTTGTTACAGTGAATTCGATTTACTAAAACTGGCTGCCAACTCAAACTGGGACAGATTTCTATTAATTTATTCGAATTCTTTGGGCGAGTCTAGCTTCTTGGAGAAAACAAAATCAAAGACCAATCTAAAATTTCATTTTATAAATTTTGTGAGGAGGCGTGAGAAAATTATCTTGTAATTAATCATAACATTAAACTATGAACTATTTCAGACCCTTCGTTCTTCCTTTATTTTAAAAACCTTGATTACGAAACATTTTAACACTAGAAGTACCATGTGGTGTCATATACGACACCACTCAAAATTTTGAGATGGACTTCTCAAAGGACCAATATTTTGAGAACCCCGGATTTATGTCATACGACGCCACCTGGTCCTTTGAGGTTACTCTTGTGGTGTCATATATGACACCACCCGCTCCTTTGAGTAATCGAGTAAAACCTGGTATTTCTAGTATTAATATGAATACAATGTATTTGTAAAACAAATTCATTCTTCAACTGATGACTTTCTCTTGTACTCTCATCATATTGAACTAACCAATAGAAGACTGACGAAAAAATTGAATTAATTTTTGGGTGAGCAGCGAGTGTTATTTGTTAGTTAGCAAGTAAAATAAAGCTCTTGCGAACAGGGGTGCTGTGATCCCCCAAGGCTTACGAGGAGTGCCCCCCTCCAGATCAAATAGAAATGATGACAACCCTACCCCCCCTCAAGGCGCGAGAAAAAATTTTTGGTATTCGATTATCTTTGAAATTCTTTTCTAAATTTGAAAAAAAAATGGGCCCCCCAGAATCGTCAAGGAGGAGTTGCTCCTCAAGATCATGCCTTCACGGCACCCCTGCTTGCGAAGGCTTTGATTTAGGATATTGTTTTGAATACCAATAGTACTAGGTCCTTTACCAATTTAGGGCTTAACCAAACTAGTTGGTGGCGAGGGTTAATATCGACCTTAATGCTGAAATGTGCTAATCCATTAATCCACTGTAAAAAATTTACGAGAGTTGAGAAATGAAGTGTTGCGTACAGCACTTTTTGGCAAATCGATATGGAATTTACTTGAAAGGTGACAAGTGACTTTGAGAATAAGGAAAGGTAAAACCTCGTTCTGAACATAAATAACAAGTAGCAGTCGACCAAATTTTTTTTCAAATTTCTTTTCCAAAATTGATTTTGTTTGCTATAACATTATTATATGTATTTTTTTTTACGAACCGAATCTAATTATTTAAAACGGACAAGAAATTTCAGGTAAGTACCACCTACTCTGTTTTCATTGCTTCGTATTTCGGAAAATGACTTAGACGCCTTGCTATTGGGCCAAAATAAATTCGTAAAATTGAAAAAATAATAATTTCATTACAAATAATGTACAGTCTATTCTCTTCATAAAGGCGCATCTGTTTTCTCACTCGAAAATGTGATTAAGAATGGAAAACATGCGCTTGCGCTTAAATCGTCAAGAGATGATGAAAGGAAAAATGAAAATACAAGCTGATATCTCACAATGGAAAAAACTATCCCTATCTTTAGTATCGCGTTATTTGCACTGTGTGGTGGATGGTGTCCAGTGTGCTGCTTGTATTGTCATCATTGTTCGAGGCATTATTAACTTTACGTAAAGATTTGTACTCATCAGCTTTTCGAAAAATTGAATGTTGAGAAACTATTTTAAAACGAATGTTTCTTATGAAGTTTTGCAATTTAAACTTTGTCGTGTAAATTCGTAGTATTCGTGTTCTTGAGTGAAAATGATGTGATGGTGTTTTTGTAAAATTTCGGCGTTATGACTTTGTGCAATGGTTTGGATGTAGATCTGCAGAAAGATGGCATGAATAGAAGGTGAGTAAAATCCACTTTTTTTTTTTGGCGAAAATTATTTTTCATGAACAAAATATTTGTTGCATGAATCATGGGCTCGTAGTTTTGGGGCACACTCGGTGGTGCGCTTCTACCAAAAAAATTGGAAACTTCTTATCATAATTCTGTTTTTGATGTTTTGTGTTTCATTGCATTCACTAGTTTAAAAAAAATTATTGTGGAAGAAAAGAGAGAATGAAAATCTTATACTTTACAGGAGCAACCCTACAGCTGAGTAATTCCTTTATCATTCTAAAATTTTTGTTCAGTAATTGATAGTACGTTTATCAGTATCTTATGTGGGTATGAGTTCTTACTTCTTACCAAGGGTATTTTGTGTATTATAGTTACGAGTACATGTGTATTATACTCATCGTTACAATAAATTGATGCATCCTCCCACAACAGCCGAATCGACAAAATACATGGCAACTTTTAAGTTAAACAATAGCAACTTGAAGGAAATTCATAGAATTTTTCAACTGTTTGACATGTATCACTCATTGAGGTTCATCTGATCAACTTTTTGAGCCTCTCATTAATTATAAATAATTAATTCTTCGCATTTTCCGGGGATTAGGGTACACAAACAGAAAGAAACTATTTTATATTATTCTTAGAATATAGAAAAATATCAAAAAGTTATGGCATAGTCTCCGCATAGATGAAAGCTGCTTAAAACAGAATTTATTTCACTCATAAAGCCTATCAGTTAGTATTCCCCACTTGAATTTACGAATGGAGGATCAGTTCCAGATGAAAGATAGGAAGTCTGATTTCAATTTTTTTTTTTTAAGGCGATAAAATGAAAACTGTGTCAAAAAAAAAAAATACTTGCATTTATATGAGAGACAAGGATTCGTGAATTATGAAAAGTAATTACTTATTATTTTATCTCTTTCAAAATAAGAATTACAAATACATTATACTATTTTCCATACTGACTGTGCATCTTCACAGTTTAAATCAAACCGGTCAACTTTTACATGAAAAATTTTCAATTCCCCCCCTCTCGCCGCCCAAAAAAGTGTTCGACTGATGAATATTCTACAAAGTATTTTTGTCAATTTTAAGCAGGCACTTGTAATTTTGTTGCTTGTTTTTGTAGCGCTTGAAATTACTGATGAAATTTTCCTTGTATTGGCGGCTGGTGTGTAATTTGACTGATAATAGGTATATTATTTGATGAAATCGATAGGATTGTTCAATAGATATACAATACGAGACCCATTTCTTAAAGTCTGAAGAACATTTTCAAACTTAATTTCTTTTTCATAGAAATCTTGTATTTTGAGAGTTGATTTTTAAGCGCTGATGTGATTCCATCAAATTTTGAGGAAAATTATTACATCATTTTAAAAATTCTGAATTTTCTCTGATAATAATCAACCAACTTAAATTTTATCTCACAACTTCAAAATAGGTATTGACGTAGTTACTTTTGCTCCGAGCTATCAAAATTTTATAGAAGTAATGTTATCATATTTTCTTCTTTTTCTCTTTGACTCTCCACTTCACATCTCTTCAGATCTGCCTTCAAAAAGTATTTTGAAAATTTTGAGGAAGCAGATTTGAAATTTTCGAAGTAATAGTAACCTAATTTTTGCGGCTACGGTGCAAAACTTTTTTTAAGATAAAAGTTTTATTGGGAAGATCAGCTTTCTTCACTCTCTTGAATTTAAAAAAAAAAAAATAATTCAGAAAGGTGAAAATTAAAGTTAATCAGCAAGATTTTTGCGAAAAGCAAGCTAATGTAATCTTTACTTTTTGCGAATTTAAATCGGTAAGAATTTAATAGCAGGAAAATTTTGAATGTATGATTGCTAAGTATTTTGTATATGCCTTCAATACTACCGAAAAAAAAAAGCCAAAATATTACAAATACCCTAGACATATTATTGTGAATAATAATATATTCTATTGAGATCTCATAACCATCTCAACAACCTATGAAAAAATTATAAAAATATTTTTCGATATAAGTATTTTCATATTTTCATAACCTCTCAAAAATATTTTCTTACCAATTAGAAAAAAAATTTATATTTTCAAAATAATTTCAAAATTTCATCCTTTTTTTTTTCTATCTCTCCAACCATCCTCCCCACTTCCAGCTATACCCACCCCGTAACCCTTTAAGTTATACACTTTCAATTATTCTTCATCGACGAACTCATTTAAACCAGTGTAGTTTTCAATTAAAAAAAAAAAACTTTCCACATAAAATATACTTTAGCGGAATTCGAAATAATATTTTTCTTGTTGGTCGCACAAGCCCGCCTTCTTGCATTATTATTCAACTTTCAAGAAGTTTTTCGATGAGCTATGCTAATTCGTATCATATTTCTGAGTTTTTGATTTCCTTCGGGAAAACGAGACTTGATTAACTTCTCTCTAAATAATTTTCAGTTTGTTTACTTTTTTTCATTCAGGTGTACCTAAACTACTGTATTTTCTTTCTTTCCGTCGTACTATAATATGGTAAAAATTTTACTTGGATCTTTATTCATAATTTATTATTTAAAGTTAACATTCATGTTTCAAATTATATTCCGCACGAATTATTTTCAAAGTTGCAAATTATTGGACGAGTGTATTAAATATTTGAAGATGAAAGGTTGACTATAACCAGCAACGATTTCGTGGCAAAAGATGAAGAGTGAGAGAGTCGTTAAAATTAATAGAATTTCATAAATGTAATCACTCGAGATTATAAAGTATTTGTACCTATATCCAGTTTGTAATTTTTTTCCATACCCTAAGTAAAGTTCCACGATAGTCTAACTCAAATGTTTTCCTTGTCATAATACACTCTTAAATCGGAATTAAAAAAAAAAAAACTTATGCTTCCAAACTATTTAGGATGTACGTATAGTAGACTACCCCGTTTGCATATAAAATTCAAATTGTAGATGAAATAAACGAATTAGTCGATAATATTTCCCCTTTTTCTGGTTTATGAGTTGATACGCGTTCAGAAATCTTAGAAGGGAGGGGCTATAAAGCTTACATTTTCTACCAACCCTCGAAAAGTGACGTATTTCATCAGTTTTTCTGGCGACAAAAAACAAATCATTAGATGAAATGTAACTTGTGCAAAAAATTACACACCAGCAAAATTGTGAGGGTTACAAAATAAAGTTTTTTTCTTGAAATTTTCAAATTAAGAGTAACACTGGTAAATAAAAAAAACAATATGAAAGAAGAAAAGTGGGCTATTACTGATCACGGAGTGAGGTATCTGTTTTCCCCAATAGGTAAATCAATATTCTACGTAATTGAAAAATCTATAAATGACTAGCGTGGCCCGAAGGAACTACGCTCCCTTTCCGCTCAAATTTCCCTCTGCTCAAATTTCGCGTAATAATGAAATGAATGCATGAAAATTGCTCCGTTCCTAAGTGTTGTGTAGAAGTGTAGAATAGAATTCACAGTTTTTTAAAATATTTTCATCATTAGCAGTGAAATCAAATCTCTAATTAAAAAGACTTAAATACATCATCATATTTTTGAGATTTTCCTCTTCCTCAAATTCAGCTCTCTAACATCTCACAACTATTATATTTTTCTCTTGCTGGCACTATGACTATAAAAAATCAACAATTTGTAATGCATTATTTGCCCTACAAAGAGCTCAATAAATTGAACTGAATTAAAAAAGCTTAATTTTAAACATCCAAGACTTCAATGAAAATTTCAGCCCAATCCGTTTTGTAGTTTCCCTGTAAGTAGCCTTCAAAGTCGAAATTTCCGATTTATATACACACGGTCACACCCTCCCGCTCATAAGTATTAGATAAATAAACAGGTTCCATTATCAACCTAAATAACAGAAAATATAATATGAAAATGCAAGACGGGAATTTTGAGATCATGAAACGAATCCCTATGAGGGTCTCAGCAGGTCTATTAGACGTGAAAGTCAAACCAAAATTAAGATATTGTCTTCTAACGAAAACCTGATAAAATATATCAGAAAATTTAAGGATTATGTTTTTTGGACTTGACTGTTCTGACTTGGGCTGTCGTCTATCGACGTACACCTACACTCATCATTTTCTTTTGTCTCGTTGATAAACAAATTAACGTAAATCAATTATCACGTCTTCTCAAAATAAATTTTCCGAATTTAAGGGAAGTAAATTCCAATTTCAATTTGAAATTTTTGATTCAATCAACTTCAAGTTATGCATTAATTAGGTAATAAGGATACGAGATGGAATTAGATATGGATTGTTCAAAAAGGTAGCGAATTGTGAATAGTATATCAATTGTAAATATTGCAAAACTCTTACCTTTGTTCTTAAAATCTTGACTTGGAAATTCCGACACAACATGGCAAAATTTACTAAGAATTAAGAAAACGCAAATACAAAATACAGCAACCGAAGGCGAACTAAAATCGAGTAAAACAAAACAAAACAGCAACCAGCGACCAGCCTGAGTCTGGGGAAAGGACCAGCAACTCGGAATATGTCCTTCAACACATCGATGAAACTAGTTGTGTCAAGGAACATTCCATCAAAGGCCGATTGTGAATTGCTTTCAGCCGACTGGTGACTAGGTACATATATGATGTTCAACAGAACTGGCTTTCTTTTGTTCTTGATTTTTTGTTCGCTTGCGTGTAGGCTGTCCCTTTATTATTTCATCGATCTATCGTTCATTCAACCTCGTTTCTTCGATTTTTATAAATACCCGTTTCCAAGAATAGAGAAAATCATTCCAGAATTTTTTGTATTCGATTTTTTTCACAGAATCGAACTATATTATCGTTTGCGCACTAAACAAAACATGAAGGTCATAATCTTTCTTGGGACGATTTTAGGTAAACAAACCTTGCAACGGATATGGAGTGTTACCACGTACAAAAAAAAATTGAGTTTATTGTTTCGATTGATTCGATTTAGGATTTGAGAGAACTGTAGTGACTAGTGAGGATAGTCTGATAATTTTACATAAGATTGCAAAAAAAAAAATGAAAGAAAGAAAAAATATTAAATAGCAATGAAAAGTAAAAACAACGGAAGTGTAGCCATATATTTGTACTGATTGTAAACGAGTATGATGCCTATAATTTTTTTCACATCTTGGAGTCCTAAAAAGTAAAAAGCTATTATTCGTTTTTACGTTTTTAGTCGTTTTTATACTTTGTTCAACTTAAGAATGCCTAAAACGGATTGCAGTTTGCAGGGCTCCGGGGAGAGGAAAAGGTACTCGTTCACATTCAGCAACAATATTTGGCTACCCTTCCGATTTTAATTTCTTGTTTCTTATCACACATCCGATTTTTATATGGTTGATAAATGTGAATTTGACGTTCCGTTTTAGGCATTCTTAAGTTGAACAGAGTATAGCAGGTTTTTTTGAATTTTGATGTTGCAATATTGTAAAGATATCTGGATATTGGTGACTGTATCTGAGATGAAAGAGTACTTCAGGTGTAAAGTAGAAATTAATATTAAAACTTTTTTTCCCACATTTTCTTTTGGTTTTTTAAGATCCAATAATTTTCATATTTCCCATTATCTTTAGAGGTTATTACCATTTTATTTTGATTCTATGAAGTGGGTAAAATAATAGAAAATAATGAAAAAATATTTTTCCATTCAATATAGAATTTTCAAGTGGAATGAAAAATTAATTACCTATATCAACCATCAAGTTGATTTTTATCTATGAGTATCTATATGAGAGCCATCCACTTATTTCACTGAAAAAACCTCCAAAATCTGTAAAAAAATTTACAGATGAGTATGGCAATAAATGGTCAATTTTGCCTATCCCTGATCGAGCTCTCAATGGTATGAGTCCGTCGCTGGATTCAACAGGATATAATATGTGAGGCTCCCATGTACGTCACTGATTCAAATAATACATAAATTATTAGAAAAAATTGAATCATACTACTCCTTTCAGAATAAGGTACTAACAAAGGACGCAGCTGAGCGTTTCTACTTTCTTATTGGTGATACACCAAAGTTCGTAGTCGTACAGCTAAACCCAGCCAATCGAATTGCTTTGTATGAAAAAAGTTGAGGAGTATCACAATGTTATAAATTATAACACGAGTACAATTGCGTCAACTTCTATTCACACAAAGGGGCAGCTTGATTGGCCATACGAACAAACATTGAGTTACACCACCGGTGTGAAAGAATCAGCTCGTCTGTGTGAGAGCATTTTATTTTGAACGGTGACAGACTGCGGAAATGTTTATCATAATTATCAATGCCATGAAAGAGAAATATATGGCTACGCAAAAATATTATCTATAAATTGTGTAGCATAAAATTCTATTCATACTCAAAGATAAAATTATATACATGCCAGGTTTTAGTGTTGTGCGAGAAAAAAAGTGTGAGTAAAACAATGGGGAAAAATTCCAGTTTCTGCATGAAAAATTTCAATATGTTTTTCCCTACTTTTCGTGCATGTGTTGTGAAAAGCTAGTTCTACTGCTGATTGTGAGTACATATCTTTATTTTTCAACAATATAAAACATATAAGCTTAGTAATTAGATTCAGTTGAAAAGTTATATTTAACTCTCATTTCTGTATAAGCATGTAGAAAAACTTTTGCCGCACAAAGTGTGGAATAAGTTATCAATAGAAACGTGTAATTTTTTCACTTTTATTTTCTGATAATTTTTTAGCAGTTCTTGTGCAGCTAAGTGGAAAACACTAGTTTTTCATGTAGCTTATATTTTTTCTCTTGTTTTTATGAGTAGGTACACTAATGTTTTTCAAATTACTGCTTACTCAATCAGTTTGGTTTTAGAGAACGAAAGAATTTTGGAAATCTATCATTCTTGAACAGAGATGACATCTTTGTCAGTAGCCTAAAAGTTATACCATTAGTAAAAAATTGTGATATTTTTAGATTGTCACATGGGTTAGAAGATATTGATCATGTGAGGAGAAAAGACCACTCTTCATTGATAGACAATATTATGACGCTACTAATATATTACTCATGTATTGGTAAAATACTATACGCTACAAAAATATCTTTCCTTGGCTGTATAAATGGGTAAAAAACAATGGCACTTATCAGAAAAACCATTATTTTTTCTATATTTTGACATGTTCTTTGAAATGTCCTTATTTAAAAAAGACGAAAAGTGCTACAGAAAATTCTTATAATTTGTTTGCCTCTAAGGAAATTGACTTTATTATTTCGAAGAAAATAGTAATAATTTTTTCAGGGAACAAAATGGAGAATCTGTAAAACAATTTTGACTAATACATAATTTATATGAATGGAAATTTTTTTTTTTCTGCTGATGCATAAAAAAGCCAAATTTTCAGAATGTAGAATACTGCAGCTTGGATATGAAAGCTTTATTTAATTTTACATTTTTCTAAAATGACGAATGATTTATTCAATGGAACGTAAGTTTCCGTGAACGAATGTTGTTTTGTGGTATAAGTAAGAATACTTTTCCAACAATCATTAGGAAAAAACAGTTTCTAAAATCCTCGCACACATGTTCATTTGAGAACCATATCTTTTGTTACGTAGGTACATAAACCCACGCGAAAAAAGAAAATCATGAAAATCAAACTTTTTTACTTCTTTACTTTTTTCAAATATGTACAACTTCTTGCCAATATTAAATTTCGGGTTGTTTTCTATCTGTTAGAAACGAACGAGTTGGTATCATAGTTGAGTTCAAAGAAGTTGAGGGACAGACATGTATGACTCGGATACAAATATTTGATTTGGATGCGTAGCAGGTATTCTATTGTCCACAACTGTACCTCCAGTAAATAAATAAAAGCGTAGGTATAAAAGAAAAGGTCCACCCACTGTTGTCTTTTTTCCTTCTGTCTATTGATTTAACAATATTTTCTGAAAATTTTCGAAAGTTATTGTAACTGAAGTTTTTTAAAAATATTTTTATTGGGCATTAAAAGAGCTACTTTTCAGCGGGTCACACAAGTAGGGCATAGTGAGGCTGAAGTTCCCATTTGGCATAAAATTTCACCAAAGAATCATAATGCAAAAAATATTCTTCGTTTTGCGGCGCACAGATCGCTATTCTGAAATTTCTTTCTTAATTTTAGTTATAAGTTCATGATCGCACTGCTATAGCCTTATACTGAGAGAAAACTGAATAGTAAATTTTAATATCTGCATATTATATTAACTTTAGGACAATTCAAGTTTTCTGTGAAAAATTAATATAAATTTATTAATTTTTCTCATAAAACCTGAATCATGCCAAAATTAATAAACGCAGCATATTTGATATTTTTTCTCTGAGTGTACCATTATTATTCTTCTGCTGCATGGTCTTTAATTAATAGGAATATTCAAGTTTCAAACCCCAAGCAGGACATTCTAGTGAGAAAACGAATTTTTTTCAAGTGCTAAGCTCATCAGCGACTAGGATCACTGCTGCTACCCGATGGGCAAAAAATGAGAAAATGATCCGCAAAATGAGAATTTTATCCGTTTTCAGTCCGTTTCTATTTTCGACCATCGGATCTGGAAATTTGCAGATATTTTTGTTATTTTGATTGGATTTCCAAATCCGTTTGTAAAACGGATTTCCTGATTATAATCAGTGATAATTTTTGGGCAATTTTTCTTAATCCGTTTGTAAAACGGTTTCACGGATTATAACCCGGGCCAACAAATATGATAAAACAGCCTTCACGGAAAATAATCCGGACTCATTTCAGAACAAAACCGGCAAGACTGATTAAAATCCGTTTAAAACCCGTTTTAAAAGCCGGAAAACAGGAAAATTCCGGGTTATAATCCAGAAACGGATTATAACCCGGAATAAAACGGATCCGTTTTCAAAATATTTTGCCCATAGGGTAGTGTGTTTCTTCATGACTTTGGGATCTGGATAACCAAAACGATCACAAACAGCTAGACATAATATGACCACTCACCATTGTTAAGAAAATAACAACTGCCATCTGGTAACTATAAGACTTACCTTAAGTAACCGATAAATCAGATTCCTTGGCAATACATTAATATTCTCTTTCATAATTATTTTTAAATGCATTTAACTTACATAATTAGAGATTCATTCTGTGCTAATTTAAATTTAAATGAAAATTGTGAATGTATCCCTGGTTCTATATTATTATTATAATAATATTTTTTACGATGGAATTTTCTGTCGTAAGTTTTCATTAGAAAATCATTAATTAGCTACCTACTCTTTAACCTACATAAGCCATCAATTCGAAGCACCACTACGTAGGTATTTGCCAAAATTAATTAACTGTTCCTATGTAGGTACCAGTAATCGATAATTTGCCGAATGTAAATTAGGTAATTTGGTTTTCAATTATTTGGTACAATGAGTAGCTTCTGAAAGTCGAACAAAATTATGTATTCACGCATAGAATGGTTGAAAAAGTGCAAATGGGAGATAGAGAAATAATTTCACTCACCGAGCAATTTTCTTTATGACATGGAGAAGTAAATTAAGCGTTAAAATCGCGTTTTATATTCGGTGCGAAATGAAATAGGCAAAATGAAATAACTCGATGTGAAGCGATTTTTTTGTCTGTGTGCGAAAACATTTGGGCCATTCTTTTGGTGGATACATTTTTTTTTTCTGTGTGCTCAACTTTTTTCCTCGTTGGCTGGAGCACTGTATAAACTTTATTCTCTTGGGTCATAATTTTGTGTGCATGATTACGCTGTTAGTGTGCTGGAACAAAGTTACAATATATTCCTTCGAGAGCTTCGAATGCTTCGTAAGCTTTTTGCCCTTCTTTTCTCTCCTTGCAAGAAATTTCCCAAGATATTCCCATAAGAGACCTGTGTCAAATTTATCAAAACACTCTCGCGAGTTTGAATGGTACGGGTTATTTCCATTTGTAGCCACTAATAAAAGGTGACTTGGAGGGGATTGTGGCTTTTAAGGGGTCTTGCAAGGGCAGTCCTACTTTAGTGCGTGGGGATGTAATCGTTTTCGGCCCTGCCTGGGAATTGGGCAAGAAATTAAATAATGCGATACCTTTGCGTTTCGATTAAAGTTAGCTCTTGCTGTGTACAGCCAGTACATATTCTTACCGTGTAGATTACAATATCCTGACAGTAAAATATTGAGTTATTCGTGCGTTCTGCTTTTTCCGTCGATTTCGTCATATCTCTGAAGCTGTTATAATAGGGGAAAGTTAATTTAATAAAATGAAAACGTATTTTATATTTCGTGCTTAAAAGAACAGCGAGCTTCATATTAAAGTTTACTTGAACCAATTTTCTCGTTGTCGGTGTATGACTCATCTTTGTACAGTTTTTCTTCTAGGAACTTCCTCTACGTTAAAATTATCATTTTCACTTACGTTTCACTACCAAAAGCTGGGATATCTGATCAAAAGAAAGAAAATAATAATAACGATAATAATAATATCTAATTATCAATTCGCCAAGAGTTTAAAGTTATTTTTATGCCTATACACTTTTATTTGACTAGTAAAATTTTTAAATCGAAAAAGTTTCATCTATATAACAGAGTGGTCATTATTTTGAAGTTTTGAATTTCTTACCTTCCACCTTGCAGAATAATTCCATTTTATGAAAAAAAATTTATTAAAATTTCGGCCTCCTAGGTTGAAAAAAAAAAATGTTGGCTCAAGAGGGTTGAAAATTCGTACCTGCAAAAATTAGCATTATGGTTTATATACTTCATAATCAGCGTTGTATAGAAATATGTAATTTCTTCTATAAATTACTACTACAACTACAAAAAAGAAAATTCACAGACCATCCTAGTGTATATAAGTATAGAGTATAGAGTATAGACCTGAGCTATCTACAATGAATTTTCCTAAAATAGCCTCATAAGTGGAGGAATATTATGAAAATTTCCAGTTCCAAGTTAATACTTGACTGTTTAATTGAGAAATGACTATTGCATATAGAACGTACATTCTGAGAGCTACCTATATAAAGTCTATTTTTCAAATTTTGTTTTCAGATAACTACCGGCGTAAATGAAGAAACTGGAGCAACAAATTCTCTTTTGGAAAATTACCCAGAGTAACTAAGAATATGTCACATTCGAAGCGGATTTTGTTGATTTGTCTTTGTTATCTTATTATAGGTGAGTAACTTTGAAATTTTATTGATACATGCATTTTATTTTATGGTATTATACATATAAGTACAGTATTTTCATAAATCTTCATAAAATAGAGTAGATATACGAAATAGAAAGGACGATACCCTTTGAATAAATTTCATGCGTATAAAATGATGTGAAGTGATACATATTATTGGTGGGGGTAAATACTCGAAGGGTGTAATTGTTTTACACAGCCGGTTGCCTGCAATGAAATAATTTTTTTTAAAAACGTTGCAAACTTCTGATATTTCTGCTCGTGTCTTTTTTACACATTGTAATACCTCTCGGTTAAAATCGAAAAGTGTCATGTTAATTTCCAAAAATTTACGAGAGGTAAAAAGAGGAATGTTATTACGTGTATTTTACTTTATCGATAATTCTGTTTTTGTCAACTTGAATGGAGACTATAATCAACTGTCTCGAAATCCTAGTTGATCATTGATTGAAGCAGTATTACTCCAAAACTACTATAAAATCAAAAAAAAAAAAATAATAAGTTCCATTTTTCTTCTCATATCTTGTACATTTTTTATAATAGACATAGCAATTTTTGGCTTTACAGTATCGACGTTGATTTATTTATAATCTCAAAACTAACAAGACATGATACTTTTCAAGGGTTAAAACTGGACTAATTGCTTTTTTGCAAAAGACATCTACACATTTTTAATGCTTTGAAAATTATTTTTCTTAATAAATTGAAAAAAAAAAATCAACTTGGCACTCACTCCCAATTACAGTTTCCAACTTATGCATTAATAATCCGAGTATTATCCAGAATATTCTAAGGTATACAATCCACTGAATGGAAATTTCACAATTTTCAAGATACGTGCAAAAAAAAGCTAGTTAATAAATTTTTTATATCAATTCATCGCACAAACTCATCCTGAGAGAAAATGCTATGAATAATCTGAATATTGGTAGAGGATTTATATTACGTTTGTTCGATTGTGAGAATTAATTTGTGCGACCAGAGAAAACCTCAGTTTTTTTCTGTAATGCAAACAGCTGAAAGTATCATTACGCGTTTAGTAAATATGGCTGCTTTTTCAAAGGCCTTTATACAAAAAAAGGGTAAAAAAAGCGAGAAAATTAGCCGTTCAGTTTTAATATAGTTTGATGGAATATGTAATTCTCGTCGTCATTAATTATCTTTTGGTCGATGGTTTTTAAATGTAGATCGGCCTTTGCAGCGCAAAAACAACGACGTTATAACGCCTTTATTTGAGGTTTTATTTCGTCGTCGCTGACAAAGAAAATGAGGGGTAGGCGAGAGAGAAAAAAATCCCTTCGCTTTAATAAAGGGGACTCATTTTTAAATATTAGTAGAACGTACATTTACGCCACCCTTTTTTTTTTTTTTTTTCTATTAATTTAAAAAAGGGTGATAAAGTGGACAGGCCATTTGATCGGACGATTTCTTAGGCGCGAGTACAAATTGAAGAGAAAGAGAAAAAAAAAAGTCAGATTTTACAATTTTTCTTTTTACCATCGCAAACAAACCATATAGCCTACCCCTATGATAGTTTTCTTCGCCAACATTTTGTTGATCTAATTAATACAAACGTCAAGTAGCTAATAACGTTGTCCCTTTTTCCAGTCCTACGTTCTAATTTTACAGAGGGTGAATAATGGTGGTTTACACATTCGCATGAGAGGAGGAAAACGATTTTCGAAAAAATAAACTTTTTGTCCAATTTATTGCTTGTTTGTCACACAACAGAGGGGTGACTCAAGTGTATTTTCGATTTTGGGGAGGGAGGTTGTGTGATTAACTTTTCAATCTTGTTTTATTAACACTGAGGTATTTCAGCACCTTTATTGACAATTTTCGGAGGCATTTCGAGAGGGTCAGGTAAAACAATGAAATTTGGTTAATTAGTGGCTTAGTCAGGGATCATTGAAACTGGGCTTTTTGGAATTCAATTACAGTATCTTCACTTGTTTATAAACTGATGAAAGTTGGTGCGATGAGAGAAGAGTAAACAAAGTCTGTCACTGTGGCATTAGCAGATCCACTGGTTTAGTTTTTCTTTTTATTCGGTTGAAAATAGTACTTTTTAGCTGCATTTTCAACGAATCCTTCTATCTGCACCTAGTTGGGCTGCTATATTTCCTTATTTCTAGGGTGCCTATGATCCCATAATTATTCTCCCGGAGCAGAAAATCTTTAGCAGATGCAAGGTCAACAATAAGATATTATACAATGTAATGAAAGTGGAAGGGAGGTAACACATAAGCCCACTGTTTAATCATTAATCTGTAACACTGTCTCAAAACTCAACAATCATTTAAACGCGCTACAGCATAAGTATCGCATTAGTAGTAGTGAAGAAAAATCTTCACGGATTGCCTACAAATCAAATTCAGCGATAATCTTGACTTACTAGTTTTTCACTGATGTAGCAGAGGTCAGACGTAGGTGATTATCTTCACTTTACAATTACAGTGTAAGAAATGGGGACAGAATGGGCCCTCTCGCCTATAGTCTTCAGCATGTAGGTAAGACACGGTTTTTATACAGGATTTGAAGCTGCTATAAGGCTTTAATCCATCCGGATTATATACTTTATACTTCCTTATCAACGAGTTCAGATCATCTCAATTGGTTCCATGTAATCTATAACAATTATTATGTCCTCCAGTGAATGATTACTTCAGCTAGTAATGTTGTCTTTTCGCTTTTCATTGAAGGTTCTATACAATCATGTCTAGCCCAGAAAAATGCCAGGAAAAAAAAATACTACAGCCCCATTAAGAGAAACGACCATTATGGATATACCTTTACCTATTCGTACACAGTGTACTAACTTAATTCCAGCATTTGTTGTGCAACAGTTGGCATGAAATGGCAAATAATTCGTTTACTACCTACTGGAAAAAAACAAAAGGTTCTTCCACCGGTAGTGTTGTTGGTTAATTTTTTTTTTTTTGTTCACCCTCTTTTAGCCATGTGGCGTCTCCTAAGGGAAAAACGTGTAAAGTGAGAGAAGTCAATTTCTCGATGTTGGTGTAAAACGAATTAGCGAGTGCTCTGAAATTGCTTCGACGTTATAACGTGTAAAAGCACCCCCAGGCACATTTTTCAAAGAGAAAAGACTGCGTTGTAATTGTTATGAACGGTAATAGAAAATGACTGGTAATCTATTTCACTTGCGAAATTCTATGGTTTCACAAGGTGGAAAATGGGGTTTGCAGAGAGAAATAACTCGGGTATCTAACATACATCGTAGAAATACAATGTTTTCTTGAACACATTATATACATGATGTGGAATAAGGAAATATGGTTGAAAGGGTAGGTAGGGGTACCAAGAAGTCATTTTGAAATATTTTGCATCTAAGATTGGGAAGATTATGTTTCAACATAATTTTACGAATGTATTAATTCGTCTATATATACTGAGCTATAAATCTAATTGTGAATATAAAAAATATTGTTTACGAGCACAATCGACGCCCAAAATATTACACGAAATTATATGAAATTGACGGATGAGAAAATTATTTGAATGAATAAGATAAGAAGGTGTGGAAAGAATCAAATAAGAAACGTACCAGTCATCAAATTGACCCAACTCATGTGTAATTTATTCAATTATTCACGCTGAATCCGAATCTGCAGCCCATTTTGCTCTACGTCGCGATTTAAAGCCATTTTGGAACATTGTCCCCATTTTTTTTTGACCATATCTCGCTTGATGAGAGTCACCGCCAAAAACGGCTTCCAGATTCGTGTTGAGCGACCTCGAAAACCCCCATACTAGTGCTCAACTTACAAATTTATTCCCTGAGCAGATATCAGGAAATGCAAAGTTTTTGAACTTATTATATTACGAGTAGGAAAAATTTTGGTTCAATTGAAATATATTAGCAAATTATCAAATTATCTGTCTTTAAGCTACTGAATGATGAAAAAAATGTAGATAAAAAAAGCAGTGTTTATTCGGACATAGCGCATATTTCAAAATAATCTCCGGATAAAAATCAGCTCCAGGTACCAATCATTAAACATGACTTAACGCATGTTTATAATTTATTCATATTTTCCACAGTGGTGTCACATTTTTCATTGTGGTGTTTTTTAAGAATAGCATTTGACACTCCGATGGAAAAAAATTTTCTCAACACGATGGAAAATTGACACATATTTTCATTATAAGTTGCTGGACATACCCAGTATGCAAAAATTCACTGAGGCTGTGTTGTTAAGAGTGCTACCCAATACAGAAAATGTGTTTGTTAGAGTTCTCAAATTTTTGCTTACTCAAGTATCCTTATATCCACTACGATGAAACAATGCAAAATTAGAATACCCATTTTTTGATGAAAATTAGCTAATAACTTCCCCAAATTTTTAAAATAGATGTTTTTTTGGATTGATTACTTTTGTATGCATTAAAATAAATCACCTAGATTATATTTCATGGCTACAAATATTCTAGAGCCACTATTCCGGGATGACTTGAATTTTCTCCACTACCATCGAAAAAAAGTTATTACAAAACTTTGACGCAGCCTATATTAAAGAACCTGAGTCCAAAATTTTAGCCAATGGCATTAAATTATTTTTATTAGGCATCTCTTCTTAGGAATCATCTTGGTTCAATTTTTTAAAATTTATTGTACCATTAAAAATCAAGAACATAAATGAAAAAACAATATTATTACCTCCACTGCGATGGAAATTTGACTCTATTTGAGTGTTCTCCTCAATTATGGTGAGTTGAGGGAAAAAATATATTATTGTGTACTACACTGATCATTTGCTATACCTGGTGAAAAAAAAAATTTTAAGCTTTTAGTGGTGGAGAAAAACAATGATTACTGCAATTTTTGGATTATTGGAAGAATCGCCCTTTTACAATTTAAAAGGCTATATAAGCTTGAATTAGAAATGTATATCCCCTTATTCTATGCTTCACTGTTGGACATTTCTCAAAAACTTGTTCTTACTTACATTTTGATGGTGATATACATACGCATTAAGTCCTACTGTACTCCTTTTCTGCCAATCAGTACTTTCTTACATTTACAAATACTTTTCTAAATAACATATAGCATTCATTCATTCATTCATTCCGATTTGGACTTGCTTTATAGAACACACTTGTAAGTATGTCGCTTAAGCGTTGGTTTTTATTCGAAAAAAAAAATCCCATTTTATAAAATGCCTAAAGCATTTCCAGCCCTAATTTTGTGAAATGTTTGTGTATATAAGGGTTAAGGGTAAATAAACACGAATAACATTGTGCCATTTTCGTAGAAAACTTTCATAAGCTTTAAATTGTTTCAACTGCAATGAACAAAAGGATGGAAAGAGCGACTTGCATAGCTTGCAGAAAAGAAAACCATTTCTACTCACTGTAACAAATTAGGCTTATATTATGTTCTCTTTCACACATGCGATCGTAACAATTTTCTTTTATGACCTCACGTAAATGAGGAAAAAAACAACACAGGACTGAAGCCATTGAAGACGTACGAAACACTTATAACAATCCGTTGAGTATTTAGCTTCGAGATGAAGATAACACGATCTCACTAACGAAATATGTACCTAATCAAAATGTAAATCGCTAATATTTATTAATTTAGAGCGACAGAATCTCTGAATAATCTAAAAATCTTAATTTTCCAGGACTTTGTTTAAAAAAAGACATTAATAAAATGTAATAGATGGGACGAAGATAGCATCCTCATCCCATTCATTCTTTTTCCTAGTTTTGTTTTACCTAGATGTTAAATTACTTTTTAATGTGTGATCAACTGGACTATATCCAAATGCATCGATAATATAATTATGTATGTTGTAAACAGCGCATTCATATTTTAGCTCAATGGGAAACTTGTCAGATCTAATGTGATTTTTTGAAAGTATTTTTCTAGTATATTGGCAGTCGTGAGGAATCCATCAATATAAAGTATACTTATGTAAAAATTGCAAGTAAAAAGAAAATTATAATCTATACGTACTCATCGAAAAATGGAAGAGAAGGGAACACACGATGAGAAAATTTCAACTTATTCGTCGTGCAAAAGTGAAAATATTTGTACTAGAAAGTATTCAGGGTAACCTAGTCTTGAAAGCCTTCAATTCTCAACCTCGAAAAACAAAATTTGGCTTTCTGTTTAACTTTTAAAGTTGGATTATTCATATTTTATTTATGAAAAAACAGCCTAGGTACCCAATTTTCATGTGTATAACCTTTTACTGACTTTCAAAAAGCTTCAATAATTCTTAAGGTACGAGTAGACTACGCGAGGTTAAAATGAGAAAGCATTTGGATGGTGAAATAGCAGCCTTCCTGCGCTGTATAATAATTTGGCAAAATGCTTTAGATTTCATAATTCATATTTTCATTTGGCTTCTTTGAGGCATTCAATCACCATAACGGTTGGCTAAAAAATGAAAGAGCGAAGAAAAATTCGAACAATCCGAAGTGCACGAATATTCGGCATTCTTGCAGATTTTCATAGAAATATTAGCACACAATCATGTAGTAAGTGACATGGAAATACTTTTTCAAAATAGTTTCCACGATAATGAAGGTGCTATAGGAGCTTATGATATTGGTTTCAAATGGGTCTAGCGGTTTGGTGGATGTGTTTGTAGAAAGCTTGACTTGGAACCAAGCTTTGCCATCGCCAATATTTCGACCAAACGTTGTGCACCAGATTTGGTAATGAAAGGAACCGGTTCTTGGTGTGTTTCCTCACAGTAACACATTGAGGACCTATTTCCACTCTGCATATTTCACCCACACATACTCTGCACATTCCATCTGAAAAAGTAACCAATGTTAGTGAGACGTTGTGGCCAATAGACATGGAAAGTCTAATGGCACTCGTTTATGCGATGTGCAGTTAATATTTAAAAAAGCCTTTATTAAAATAAATAAAATAAAATTGTGTTAAGTATCAATATTTTCATTGGATTATTGCTCCTTCAACTTGGATAAGCTCGAATTCAGCTATTATATGCCAAAGATACAATTTCCAAATGGAAGAAAAAATAGTAAAGATAAGCAGTCAAGGAATAAAACTGCGATTCTTTAAAAATGCGAATAAATGATATTAAAAAGTAAAAATATTATCAAAGACACGCCCGTCGTTTGTATAAAGCTTTTTGTTCTTCGCAGACACACCAATATCTTACATTTTTATCTCTGGTAGCTTAGTAAAATTATGATGTGCCTGTTCTGGGGTTATTTTTTATAATTCCATATTTTCTATATTTAAGGCGTTCAGATCGCTTTTTAACGTTATACTAAAGAGAAGCCAAATACATATTACATCGGATAGCCTATACCCTAAAATACAAAAATATATAGAATGTGGAATATGATGCGATAAAAGGAGAACACACATACACAAAATGGAGAAAATCTCGCTGTTATTCATTTTCATGAAAAGTTGCTGAGAAAAGGGAAAAAAAGTTTTTAAAATTCGGCACAAAAAACTTACCCGATCGTTTTCCCTTGAAAAAAAAAAACAAAAACAAAAAAAAAAACAAAGTACAAAAACATGGAGGAGAAAAAAAAGGTTATTGAAACAACATGAATGATTCATATCGAAATGAACGAACCCCGGCAGCAGATTCCTGCAGTACAAGTTTTTTGACTTTCTATCACTAATAATTTAAATCGTTGGTTATTTATTCTTTTAGTTTTGTTTGTGCAAGGCGGTAATATTTTTTCAGCATATTTCCAAGTCAGGAATGCTCTTTTTTCCCACTCCAATTCGGTATTTCGCCTCTTTTCTCGAAAAGAGATACACCAAGGGGTGCGCAAATTGGAGGGAGCAGCTGAGCACCAAAGATAGAAGATACTCATTTACATAAAATACGTATACTTTTTATACGTCGTTATATAGTGGATGCGATTTTTTTTTCCTTGCTTCTGCACAAATTTCCTTGTGTGTACTTGCTTTTTCTCTTCTCTTTGTCACTTGTTTTTGCTTTACGGTTGCTGATTTTTCAGAAATCGAAACCTCAACAGAGGAGCACTTTATTGGTTGATATTTTAACGCTGCTGGCTTTAAAATAAGAAACGAGGATTAGAAAGTAGCTTGGTTTTATAAATACCAAGTGATTATTCCAATTCCTATGATCCCCTTTTATACAGGTGCAAAGCAGATATTGATTCAAAGATACATTCTTAATTCTTTATATTATTATTGTTGGTAAAGGTGTTACGATAAGCAGATTGCCAACATAGGAAGAAAAGCGGTTTTACGAAACCTCCGAAAAAGCAAAGGCAAAGTATAATGATTGGTCGGCTAATGGGAACCATTTTTGTCTACAGTCTTATATTTTAGAAACACATTGTTATATTATTGTCACAGACCTGAATATGGTTTTATTTTATGAAAAAACCCTCCAATATGTGAGAAGATGTGGTAGAAGCTCGTTTATTTTTCCACCCCAAAAATGTAACATTCTGAAACTCATTTTTTTCAATCCTATCATAAAAATGCCTGCGCTTAGGGAACCCGGTACCAAGACAAAAGGAGTTTTACACCTAAAATTTTCATTTTTTATTACAAATTCGACTTTTTTTGTGCCATTCGATACAAAATATTAATTTGTGAAGTATACCTAAATTGTTACTTTTCTTTAGGTCAAATCAATCTCTAGAGTAAAATCATTTATATGTACTTACATGAAACTTGATCCATGTAAAGATTTTTCATATTGATATTTTTTATTTTTGAAATTCAATAGAAAGTAAGTATAGGTATAAATAGGTTACTTTTCTTCAAGTTCCGTCAAAATTATGAGTATAATAGATTCAAACAAATTAATCATTAGTAGCTTTTGCCTGCATGTTTTTGATTGAATACTTCTTACAATTAAAATAACAAAAACAAATTCTCCTTAAAATGAGAAAGGAAGTATGTATCTCAAGTAAGTGCTAAACGATTTCGAAATAAAGTTTTTCATTTCAATGAAAAATAAACATTTCAATTTTACGAAGAAAAAGTTTAATGGATTGGATACTCCTTTTTTCCTCCCAAAATGTGGTGTACTTGAAAGGCTATATCTGCTGCAGTGTTACTAATTCTGTAAGATAATTTTATGAAGACTGATGAACGAAGTACTTTTAGCCCCTTGTTTTTTTTTTGCGCTACCCTCTCTTACACCCTTAATACGATACCTTCTCGTCGACGATCAATTTACTGCTGTTACTGTCTTACAGTGATTAGTTTTTATGAATCGAGGTATTCATTAAAAGTTTCATTCACTGTAGGCTTACCTATCTCTATGGCGTTACATGGAGACGTTCCTTTCATGAGGCTAAAATAATTTTCAATTTGAAGAAGTGCTAATCGAGTTTATTATTACTTTAGGGCAACTGATAAACTTTCTCTCGATTTCGAAGAAAGTTTGGAATTTATGCTATGCTTGAATCGAGTAGCGAATAGTCGAGTATTTGTCTAAGAACTGCAGGCTTAGTCTGAGAAAAAAAAATGATTACAGGCAGGTCTAGACAAAGCCTATTTTACTCGACTACTGAAGAGACCAGGTTGTGTCATATATGACGCAAATCAGGTGCTCAAACTATTACAGTAATTTCAAGTTTTTAAGATAGCACTGTTTTCAATAATCAAATGAGGCTAAGAAAATAGTCAGAATGCAACTCTTGTACCCCTAGGATTGACGGTGCATCTGTTGAAATTCTGAATATAAGGGTTGACTTTTATTGAATGAAAAATTACGAATTTTGTTGACTCATGAAAATGGTGTCGTATATGACGCCATCTGGTCCTTTGAGCAGTTTATCACAAAATTATTATTGGCGTCGTAGATATACATCGCCACCTATAGTTCTTCTAGTGTGAACGAAAATTTTTATTACATGAAAAAATATTGGTGTTATTGATTTCAGTTCTGTTTCTCTTAATTACTTACCTCAGGCTTACTCTACGAAAATAGACGTGATAATGAAAATGAGTGTTCAGACTTTACTACAGATGGTGGTCTTCTGATAGTCCACCAAAATAAGAATACGACGTGGAAACCTGCCAATGCGCAGTAGGTGAAAACCCGCTATAATTTACCTCTAAGAACAAGTATATGGCCCTATAGCAACGACCCCAACAAAATGGAACAAAAATACATTTTAATTATATAATTGATTAAAATTTTAATCAATTTTCCCAAAGCAACATACGGCTAAGATGAAAATCTGACAAAATCTTGAAAAAAGAAATAATAGTCTTGAGAATATTGAGATTCATAAATAAAAACCTAACTTATGAGAGCGATCCCATCCTTATTGGCTTCCATCAAACGTGTGTGTTCCCTATAGTAAGACAATAATTTTTATCATGCATCCACTTATTCAACCTTATAATATTCCAAAGAAGGTAACTGAACTCCGTAAAAAAGAGAGAGCAGAATTATTTTCAAAGCGTGAGTACTAGAATTTAGTTGATATACATTCAATTACTTTTAGGCAATAAATCAAAACCCAATTATTTCCCTCAAATGTCGAGGTGATTTATTGAAAAAATACGGCAAATTCCTATAGAGTTGCGAATGTAAAGTCTTTCTCAATGGGATTTCGAAGAGAAACCGTTTTATTCTTTCCTCTGTGCTTGCCTCTCTTCTGCCCCATTCTCTCTTTATACTGCGGTTCTGACAACGTCGAATTTTTCTATCCAATTTTTAATTAAATGAATTTGTCAGTTTTTTTTTTTTACCTTTTTTCTTCGATAGCTTGTGTTTTTCCCCTTCATTATTCATTTTATTTTAGCTTATATTTTTATACCTTTACGATTGATTTATGAATGTTAAGTTATAGGAAAATTAAAAATGAGCAAACTAGGAGGAGGGTATTGTACTTGTATTGTTCTCAAGAGTTTTCATTTTGTTCGATAATAGATGATTTTTGAAAGCAGGTGATATTATGTATATGTTAGTACATTTATGACATTTCACGAGTCTCAAAAACATTTTTCGTTCTGCAGCACTTTTCACTCCTTCCCCAATCCCCATACAAATATAATTTAGTAGGTATATCGAAGATGAATTCTTTGTACTGGGCGTTAGTCAATTTCAAAACAATGTCCGCCCAAAACATAATGTCCTGTCCTTCCGTGATAGTCCAACGTTAGGATGACGTCATCATCAGAGTCCAATGTTATGATGACGTCATCTTACCTGCGTATAACATAGGAGGATGACGTCATCATACCCAGATATCACATAGGAGACGCACGTCATCATACTGCTGCAAATGATGACGTCATCATACTGCTGCAAATGATGACGTCATCATACCTATGTATAATATAAGAACCGTAGATGATGACGTCATATCTACGTATAACATAGGAACCGCAGATGGTGACGTCATCATACCTACGTATAACATAGGAAACACAGATGATGACGTCATTATACCTAGATATAACATATTGCTCAATGTTATTTGTACTTAGTTATAACAGTTAAAAAGCTGTTGATGACGTCATTATACATTTACTTATAAGATTGGAAAAGTAACCAAGTAAAATTCTTCAGGAAAGAATTATGAAGAAATATTTATAAGTCCCTATGCGCTTCATATTCAAACAATATTGTTTTTATAAGAAACATTTTTGGATACTTTTTATGATCTCCTGTTGTAAAAGAGAATTCATCTTTCGCCTTCACGAAATTTCAGTGAAGGCTGCGCAGCTATTTAATGTTGATATTTGAAAGTAAAACTGTCATTGCTGGTAGTTCTATTCCGCATAATAATAGTTAAGGATTTCATTTCTTTATTACGTAGGCATGAAATGTAATACCTTCCACTTTTCTTCAATTCTGTGGAAGTCAGTTAAAGGTCCTTAAGAAGGACAGGAGGTGAGAGGTTGTATGAAACAGCATTTTAGTGTATTCGAAAGTAGGAATGGAGCTCCTTTAACCACAGTACACGTTATTTTACTAATGATGTTACCTAACCAGCTGTGAGGGGAAATGAAAAAGGTGCGCTGTTATTTGTGCGCATTTTTTGCCACGCCGTTCATTTCTGGTTTGCCACAAGCTATACTAAAAAAATTTCTGTGGTAGTTTTCATTTTATATTGGATAAAAAATCACAGGGTCGATTTCTTGATTTATTGGAAAAATGGCTAGAAAAGTAGTGAAGTATATTATCTGTTATGGTAAAAAGTACGGTGCTACCAATTATATATGACGTATTAAGAATATTCACAATAAATCTTCAATGAAATTGATAATATTTTTTTATTTTTCTCGTAGGTAGTTTATGAAATACATTATAACAGGGTCGTAGCTAGTGTAAAATAAAGTGGCAAATCAAATCTCAGCGGAAAAAATAAATCACTTATACCGCTCCATATGAAAGGGCAGATTTTCTTCGGGGAGAGGGGAACCCTTGTTACGGTTCCACATCTCAATGCAAGTTTATCACAAAAGATTTTCTTTTTAAATATTGAAATCAATTCAATCCCTCAACACTTGGTTCATTCGATTGATAATAACGTTTTAATACAATTTGAGGATTTTTTTTCCCCCCCACAAAACGCATATTCGAAACAAGGAGGCGAAAAAAAGCAATCTGCACAATTTACAGCTACGATAAAGCGCTTGTAAGTCGCATTTACTCGACACTAAACGACACATACGCTCCGCAGGAAGCAATTACTAGCTAATCGAATACGTGAACCGACCATTTATACAAGAAAATGATGTAGAAAAAAGAAAGGAATACATGGAGAAAAAAAAAAAGTATAAAGGACAGCAAAATGTTGAAAAATGTTGAAAAAAGGGAAAAAAAATGGGAGCAAAATACAGTTAAAAGACTGTAGAAAACATCGATAGCGTATGGCTATTTGATGCTACGCAACTAATGAACTGGAAAATCAGCAAGAAAGTTGAAAAAAAATTCGAGTATACGTACATTTGTCGAGGGACACAAAGAGAGAAAAAAGTTGAGAAAGCTGTGTAAGAATATGTAGACAATGTATACGAAAAAAAAAAAAGAAATACAAAGATCGTCCCCCTTTTTGAATTTATAGGCGAAAACATACCCCGTTTTCGGTTTCGAACTTTTGATTTTTGTTTATTGGCTGAAGAAGTTGGAGAAAAAATGCCTAAGTTTCATATCACTTTTCTTTATCGCGCGCTCGTGTATTTGCGAATGTGTTTTTATCTGTTTTCCGAAAAACAAAGTATCTACTTCTGAGTAAAAAAAAAAAAAATGTAACAAGAAGAATCCTCTTGGGAATATTTTCGATTTCAGCAACACGTTTGAGTGAAAATCTTCTCATATTACTTCTTTTCTCCACCTTTTCTTTTTTACTCCATTTTCAGCTGGTTTCGATGTACGTATCAAATAACATATATGTATATACACTTGTTTTAATCAATTTTTTCCAAATAATACGAGTATAGGTGTTGGTATACCAATCACCAGTCCTTGAAATTTGAGTGAAGATTCTATTTATTCTTATTCCATTATGTTGTCGCCCCTTTTATAACGAGCAATGTGACGAAAATAGACTATAAAATTTATCATGGAAAAAGGAAATTAAATGGCTTTGATGAAAATCAAAAATCACTTATCAGTTTATTACGAACGTTTAATAGAAAAGGGAAGTGTCATCACTCTGTGGAGAAAGGTGGAGGGCTAGACATTTATTTGGGAGAGCTTGGGGCCCCCTTAAACCTGCCATGATAGTACTGTACGTGGTCATTAATAACTTTGGTACCACCTTAAAATTGAGTATATCTAGCTACACAATGACATTGGGTACGATTTCACTAAAATCAAAACAAAATAGACACCTATTTCTATAATTTTCCTTATGTTACAGCTGCGTTCCTTGTACGAGTATATGTAATTTTACCTCATACACTTCTATCTATTCATAATATTTGAGAATTAGCAGTAGGGGAGCTGGACTACCGAAATCCCTCTTCATGATTTCAAAGATTTTCTCTCCGCAAAAGTCGTTCTAAAATATTAATGAAACTTTCACACCCCACAAAGTTATCATCTTTTACTTTTTGGCTCCGTTTGATAGGCGTTACTATTAAATTTCGAATTAAACCAACCCAACTGTAGCACGTTTTTTTCCCTACCTTTTCGGAGAAGATTTAAATTCAAAAGTTCATGAGCTACCTGTGTACAACGCAGGGTGAAAAAGATAGCAGAAAAAAAAAACTCGAAATTGAACGTTTTTTGTCTGAAGCTCGTGTTCGTCACCCTAATAACTCGCCCCCTACCTTTTGTTTTGCGGTGATAATAAAACGAAAAACTTCCGAGTCATCGAGAAATGGTGGGGAGGGGGGTCGTACACGGTTTTCCAAATTAGAATTTCCAGCCTTTCATATATCACTCGAGCATTAGTATCTATTTCGTAATTTACGACAGGGCGTCGTTTTGCCTTCGTATACTTTACACACGACGAAAAGTTTGTGTGCTGAACGAAAAGCTCGTGTTAAATATTTTGGAAATTTTATCCGACAGTATTTTGGGGAACGAAGTGTATACTGAAGATTCGTAGCTGCGACAAAATATTGAATTTGTCTTTTTCGCTCACTATACCACCCGAACTTCCGTATTTCACCAAACCCAACCCTTCCCTCTGCCATCCTAATAGCACTTTCACTGTTTACTCGTCTATGTATATTATACGTGCCTGCGTGTGTGCAAGGATTGAAACAAGCACAAATTAATTTAGGCATAAGCGACGAAGCATACGGAGAATGGAACACGATTAGAATTGAGTGCTGAAATCTAACGTGGTAGAAATTACAATAAAGTTGAAGTGTTAAATTCAGTTGATAAATAATATTTCATCTGTTATATTTGCAGACTACTTGCAGTAAACATTATAGAATTTCTCAGAGAAAATATTTTAAGAAAAACTATAGAATGATGATTTTCAGGGCCTCTGAAATCCTTGACTGAGTCCAAACAGGGCCCCGTAGCTATAGAGCAAAATACTTTGTGAGGGTTAATCAAAGGCCCGAGGGGCAAATAAAATGTGTTGAGGACAAAATGGACCTCTTTCTTCCTTGCAGGGTAAAATTCTGTGGGAGGCATGGATTGAAAAAAATCTCTTTCGTGAACGATAACATTTTTTAATTCTTGCTAATTCCTGGGACCGTTTTATGGAGTCCCGGCTCAAAGCTATCTGTCTCCTTTGCTCATCTCTTAGCAGAGGCCAGGTAATTCTAAAATTTTACTCAGATTTAGGGCTGCCGTTTTTATTTGTCGTAGCAAGGCATATTTGCCTGTAGAAAAATTTTCTACAAGAGTTGAAGGGAAAAATTTATACAATAAACTATACTCACCCTCTACCAATTAACAGCCACAGACTCACGCTGCAAATTGTCCCATGAAATATTGTTTTATGGTGAATGGTTGCCATAGCTAAAAGGTACGGTGGCTAGAAGGATGCAGCGAAATGTTAATGTTCTATTTACCAGCGTACCAGAGAGTAACGATATATTATGGGTAATAAGTCAAAAATTATATTTTTCAAATGAAGGGTTTTAATCCTCGCAATTTTTTCGTGACATATCTGCTCAAAATACAATAGGCAGTGTACTCTCTCATATTGCTTACCATATACAGTTAATCAAAGGGATTTTTGGAAAACTTATTATTAAAACGTCTCAACAGTATTTTGTTGAATTTGTACTGAAAATAATGTGTATTTTGGAATGGCGGTTTGTAGATATGGATCCATTTTTTCTGCAGCAGGTATAATGTTTTTATTTTAAACTTTTAAAGTATGGTACTTAAATAATGATAGGGTTGACAAAAACACACGATGTCTACAGGATAGTATAAAATCGGATTTTCAACTTTTCTCCCTCCATTCTGGTCAATAATCACCATTAAAAAAATTGTTCGTCGAAAATGTGTTTCATAAAATGTTTAGCCTGGGTTTTTTCTTTTTTTTTTATAACCGTTTCTATTTTTTTTTTTCTGTATCTAGTGCGAACAAATGTTACTGTTGAAAATACGCTTCCATTTTCCATACGTAATTTAAGTGTCTCGTTTAACCCTCAACGATCGTGCCCTAATAAAATCTGACGATTTTTCGCACCCGTATGCGTCTGAAGTCTGAACACATGTCGTTTTGTAGTCGAGTTGTGGAACAACTTGTTTCCAGGGTACTATTTTGGTGGAAAAGCGAAAAAATAAAAAGCAGACAGGAAAAACGAAGTTAACCATTAAGGGCAGTGAAAAAATATAATTTTCACATTTTCCACTTTTAATAGGTTTTTAAAACACTACACTGTCGCTCGGCTATATTTCGAATGGGATATTGGCTGTTTTCTAGCTGTTGGAAAACTTTTTCTTTTCATTTCTTTTTCTTAGTAAGAATTTTTTTCCCAACAGAAAAAATGGTTACGACCCTTAAGTTGAAGAATACAAAAAAACGACGAAGAATATGATACCCACTAAACTGAACATATAGAATTAATAGGTGATATCCACTCAAACTTAGAAAAACATTCCCCAATAAATCCCCTTTCATGGTAGTGGATACCTTTTATTATATAATGCTTAGTAAATTTGAGGACTTGCAGCGTAAGTAGCAAATACTACAATTGCCTTTCATTTGAAAAAAAAACTATGAATTCAAGTTACCTATACTGAAATACCATGATTTTAATTTTTTTTTAAATTTAACAGTTCATGGGCCCCGGGGCAGAATACATAATAGGCCCTCTCCCCACCAACCCCCCCACCAAAAAAAAAATATTTTCTACCAAAATTTATCAAAAAATATGCACATTTATTTATGTATTTTTTCTTGGGCCCCTGTTTGGCCGTGGGCATTTGCCCATTTTACCATATGGTTGATCCGGCGCTGTTTAACAGTGAGATACTAAAAGTTTGAAAAAGTAAATTGAAAATCAGTGTTGCCAATTGGTCTACTAGAATTATCTTGAAATTGTAAATTGAAAAATCTTGAGAAATTCTTGAGACTAAAACTATTTAAAAATCCGTACGAATCTTCAAAAAATTCCACAATTTTTCAAGTTACGATCTTTTTTGAATGCTTTTATTCAACTACGACTTGGAGCAGAAAATAGACTTTATAATATAACAAACTCGAGTTTACGGGAGAAAAAAGTTAGATTCTTGGACTTTTGAAAACAATAAACTGGAGTGTGCGTGAGGATAAGAGCATTTACCTAAAAAAAATTATTTTAATTTACATATTTATTTTCTGCTCTGACTTAAGAAAATTACGCAAAATAAGTTGAGACGACTTAAAATTGACCTTTTTTTTTCATATTCTCTTTACAAACATTTCATTTTTCTTGCAATTTTAAGAAGTATGTGAAGAATTACCTTGAGATTTTAGTTGTCTTTCACGAGATCTTGAGGAAGAATATAAGTCTTGGAACTTGGTGCTCTGCTGTTTGATAAAAAAGATACATACTCGAGTAACAATTGCTTCTCCATCGAGTTATCGCCTTCAGCGATAGTGAGAGCAATTGAACTTTCATTGGCTCGGGTTGCAAGAGGACTCCACACATCCAAGTTGCCCAGGTATGGAGAATATCAACATTCATTTTAACAATTCCAGAATTCGGTACTTCGAAAAAATTGAAGGACTTGAAAATTAGAGTTATCCGCGTTTAAATTTCTAGTTTTGAGATATTTGCTATTGTAAATTTTAAAATAAACACCCAAATGTGAAAGTGCGAGAACTGTAAAGAAAATAGTTAAAATCTCTGTATCACTGAATTTGAGAATTCCAACATTCCCGATTCAGGAAAATTACTTCTTCATAATAATTATAATTTTTTCATCATTATATTTCACTTTGAAGTGAAAGCCAAAATTATCTCCAAAAAGAAGTAGGAAGGTAGTTTTTTTTGTAAGTATAGTCAGTATTTTTTGCTATTTCAAAGTAAAGCTGTTTTATCCTATGTCCAGTAAAAACAAAATCTAACCAACTTCTCCAACAACTTCTTTTACTCGAAAAATGTAGAACCATATAATTAGTATAGCCTAATCAAGCGATGATTAAAGAATTTCTGTGATTGCTACCCTATCTATCAGAGATAATAAAATGGTTGACAAAAAAAGCCAACAGCTGAGATTAAAGTTGAAGATAAAAAAGCGGGAAAGCGAAAAAGTTAGTAAAGAGGGACATTTAGACGAGATTTTTTCCAGATTTCTTTTTTGCGCTCAATTCCTCTCAATACCGTATTGGCATTTTGGCATAACTTACAAAAAATCCTGTCTTCAAAATGTTTCCTGAAACTAGTAGAAAATAGCAGCTTTTCTTTGAGGAAATTTTACACGTCATTTTTAAGCCTGTCAAAATTCGTCCTACGTTTTCGGAACAAAATATTTATTTTCGACGTAGACTGTCACATCGTATAAATGCCAGAAAAAACAGACTTTTACATCATCTAATTTACCTCGTCAGTCATCACTCGTCACCATTACTTATCTCTATTTTTTCATCGCGATGACAAGAAAATTAAATACGTACAGTTTTGTTGGAATTAACATATACTCGTAGATGGCACTGCGAATCATTTTAATCAAACGAATCCACCGCATTGTCATTACCATCTGAAAGTTTTTCTCGGTTCCCTCTTCCTCCTGGAAAATAAGTGCGTGTCAGCGTGCAAGTCCAGCTGACAGAATTCATCAATTAACCCCAATTGGCCACCCGGTTCTGTTTTTATTAATTGATTAACATTTGTTTCAAACTTGTTATTAGAGAAAAATACTGGAGAAGGGGACGAAATGGAAGTAACTGGAATATCCAGTGCATCCTAAAAATCAGTTTTTATTACTAACGAGTTCAAAGTTTTGAGTGCTGTGCTCTGGTAATCACGATAGAAAGTTCTGTTGTTATGATTCTGTAAAAAGATTGTATGGAAAGTACTGACTTAAATCTCAATTAGAGATTGTGTCGGTGCCATACATAGTGTAGAGGGATGGAGTTCAAACCCCCACCGCAGAGCCAAATAAATATATCTATAACCTAGACACCAGCAGATTTGAAATCATCAAGAGAAACTTTTCAAATCTGTTGAACGTTTTGACTGTTTTCTCTGGTTCTCCGTGGTCTAATTATTAATGCCAAAATAGTTAAGAAAATCAATGAATGGAAAAAGTCAGCACTTATATGTGTCTTTCGGTTAGACAGATGTACCCATGCATATTATGAAATATATCTGCACGCTGGTATGGTTTGTTCGCCCATATACGAGTATCTAAACAAAACCCTCACAGATTATGATAGTAATCTTGAAAACAGTAGATTTTAGAAGCGACTTCTCTCTAGTCTCTATAATTAAATTATAACACTCAACCCTTACGACGAGCAGCTCGCTAACCACTCGTATATACTCGTATTAGGTGTTGTGTGTATGTATTGTTATTTTAAGTCACATGTGAGACCCAAGATAAAGTAAGACACTTACGAGACCCCCCCCCCCCTTATAAATACTTAGAAATGAAACCTTCGTCTCAACATAGCCTGGTGGCTGTCTGTAGATGCCTTAGACTATGTAATAAAGCCCACAGCGAATTAGTTAGGTGTACCACACAGTTTATAGGGAGTAGAATGAAATGAGGGAACCACAAGTGTACATACAATTAATATTTGGGGCACTTGTGAGTCCCAGACAAAAAATACGGATTTGGGGTCTGCGGAGTGGGGAAGTAAGAAAAATCATACATACACTTCATAGACATGCGAGACCCACAAAAGGGTCTCGTAAGGTTATGATTTCTGTTTTGGGTTTCACAAGAGTGACTAAAACATCTCTATGGGTGTGTTAGTTGTATAATAATTATATAGAGTATGCTGTACACATGAATCCTCCCGATGAGCATGTGTATAACGTGTTGCCGGCGTAGCTGATGGAAGGAGAATAATGAGAAATTGTTTTTTGAGGTAAAAGACGCTGTTCTCTGCGAAGAAGCTACTCGATAAAATTATTTTGGGATACACTCGTGTGGATACCGCATGGCTAATGTATAGATGGAGATAATAGATGAATGTCCAGTATCGAGTACGAAACTAGAAAAATTGAACGCACGATCTTTTGACTTCGAAAATAAACTGCATTTGCGTGTGAAAGACAAACAATAAATGTTATATTTTCCGCCATTTAATTGATTGAAATTTTTGTTGGGTTATTTTCTCTGGAAGCCAACCCCAGACGTAGGTACCGATATAATAGGCCGAGTAATTTATGAACGTGCACTTTGTACCCGTCTATTGTTGTTATAGCAGTACACAAATCGGTCTTTTAGATGAACATGCATGTTGGTTTCAGACGTCAAAATGTTCGACATTCTGCCGTCTTAATTACTGCCATTGAATTACAAATGAATTATGAGCGAGACTGCGGCGTTAATTAATTTAAATGATTTTAGTTTCAGTGAGAGGAAAGCGAATTCAACCGTCAGTTTGTGTGGAAGTAATGATTAGGGTTTATGAAAATTGGCAATTGGTTTGATGTTGAGTAACATGAAAGCAGTAACAGGATAACAATGGGAAGGAAGGTGGGATAATATGAATGCAGTAACCCAAAATTGGCCTGAATAATATCCGCTTGGATTTTTTTCAGCTGATAGTAAAATAATTATTCCATTTAATATTTAAGTAGGTATAATAGTTATTGTTTCATCTATAGATTTATGGGAGACTGGAGGGAGAGAAAACTACCTCACAAACAACAAAACTGGAATGCTATATCTTATCAGAAAGTGTCTCAGAATTTTGTTGAATTTCCAAGATTTTTATATGAAGTTTGTCTGCACACGAAAAATGATATTATCACGAATTTAGAAGTGTTGGTTGTTTGAGTTCATATTTTGTTCAATGCAATACTTTAACGATTACTTATATTTAATACTCTTCATCAGTTTAAGGTTTATTAGGGTGAATTGGGCGAAAACATGCGGTTTTATTAGATAAAATATGTATTTTCTTCAGTATGTCTGTAAATACATAATATTGTGGATAACGTTTCTATTCTCGAGACTAAATCAAAAAAACTTGTTAAACGCAAGTTATAAAAAATTTAAACATTAGAATTTTTCGTAGAAACAGTTTTCCAGAATGATGAAGATGAACAATTTTCAAATTAATGAACACATTTATTGAAACATTAAACCATTAGCTGGGAAACGAATTTGTTCAGGGTAAAGAGAATAGTAGGTCATGAAAAAATGAGTAAAACAGAAAAGGAGTAAAAAACTTTGGTTAAAAAAAAAATATATATATTCATAAGTTAGATATAACTATATTTTTGTGTAATAAATTTCAAATATTTTTTCTTCTTTTGACAAAAAAGGCGAAGAAATTTGAAAAGAAAGATCCACCGTTTCTCATTTATTCGACAGTTTATTTACCAAAAGAATCCTTTTTTTGACAGTGCATTTATAAGCCACCTGCGGAGAGTAAAAAGAAAAACAAGACGTTCGTAAAGTTCTTGACACGAGATGAGTTTTTCTAAGAAGGGAAAGAGTTTAATGTCTGTGGGAAAGATGAACTATGTGCAAACTCGAGACGGTTCGTGAAAAACAGCTTTACTATTTTCACATCTTGCCGCTTCTAAACGTATTTTCTCTGTCGCAAATGTGTCATCATATTTTGTGTGATATAAAATAACAAAATATTGTTCTTGGGGAAGCTGTTGTTGAAGTGGCATGAGATGTTGTCCGTTAATATTAATTCCCTATAAGGTTCAACTTGGTAAGATGTTGACCTATAAAGAGATTGTGGATATTCTTAAAGCTAATAAGTGGTGTTTAATCATGATCAACAGAGTACGAAGGTAAACATAGAATACTGGAACCAAGTTTGATTTGAAAGAGGAAATTTCGTACTTTCTTCTTTATGCATAATTGCCCGAAAATTCAGACATTTCTCGTGACGCTGAACTAATATTTCATACCCTGTTCAAAGAAGAAATCCTCTTATTTGAAAAAAAAAAACATTTTCAGCACCCTTATACCAGCTTCATCCATGTGATACGCCTGAACTACAACAGGCCTCCTCTTCTTTTTCCTCTATGTCTGTACTTTTATGACACATCCACTGCTACCACTACCGCATATCCATCGCCTCTGCTTCTCTAGTAGAGTGTGTATCCTAAATTTATAGAATTTCTCGATTGTTAAAACCGATGACATGTTTTAAATATTTCATTTGGATGGGTTAAACCGGTGTCTTTATGCCCCATAACTCCCCTACCAAAAATCACTCTTCGACTCTGGCGGATTTCATATAATACTTGTCAAATAGATGGATGTCATAATGGTAGCCATAATAAGTAGCCATATTTATAACAATAGTAAAGCTAAAAGTTTGAGTAAACATGGTGTTTTAATGACCATGCTGAAATGAATTTTGGTTACTCTTACAACAAGAACAGACTAGATATAATTTCTACAAGAATGCAGCTAATCTGAAAAAGTACTCGTCAAGCACTTGGATACGTTTTTGATGAAAGATTCGAGTCATTTTTAAGTGAAATGGAGATTCATAAGAATGGGGTAATTTATTGTTTTGTACAATCATGTTTAGAAAAGCAACATTTTAGAGCAATGAATTCAGTCGTCAGATTTCCATAGAAGAGAGTATATCGTAGGGTGTCATTTCACATGAAAACATTTGTGAAGTAAACAGTGAAGGATAGCTTTATACATCGCTATTTTCTATCATAGCATGGTGATGCTTATGGCTGCGTTCCATAAGCTGCGTATTTTTCAAATGCAGCAAGATTGTGCGATGGTACCTACCTATAACGTTAAACAAAAAGTGTAAAATCTAATAAATCTTGGTGTCGTCGTGCTCGTTTTCGTCAAGATGAAGGCTGTATATGGTAATATTTTTCGAACGTACTGTATTTTTGCACACTGCTTCCCTTATATACGAATGGTAGGCTATATTTGCATACTTATTCTTCTTAGACGCTCATTTGCTGAAGCTGACAGCTTTTTGAAGGAAATAATTTCGTCTTTATGCGTGATGTACGGATTTACGTCAGCCTTTCAGATTTACCGTCCTCGTTTTCACCATCTAAAAAAGAAACAGAAAAAAAAAGAAAATGTAAGGATGAATAACTTGCCCTCCTCGAGGGAGGTGTGTCATCAGTCTTACGGCCAAGTGGGAGGAGTGGAGGGTAATGTGAAAAGATAAGGAGTAAAACAGAAGATAAGCTGATTTTGTTCGAAACATTTCTAAAAAAATACTCGTAATGTTGATTTTAATGTTCTTTTCGGATGGCTTTATGGGTATTTGACAATAAAATAAAAAGTGACAATATTTTTATTATTCCTCAAAAGGAAGTTCGAGTTTCTAATATTCATCAATAGATGTTTCTGTGCTCAAAGATTATAAATCTCTGAAGAGTGCTGCAATTTTCTGGGAGAGGCCTTTAGTATCCATAGGTATTTCAATTTCCATGTATTGGTATAAGACTAATTGATTTTTTGGAGGCTGTTAATTACGAAGATAAATTTATTTTAAACGCAAATAAATAAATAATGCCATTTGAAAAAGGGTGGTATTTACTTCAAAAATAATTCTTGTGAGCTAGGAGGTAAAGGTACGAGTTGAAAATTATTTCTTGGAAAAAAATAAAAATTCAAATTGAAAAAAATGTGTTGTTTGTATTGCTCTCCGTTCTTTGGAATCATTTTTAAAACTTCTTGAGAATTAAGATTTCAAAAGTATTCCTGAAATAACAAAAGCCATACAAACTGTACCACTTTTTCAACTCTGAAACCACTCTTGAAGAATGTGATTTACAGTTTAGTTTATACGGCCAATCTCTCTTGGACGCTAGAATTAATTCGAGAAGTTTTGATAGGAAAATGCAGATTTGACCTTTATGCACAGAGCCATCAAGACATAAAGAAGCAAGCTGCTTTGCAGAGTGTTGAAATGAAAGTAAAAATAAAATTTATTCGGTTTTCCATCATTTCTCAGGCGTGGATCATAGGCGAAAAGGACAATTTTATTGACCAAATTTATTTTTTCACTTTAAAAAACCTATCTCTATTCTCCATCACGCAATGAAAACATGAATTTTCTTTTGATTTGCCAATTAACTCTTTGTAAATCTATCGATACATAGAATTTGTTTTAATTCATACTTTGAAAATACTGCTTCTCATCTTATGTTTTATTGGTTGAAATTAAAATTATTGTATCAACAGTAAAATAAAATGCAGTGTAGTGAAAATCATAAATTTTACAACATTGTATTTAGATTTTATTCTGACGATGGAAAAGATTCTAAGGACTACTACGTGATTATTTTCTCCACTATGGATGATTAGGTACTACAGTATTTTGTAATAGAAAAGTAGAAAAGTGAGTTTTCATGATTTCATACCTCGACTTAAAATCATTTTATAGTGTAGTGTAACTTACAGGGAGTTTTTGTACGAAAATTTGGAGAGTGCAATATTAAGAATTAATATTTTAAAGAAAAATAGCACAACCCTTACCCTGAGAAACAGTAAAAATGTAACATTTAATTAAGGTTTGTTTTTAATATTAAAATAAACAAGAAATGGTTTCTTTCTTACAAAAAATTAATTCAGTTCTTATTTAGTTTTGCTTTTGAAGAGGTATGGTCTACTATAATTTTAAATATATATTTCTTGTATTATTAGGTTTTTCCAACTTTCCTCCATTTTTTCTTCAACTTTTTTCCATCAATTTAAGTAGAAAATAATTTTTTTTTCAATTAATACAACGCTGAGAGAGTTTATTTCCTTTTTTTTTTTTCGTCCATAAAGTTCATTAATAAATAATTAATATAACCTATTTCGCTGCTTATTTATTTATTTTTCTCGTAATATCTCATTCGAGTAAGTTTTTTAAAGTTTCTTTTTCTGTAACATTTTTTTTTTTTCCCACCAACGTCTCTATAAAAATACTGGAAGACAGTGAAGTCCATTAGAGGCGTCTGCCAATGGTAAATAAAACGCAATTAGAAAAAGAAAGAACCTTTGGGAAAAAAGAGAAAAAAACATTGCTTTCGAATGCTACAAATCCATTATTGAAATTAAGAAACTTTCATTGATAATAACGCTTTTCCGACATTTCAATTTAAGTTTGCATTGGAATTTTTTTTCCTATTTCATGTTTTTTTTTTTCATTCCGCTTCATGGAGATAACGAAAATACCGAATGAAGCTGAAAGGAAAAACAATTACCTATCAGGACGGAATCTGATTTAAAAATTTTTTCAATAACCTCCATTTTAAATCCGTGCAGTGAAATTTATTGAGGAAGTTGAACCGTTACGGTAACAGAAAAATTCTAGCTTATTATTTCTTTAAGTATTCCTTTCTTTCAACTAAAATTATTAATTTTTTTCTCCATTTAATGCATAAGAATTTTTTTGGAACATATTTAAAGTTAGTGTACTTACTTATTTTTAATTTTTTAATTTTGTTAATACCTTTGGTGTTTTAGTACTAAAAACTGGAAGTATACTTTTGATTTTATCAAGTCTTAAATATAATCTGATGGATTGTATATAAAATTGTTCGTATAAAAAAAATGTGTAAGATTCTTAGAAAATAATGAAGAATCATGCAAACACATCTATCATCTTTCTAGTCTTAAAATCAATCAACAGATGAATATAATCCAAATCTGGTATATATATGAGAGAACTCTGCAACTCACTATATCAGCGAGTGCTTCAACACAGACAGAAACTGTGGCTATTTAAGAATGTGTTCACATATTCTTACATCCCCATTTTCGAGAGGATTCTACCGCACCAGGGAGAGCCTTGAGCTGATCGTTTACCAATCTTGGCATTCCGTCTTCCTCAAGCCTTGAGCTGATCGTTTACCAATCTTTGGCATTCCGTCTTCCTCAAGATCATGCCTTGAGCTGATCGTTTACCAATCTTGGCATTCCGTCTTCCTCAAGATCATCCCACTAGCTTGGCATGTGTTGATTGATTTGTAAGATTCTTAGAAAATAATGAAGAATCATGCAAACACATCTATCATCTTTCTAGTCTTAAAATCAATCAACAGATGAATATAATCCAAATCTGGTATATATATGAGAGAACTCTGCAACTCACTATATCAGCGAGTGCTTCAACACAGACAGAAACTGTGGCTATTTAAGAATGTGTTCACATATTCTTACAAATGTTTCCCCCAAATTGACTTTAGTCGTTTTGTAAGGTCAGTTTTCATGTTTCTGGCTTTATATTTTCAAGTGAGAAAGAAATCATTACATCCTTATCTATACTGACATGTCGACTTGAAAATTTCTGTGCCTATTTTACTTACAAGATTTCAGTGTTTCATTAATTTTTTTCTTCCGAACGAAAGTTAGTCCGAGTAAAGTTAGAATCTACCACAATTTGGGCACATTTAACCAGAATGTTATCTCATAAGTTCTCAGCATCCCCATTTCTTTTTGTCATTATTATACGCTAAAAATTTTCGCATTATATGAAACGTAATTATCTACATACCTACTTGACGAATGAATTCGCATTTTCACCAACGAGGTTTTGTGAAAGAGAACTTTAGTTGTTTGAAAGAAAAGGAAACGTAAGTACGTGAGCAACTTTTTCTCTCTAAATTCTGATGTGAAAGCAAAAGTGGAAAATTCGCGGAAAGTAGAACCGAGCCATGAATGAAAGTAATTTTTTAAATTTCTCCCAAAATGACGCATTCCACTCACGAAATTCATAAATCAAGTAAAGTGTATCATTCATTTTTTCCTTTTCATTCAAAAAATAAAAATTAAAGTCTGTTGAGAAAAAATCGTTGAAAAATAAGTTTATGAATGAAATAGGCTTGCGGCGAATCAATGAAAATCTAATAATATAAATGTAAAACCCGAAAGAAAATAATGAATTATATTCTGTCACACTTGACTGCAAAACAACGCAAGTAGGAAGACGTCTCTGCAAAAATTTTATAAAATAGAAAATGTATTTTCATAATTAAAACCATACCCGCCGTAGGTCTACCCATAGAAATTTCTTGAGAGAGGGTGGTAAGATTTTCAAAATAAAAAATCTCATTTCTCATAGTGAAGTGGAATAGTTGCGAATAAAGAATCACGTGGAATTTCACAATGATTTTGGATCGAAAGGATAGATAAGTAATATAAAATCGAATATATTCTTCGATTTATTATTCTTGTAAAATATGAGTATACCTCATCTGACTTTTTCAATAAGCTAACCGAAATTAAAGAAACGACGAAATGTTCTTCATGCGACATTAGTGAAAAAGGTGCTGAAAATATCAAAAAAGAAACATTCTCTGATGAATTGAAAGGTTTTCGTAATTTTGGCGAGGGAAAACAGGGCTGAATGATTCGACTTCGAAATTAGAAAACTTTGATATATATGTAGGAAGCACTTTTCATTGGAAAATGTATCATTTTCAATAGGAAATGACATCTGCCAGCTTTCATATCCTCATATTCCTCCTACATACTCTTTATTTCAAAAGTTTTTTGGTGACATTTTGCAAAGAACGTGTGTATTATACGTTTGCAAAGTTTACTCCTCTTTCATCTATTTACCCCCTTATGTCAGGTAGTTTTTTGATTGATATATGTATACAACGGGATCATCAAAGGCATTAACATGGCGAGCGTCAATGATCAATAACAGGTGTTTTGGCACTTTTTTCAGTTTCTGTTCGGGGATTTCTTTTTTCGAGAGAAGTATGGCTGTACATCGTTTATTCCTTTTTATGGAGTTTTGCGTTGACATATCTTAATTTATATTGTTCTTTTTTCCTATGTGATACACATGTCATTCTAATTTTATAGAGAATAAACATTGCAAGTCAAAGTTGTAAAGGTTTTCCTATTTGAAAAATCGAATTGACAGCATTTAAGTAAGGGTGTACCTTGAAAGGGAATTTCTTAGGAAAAAAATAAACAATTTTGAAGAATATTATACTGCATACCTGGTGAACTTAATAATCACTTGGAATGGAGCGATGAAAAGAAAGACGACTGAAGTCAAGATTAGACCAATTTCATTTTATTCGTTAATTTAGTTACTATAGTTCTTGCCACCATATGGGCACCTTTTATGTAAAAATGAACCTCCCAATGTCTCCACGGACGTTAATTATTAGCATCATTTAGGTACTAGCAATTTATTGAAAAAACCACTCCAATTTGGATTGGAGACTTTTTTCAGTATTTTCTCGACTCTTCATTTTTGATAAATTAGGAAATCGATATTTTGCAATAAATTCCGATGGTAGCAAAAGTACATCTGAAATAGTATTAGTAAGAAAACACATTTTCAAGTAGAGCGAAACTTGCTCATCTTAGTGTCTCTAAATATCAACCATTATGATTTATCTTAACTACCGTCGAATGGGGCGACTTTACACACTTTTTTTATGTTTTTCAACTTTGTCCTTTAATAACTCTTCCAATTTTGAAGCTATTGAAATGAATTTGGTTTTAAAATTTAGGTCTAACATTTCTCAACACAATTGTAAAAAAAAGTTTAAGTTTGCAGCCTTCCTTCTATTTTTTATGATTTTTCAAAAAATTTGTGTAAAGTCACCCCTCAATGAGGCGACTTTACCCATCAATTTGTAATTGACGGGTTATTGATGGGTGGGGAGGCAAAATTTGAGGATGTTTGTACTCAGACATACGATTGAAAAGAAACTAGTCAAGTACCAACTTCAACCATGTGAAACCGAACTGAATATTTTGAGTGTTTGTGGTTAAAAAAAAAAGACGAATAAGAAAAAGGAAAAAACCATATCGCCGCTTTATTGTTTTGTTCTGTTACTGGGTGAAGTGAGGTAGGGGCGGCGATCTTTTTTTTCTTTTCCTTCTTCTACCTGCTTCGATCCAAATCGTATTTTGGTTTTAATTTTTGCCTGGCAATTTATTTATTGGGCTAAAACGAAGTGGGTAAAGTCGCCCCTTGAATGTAAAGTCACCCCGTTCGACGGATCCCATATAGACAGAAAGCATGGAAAAACAACGCAAGTGCAAAATAACATGTTTACTATATTTTTGATAGTAGGACGTACATGTAAGTTTTTCATTTTTCTACTGGTAGTTGTAGGTACTGTGACTTTAGATTGAGGAGAATTTTTTACTTTAAGCTCTTAGTTCGTTTAGATTTTCTCTTCAACTCTGATTCTAATTCTTTCTCGACAGGTTTAGTAGGTACTCGTATTTTGTTCCATTTTGTCGTTTTCCTTATCACCGGTTCGAATATTTTTTTACCTTGAATTTAGAAAATATAATCATACAGGCGTACTGAGAATTGGCGACACGGTAATAATGTTATTTTTGGCCTCTTTCAGGAGAGTCATGATAGTATGATGTCAGATTAGTTGCATAGTAAACCTCCATATAGGCAGATTTTCATTTAAATCTGTATTTGATTCTTGGGGTATCGTTTCATTGTTAATACGATAGTAATTATTTGAATATTTGTAATTGAGTTTTATGGGCTTATATTTATTGTATTACGAGTACAATGTTGATTATTTCAGTTTCTGATTGTTTTATTACTGAAGATCAACACTTCACAAAAAGCTTCCAATGATGATCACTTCTCCTTTCCGCCGCTTATCCCTATGGTAGTTGGATGTATGTGTGATGTGAATTTTACCTCTTGATGTTTCTCAAATAGAATACTTCATAGCAACGATTCAGAAATAATTTTTCGCTGGATACCTGAGTGAATGGCTCTTTTGAAGTGGATCGATGGTTTGCTGGCTGAATATACACAATAAAGTTCGTTAAATTCCTAGCCCACCATCCAGTGTAAGCCAAATAACGACTGTTTCCAGTCGATGATTCCAACCTATTTTCGCGTTTTCCGCTCAAAACTATTTGTTCTGAAAATTACGTCGGATACAGTTTTGATATTTTGTTAATTAACCGGCGAGAACTATGTAATATACGGATCGGGTTGGCTGTACAGATTTAAAGGCCTATACACAAGCTCATCTTTCCTTTTCAACTGACTCGTGAAATTTTATTCGACAAAGAGTGCCTCGAATAGTAGGTACTTTTGTCTGAGTGTGTGCTGTTTGATCGGAGAATATGGTAAAGGGTTGATGGTGGTTATTTCGCTATTGGCATCAGAGATAGCAAAGCCACAAGGACGACGAGGATTCGTGTAACCAAGAACATTGTAATTTTATCAGCCAACGTGTGTATGAGAAGCAACAATACGATACAACCGGAGTGTGTATAAGATCTATATAATACCTTTTACATTTGATGCTCAAATAGCAAGCTACACACTGCCGCAGCCTACAGATTAACCTTAAAGAGGTAAAGGAGGTGAGTAAAATGGCGAAACTATACTAAAGAACACTTTAAGTATAACGTTTCAAGTTAAATTTTCTAGCGAACAATGTTGGGAAAATTTTTAGTCGACTTATGGCCATTGAGAAACGAAAAATACTACATAGTTATAAATGAGATTATGAAGTTTATTTCATTCTGTGTGTGTTAGTGAAAACGATAATATATTGGTTCAATAAGGCTAAGAGTTGGTTGGAGAGGAAGTGGAATTGAATTTTGTTTATTTATCTGAAGGTTTACAGGATTAAATAATAGATGACATTAGAAATTTCAGTTATTAGTAATTTTCATTATTTTGGATAAAAAAACCTAGACCATTCAAGATTTTTTTTATAAGTAGCAGAAATTAATCGAAAAATAATATTATAATTATTTAAATTAATTAAAATACTTTGAGTATTAGGAATATCTAAGATAAATCTTTAATCTTCCTGTTGGTCTATTAAGAATAGCTTGAAAATTATTAAATCTAAAGTTGAAGGTTAAAAAGTATAGCTCCAGCTCATTTGATGCTGCTGGTGAACTATTGCCGACTTTCAATTAGGTATAATCATTTTTCTAAAAATGAATTCCGACTATTCCAGGATTGTCAATCAATGTCACATGTTATGTAATGAACATCTTGTTAAGTTTTAAATAATACGAGTAAGTATGAAAAAGCTGTGATGTTGAAAAAAACAGTCTTTCTGATTAACCATAATCTTGAACGCAGGGACTAATGTGTCAGAAATAACATTTTCTTTGCTGTATTTTATCGTAGAAATTACCTGAGCGAGGCACTTAGGATTGGCAGTATTTGTAATATCGGTTTTTAAATTATATCTAGACCTGAGAATCAGAGTGATCCAAGGCAAAATTTTCAGTTTTGAAAAATTCGCAATTCAAGTTCTCACTCTTTATCATTTCTCCTTTATTTGGGTAGTTGATTTTTGAATGAATTAGTTATTTTAAAACCTTGAGTTTTTAGGATAAAAGTGTACAAGATGAATTTTATAGAAAATGGTCAATATGGCCTTACTAAATGTGAACTCAGATCACTATAGTTTACAGGTTCAGGAGTTATGCATAGCCCATCGCTTCGACTCTAGCATATATATATGTATGGGTAGGTATTTCTAAAAATAAGATAAGTCAACAAAAAAAAAAGGAGCGTAGAGTTCAACTAAAAAACTGATAATAAAAGTGGATTGGGAAAGTTTCATAAAATGGGAAAAATCTTTTTTTATATTCCTAATGATTAGAATGATTAGGGGAACACATTTTCAACTGAAAAGAATTTCGTCACGCATTACCATTTTTCGTAATTATTGCTTTTCTGCAAAAAAAAGTTTCAACTCTAAGCTTCGTTTTTCGATGACGCGTCACAAATTATGATCATGATAATTACTCAACAGAAACTGCAAAAATTAATTGATATTATCCTTTAGCGGTGAGAAAATGAAGCAATATTTTTCCTAAGATTCGGCTGTCAACAAACAAATTGCGACCCATTATAATCTTTTCATCAAATTAGCTTACACCACAATTTATTTCTACCAAGGAATTTAGCTTTATAAACTTTTTCATCAGCTCTCCCGCCATTTCAAGAAGAAAAAAAAACAGCTGGTGGTATCTTTTTCATCGGGTCAATATCATTAAGAATGTCTCAAAGATCTTTTTGGTTAGAGAAATTAATAACGAACGAAGAACTTTTCTTTATACTATAAAGGCGATAAGAATGTTTCCTTTTTCAAAGTTTCTGTAACTTTCCAAAAAGATGAATTAATCGTCTATCGCCCCTCATTAACCCTTTAACTTTCTGAGGTAATCGTCATTTATGAAGTGTTATCAGGCTTCCTTAATAGGACGATCATTTAAAAAAAATAATGAATCGATCGTCTAAGCATAGTTATAGTCGCCCCCATATTATTTATTAACGTTAAATAAATCTGTATACCTATACGAATAACACAGTCGCGGATTTAAAAGAGGGGTCAGGGGAGGTAATGGCCCCTTCCGAGAAAAAATTCTGCCCCCTACAAAATTTTTTGCGAAATGGACTATAAGAACCAGCTTGAATAAATAAATTATCTAAAAAGAACAAAAAATCAACTTCAGTATTACTTTCTTGGATGTTGACAACATCTTTTAATGGTTTTTTTTGCCCCTCCCCCATCCGGACTCCCCTAAAAAAGAAGCAAATTCAGAGTTCAGACTAATTTTTTTAACACTCAACAACATTCCGAAGAAAATATTTCGGAAATTCCTGGGAAATCAATTGTCTCTGTTTTCTAATAAAAAGTAATAATAATTACAATTAATTTCTTTCAATGTATGCTCGAAAACTCATTATTACCCTCTAAATGGTCAGAATCTACAGAGTAGTTCCTCAAACCTAATTTTGTCTAGAATCAACTTTTATTTCACTTTTTTTACTTTGACTCTTTCACTCAAGACTGGCTATTGCACTTCAAGGGTTATAACTGCCCTATAGAATTTTGGGAAAAAATAACATCAAATCTATGTAGTCGTAGTCTACATGGTTTGGTTGTACTTCGGTTAACACCATTGCCAAAAAATATTGAACATATCTCGGCAAAATTGTTTTCCCCTTTATATTTCAAATTGACAAGCCAATGATTAGAAGAAACGTTTCTTTCAATAAAACCATTATTTATTTTTCTCACGATCCCATTTGCGTCCTGTCCCACGTATTCGGTCCAGTTTCAATCATTCGCGCTGGCAATATTGTGAATTCGAACTTTCAAAACGTGGCGATTTTTCCACGGTTCCGTTTTTCGAATTCATTAAAAACGGAAGAAGGATGGGGAAAAGGTTTCTAAGCTCTTCCTGCGTTCGAATCCTTTCGACGGGCACTAAAAACTGCGAGGAATTATATTTTGGAATTTTATAAAATCAATGTGAAAAATCACGTAGCACACAAACTTGAGAGCACTCAGATTTTTTTCTTCTCATTTTCGTCCTTTTCTTTTCTTCTTCTTGTGCATTTCAAAGTTAATACCCAAAAATAGCAATACGTGCGAAATTTTAACAAGAAGGATAATTTTACGTGAATTCGGCTAATAAGTTTTTTTTTTATGTTCGATTCTTTTCAACGTGTTGGGTATTTTTATAAAAGCAGTAGAGTGGCCGATGGTAAGAATGAAGAGGATAAGTTAGAAAAAAGATAATGGAAAGTAAACGGAAAAATGGAGAGAAAGTTAATAAAGTCCGTCTCTGAGGGTTAGTACTTAGAACTGAAACATAGGCGTTTTGTGTGGAAAGAAAGAGAGAAGGCTGAGAAGAAGAAATGAATAAGGAAACTATATTTTTCTGTTGTTATATGTTAGGTATTACTATATAATTATTAAAAAATGGGACGTATATTTTTGAAATGAAATATTTACAAAATTTTTGACCGCAGAACCCGCAACATAAATATCGCATATTTATTTTATTTATTTTTTGTTTAAAACTACCATGTATAGCAACTAACCCTAGTGGTGGTAAAAGTTTAAGATGTTTGTCCAAAAAGTATGACATATTGCTCTTATGGACGATTCTTTGTTTATGAAAACCATACCGTCGAATGGGGCGACTTTACACACTTTTTTAATGTTTTTCAACTTTGTCCTTTAATAACTCCTCCAATTTTTAAGCTATTGAAGTGAATTTGGTTTTAAAATTTAGGTCCAACATTTCTCAACACATTATAAAAAAAAGTTTGAGTTTGCAGCCTTCCTTCTATTTTTTATGATTTTTTAAAAAATTTGTGTAAAGTCACCCCTCAATGGGGCGACTTTACCCATTAATTTGTTATTGACGGGTTATTGATGGGTGGGGAGGCAAAATTTGAGGATGTTTGTACTCAGACATACGATTGAAAAGAAACTAGTCAAGTACCAACTTGAACCGTGTGAAACCGAACTGAATATTTTGAGTGTTTGTGGTTAAAAAAAAAAGATGAATAAGAAAAAAGGAAAAAACCATATCGCCGCTTTATTCTCTTGTTCTGTTACTGGGTGAAGTGAGGTAGGGGCGGCGATCTTTTTTTTATTTTCCTCCTTCTACCTGCTTCGATCCAAATCGTATTTCGGTTTTAATTTTTGCCTGGCAATTTATTTATTGGGCTAAAACGAAGTGGGTAAAGTCGCCCCTTGAATGTAAAGTCACCCCGTTCAACGGTAGTGAAGAAAAATCCTATTTTTCCAGCCAGCTTGCTGGCTATAGTGTTTTTGTTTAGTATTACAAATTCGTTTTTCATTTGAAAGGCTCAAAGTTTTAATAAACAAAGCTCAAAATTTTTTTAAATGTAGAATGAGTAACTGAAATAAAAACAAACAAAAGAATAAGTCAGTGACTTCAATTAATTTGTGGCGTCATGACGTCGTTTCTTGGTCGTTAAAGTACGCGGAAAGATGGGTACCACGTTAAATGATGCGCGGTTAAATACATCGAGAAGATATATTTTTGGTCGTATGATATACAATAAACGTATTTTTTCTTGCTGAATTCGAAGAAGAAAAAACTGCAAAAGAATTAGAAAGATATAAGATCCATAAAAATTTCGGGTTATACTTCTCGAGTGTCTATAACCCCGTCCAGTAAAAGTCGTGAAAAATCGACTTCATAGGGATGGCTAAAGTTATGGAAGATGACGGGTTATTGAACGGAAAATGTGTCTTTGTTGTCCACAGTGTTTCCTTTTGTTTGACAGGTTTTCCATAAAAACCTTTCGAGTACTTACGACTTTTAGTTTTTGAAACACGTAACAGCAAAAATACTCGTTCGTTACCTATAATTGGGACGCGGTCAGTCCAAAAAAGTGATTTTTCAGGATATTGTAAAAAATAACTGATTTTCTGAGAAATCCTGCTAATAATTGCCTGCAAATAGAGGATGAGTCTGTATGAATATTCCTTCATAGAACTTATAAGAGTGTAAGAGCAAATATCGCATTGAAACCAAATTTCTAAACGAACAGTAAGTGAGGAGAGATAAGTGTTTGAAAATTGAAAATCGAGACTTGGCAGGTTTTGGACTAAAGGCTGGCCGTATGTTATTCTATCTTGTCTGATTTTATTTTTATGAATAAAATAAAAATTATTTCACATGAAGCTTCACCCTTCACTTTTAATGCAATTATTTAGTTTAATCCTAAACTCATTTTTTTCTTGACGCATCACAAATCAGGTTTTGCAACAAAAAAAAAAATAAATACTGTTTCTATTTTCAAAGCCTTATTAAACCAGCGACTGCTTTTTGATACTGACATATTAAGTTGCCTTCATAATTAACTGCAGGTATGTATAATTGATGACTATTAGCCAATTTCAGAATTGATAAAAATACACGTTGAAAAAAGTTTCTCAATATAAATTGCTGGAAAGAAGCTTCTATATTGTAGCTTAATACGATATCAGATACTCGTATGAGGGAGTAATGATGAGAACGACTTTTGTTGCATACTTGACCTACCAGTCTTCATTGATATTTCGTCTGACACTAATTTAATAGGAAAATAATCTAAGACAAAACACGATTGAAACCATTAAATTAAATATTGTTTATTGAGAGGCGAAGCAAACGTCATCTCCCGACATTAAAATTATATCCAGGAGAAAAGTCACAGCCATTTTATTGAAATCCGAATGAATCCTTCCAAATGACTTTGGTTTTCGTAATGGAAAATTAGTTTCAGTATAATAATACCGGAAGCCAAAAAAAAAAGGAAAAAAAAAACCACTAAATTCGAGTTGTTTTAAATAAACGAATGAAAAAAAAAAAAAAAAGATTTTGTCACGATAATTTTCATAAAAACACTTCGTTCAGTTATCCTGAAATTGATATTTCTTCCGGCCATAATCCCTTTTCGCATTATTATTTCATTAATACTTTTGCAGGATACGGTTTTCAATTTCAACATACCCTATTCTGTTTTCAGCTTTCTATTCGGGAGAAATGTTGAATCTTTTTTTTAAGTACACGTCTGCTCGTCTCCTAATTTTTAGTACGTTTTAATGATATCCAATTCTTTCCGAGGCGAGATTTTAGGGGGTGAATTTTTGCATCGAAATGTTTTCTTGGTGATGCGAATGAGAACTGTGTCATTTCAAAATTTTCTCTGCAGCACACTACTCGTATAAGCTATTCTAGGCTTATCATTCTTTTTGTTTTCCACAATACTTCCCAAAAGTTTTATAATTCATAAAAGCATAGCTGCGGATCTGAAAAGAGACTGGAATTATATCAGTCTTATCCTATTGGGTACTTTAGTACCTGCCTACTCAAACAGATTCTGTTTCAAATTGTGTCGACTAGTGGAACCAGTTATAATTTTAAATCCTGCCTGAACTATAATTCTATCAAAAACAGTCACATTTTGTTTTTGGTCATTCAGAACGATTATATTTTGATTCCACCAGCAGTCACAATTTGAAACAGTCGATCACTTATCTGAAACGTGACCATTTAGACCGGTAACTTTTTAAATAAGTGATTAGTGACTGAATCAAACAGCCACTTTCTGAAAAAGTGACATTATAAACAGTTACTTTTCAAATACATGACTCGTATGAACAGTAACGGTTAGAAGTTATGACTGAATTTCTTGTAGTATAGCAACAGTCAAATTTTCTGATTGTTTTTGGCTGTTTTTCCAGCATTAGTCTCAAAATGTGACTGTTCCTGGACCCAGGTAAGCAGGATTGGTCACATTCCTGTCTCATTGCAGATCACTCTTTACTTCTAGTTGGTCAAAGGCATCCAATTTCTAAATTTCGTCAACTATATTTTGTACTGTACCATAGTGACTCAGCTCTGGGCTACTGTACCAAAATAGTTCATCTCATGAGTTTTAAATTTTACGAAAAATCATATTTTAGAAAAATATTCAATAATTAATTAAATTCCCCCCCCCCCATAATAATAAGGGATTTCGATAATTACCCATGTTACTTGCTTTATTCATTGCTATAACTTTTTTTGAATTTATGTAATGTACTTCTAAACCTCTTCATTTACCTCTTCATATAGCAATGAAAAATTTCATTTTATCTTGTGTCTGCTCACCCTACACCCTCCCCCCATCAGTAAATCTGCATTATGTTAAGGGAGGATGCAGAATCGATTTTTACCATGCTTTTTTGGCCCTTTTCATGTTCTTTCTTCTCAGAGCCTATTAAAACTAGAGAGCTGAAATTTTAAAGGCTTCTTTATCCAACCTTAGAGTAAATTTCTACGCAGGGGTATTGAAATTCAGTGGGCACTTGAAAAATTATAGCCACTTTTCGAGTACTGCCTTGAAAAATCCCGTTTGTAAAAAAGCCAGTGTCTGTGGAAAAAAAAAGAAAAAAAATCAACCCAATCGAAACAGTCAATCCTCAGAAAAAGGAACATGAGTGTAGAAAAAGTATGTTCTAAAAAAACAACCCTTAAATTATCAGATAAATTTTCCCTTATTGTTGAAAATATTGCACAATTACTGAGAACTAGCCTTATAATGCAATTAATCTGCATATTTGTCAAATGTCCAAGTTCCTAAATAGCATTGATATGAATTCGGCTTCGTTTTGAATAGTCGAGTATTGTATTTTTTTTTCAAATATATGGATTTTTAAGAATTTCTTTCCCTACAAAATCACAATTTTCAGACACTAAAAAAAGAAATAAATGACAAATTATAACATAATTTTGAAGAGAAAATAATGAATAATCAAAAATAGTAGAAAACTCAAATTTAATTTTTTGGACCAAAATGGATCTGCATCCTTCCTTAAATGAAACTAAAACTAGTCACGAAGGAATTTTTGGGATACACTGTACTCCTACTCTACTAAACTGTCTTGTTCTATTTTTCTTCTCAATAAAAGAATCGACGTGAAAAGTTGTCTGAGCACCAGTGGATATAAAAGTGAAATTTAACGAAGGCATACCGTTAAATTTGGTATTAAACGTTTCCTTTTTTGTAGCACTTGCTGAAAGGCTTGTATTTTTCGTGAAAAAAAGTCGTTTTGAAACACTTTCCACCGACTCGAGGTATAGAAGAAAAAAAGAAAATAAGAGAAAGTAGGCTACAATATCGATAATGGTTAGTAATCTTGAAATTTTTTTCGACACTGCCTTGAAAGTGATTGTGAAAATTTTTTGTCCTTGTAGATTCAACTTTTGTACACGTCGAGTACACTTTCCCTTTTTTCTCGTTTCCTCAAAATTCAACTATTTTTACAACGTAAGCTTCCATATTTTCTGCGATGCCGATTATTTTGTTGAGACAATAGTATATTTTTTTGCACCCTCTAAACGCTATTTTGTTGAATGTTTTCACTGGTAAGCGACGAAAGTATCGAATTCACATTTTCTCTTTGATGTTATCGTAAATCGGTTCATGCGTAAAGTGAGAGTGAGAAAGATAAACAAAGGAAAAATGGGTGAGAAACTGAGAGAGAAGAAAAATATGAAAAATATCCTTGTCGAGCTTTTGATTAACAGTTAATGTTCTGAATAAATTGCACTTGTGTATTTTTACGTCGCGTTGAATTTAAAAGAAAATTGCTTTCGCAATTTATAGGGGAAATTTTTTCATTTTCAAAGCGCTGGCAAAGTGAAAAATGGTAACTAAGATGTTGGGCTTTGTATTATTGAAATTTATGCTTCAAAAATTCTGCTTTTCAGTCGTTAAAAATAATTTAATTCGTAAAAAAATTATCCTACAAGATATTTCAAATTTGGGAATTTGATGTGTTATTGGTGGTGACTGAATTCAGGCTACAATATAAGTAACTTAACAGGTTTGGAATGCAGAATTTTTATACAAACGAAAGTTGATAAGATTTAACAACGAATAATATAGTAGCTATTTTCATTTTTTTCTAAATCTGATTAGTCCCAAATTAATCTTAGATATTTTTATTGTTTTAAAATCTTATTTCTTCTATTCTGACACAAACAGATTTAGAAACACTCTTATGTGTATCGTTCTTTCAATTTCTGATTAGGTCCGTAATTTTCTATTTTCAAACTCTCATTTCTTCTTACTTGTTTAATTCAAAAATTCGGTTTAAACGAGCATCATTCAGAAAAATTTGGTTTTGTTAAAAGCTCAATCCAAACTGGGTAAACAAATATTCACTCAGACTTGTATTTAAATTTTTTTTTTTAATTTTCTCAAAATCATTTTATTCGGGAAAATGTCCCTTTGTTATGATAACTCGGTTTTATTAATTTTAATTTACATCGTATTGTAGGTAAAATATTTTTTATTTATTGAACTTATTTTTTTTTTCAGGTAAGTGTTCTGGTAACGAAGGAATTTTAGTTGGAATCAAAAGTAAGTAGGTATACGTATTCTGAAACTTCATTTCAGCTTCTGATATTTAATTATTGAAAATGAATTTTTGGTAGGAGACGTTTTGTAAAAATCTTTCTGCGTTTGGGCATAGACTATATCCGCGTAGACTATCTCAATTTTGATACACAAAATGTAAAAATTTTATGTAAAGAATATACAGAATGTGAAGAATTTAAATAATTAGTGTAAAGTACGTGAAGATGTAAGAAGGTAGATTACATTTACTTTGATTTACGCACTTAAATACCTTAGGATGAACTATATGTCCATGAATAAATATAAGATATATTATAGACATTAAGTTGGACCTTCTCTTGAACAGAAAAAAATTTTGGTATTAATTTTTATTACTTGTATGAGAAATCTGGGAGAATTCAAAATTTAGGTATAGTAGAAATCACCACAAAAATAGTAAAATGTACCGAAAAACTACCACAAACACCAAAGATATTCACAACAACTTGCGCATTGTCCCGGTTTTCCTATAAAAAATAATAAAAATTACTATTAATTTTTTTTTCTCAGTGTAATCTTCACCTTGAATTTATAACTTTTACTTCGATTTGAAGATCTCTTTGATCATGAATTTGTAAATTTTATCTCCATTTTTTGAACTTTGACCTTGACTTAATAACCGATATCTAATTGAAGATCAAGGTCATCAAGTTAAGGTCCAGCTTAATGCTACCAATTCTAACAATCTCATTACTGTTGAAAATTAATTATTTATGAACGATATTTAGTAAAAAATAATTGATGAATATTATCAAAATATTGATAATGCAAAAGAGAAATTCACTTCGCCTTCGTGAGGGGTTCGTGAAAGCTACGGTTATTTTTTTTAACCTAAGTTTATAGAATGTAGCTATACATAGCTATATTTTAACACTGAGAGAAATGGATAACGTAAATTATAAACAGAATAGTAACTTTTCTCATCACAGATAAAATAATATTTTACTATTTCTGTAGTAATTTCTGTTACAAATCTAGAAGTGTCCCAGTTTTCCTATCGGAATTGTAAAAATTACTATAGAAAATTTTCTCAGTGTGCATAGCCTTTTGTTGGTCAGATATACTTGAAGGTTTCCCACCCAATGAATGAAACCAAATAGAAACGGTACTGCGGGATTAGGTATGCGCGAGTATCGATTTGTATTTACGGCGAATAGCTTATGCAATTTGCAGTACATATTCTTATTTTTATGAAAATTCGATTACCTCGGTTAATACGAAAATAAAAACTAAGCCGATACCGGCGATACCTACTATGAAATGTTGCAGATTGAATCTTCCATTTTTCGATTTCTATTATAACAATATTTTTATTCGTTGTTGAAGAACTTTATAATTCATATTAAGTTATTTGTGACTTGAAAAGCTAGAAAAAATTAGTATATTTACGTCAGATACATACAATCATTAGACAATTGTGTAAAGTTGATTTTTTCGTTGACACAGACGTAATATAGTGATTAGCTTAAACTGCTCCTTGAAAAAATTAATTATGATTTTTACTATTTTTTAACGAGAAAAATGGGACAATTCTAAGATTTTAGAGGACATCACTACAAAAATATTAAAAATTATACGAGTATTATTTTTATGACATTTATTACTCTTTTGTTGTAATTTTTACAACAATCTTCGAACTGTCTTATTTTTCCTATAAAAAATAGTAAAAATGAATATTCCTTTTTAGCAGGTATTTTTTTCTGTGCATTTTATTTTTGCTTTTTTTCGTTTACATATTATTGTATAATCTGTCCGAAAGGACTGGGTTTTAAGTTTTTTAAGATAAACTCCAAGGCTCGTACCCAAAGTGGCAGGAGAGGATGGTTTATGGTCCTTAGAATTTTTTATGTGACGACTTTTTAGCTTTATTCTTCGTGTAATTAGCTCAAAAAAAAAAAATTCTTAAAGGGGTTTTTCCGAAAATCGTCCTTCAAAGTTCTTTCTGTGAAAATGCTACACTTATGCAGTCTACAGACTGCAAAATATTTTCATTTGTTAGAAAAAAATACCTGCCTTTCCTCTACCAGTGGTGGTGAAATGAGCATCATCATCATTCACATCACGAAATTTCTCTTGTTAAGTCGGAAGTTTTTGTTTTTTTTCATATCCATAGGTACATATAGCTCATTGGCACCTATCCACTACGAATGTTTGGTTAAGAAGGATGAAAAAGCTCTATCATTTCTATTTTTAATATTCAACATCTCGACGTGAAACTATAACTCCTCCAGTCCACTATACAAAATGAAATATTTCATATTGCTATCCTCACGCAGTCAAATTAAACGAGTCTCGCAAATGTCTGACATAAAATAAAAGGAGGAAGAAATAAAAAGACGAAACTTTCAACCTTTTTTTTTTTTTTTGTCTTAAATGAACGAAACTTTTGTGAAATGAGAGAGAACGGACGCGTTTTCCATCCGGAGTTACATATTCGCTTCTTTCATATTTCATCCGGACACCAAACAAACTTGAAAACTATTTTATTTAACAAGTTTCCTTTTCTTTTTTTTTTCCTGACGAAAATATAAGAACGAATATTTTTTCAGCATAACGAATAAAAATTTGTGGAGTTGTTCGTCTTAATTTTATTTTTTTGGACTCTTTTCCTCATCAAGCTTTCTGAAACTCATTTTGTCAAAAGTTTTTTTGGCCAGGGTTATTTAATTTGCAATTCAATGATGGTTTTTGGAAATGATTCGGAAAAGAATGATCCTGAATAGAAAACGAGCCATTTAATTCTACTGCTGGAAATTTTTATTATTTATTCTGTCAGTAGTGTCATCATGCAATTGTTCTCTTTAAAAATGAGCTATTGCCACCCTAAAATCGATCTCAAAATTAATGTACATATTTTTTAAATAATTTCAGTAGTATTACCTGTGCCAAATTGATTTGAGATGAATAAACCACAAAAAAAAAAGTTGATAATACATGTACAATAAAAAGTTGAAAAATATATTCATCCACGAGGAGACATTTTTGTTACTGCATTATCAGAAAAACTAGAAATTAGTTTTTTTTTTTTTGTAATTTATTTACAGCTTTGAAGTGTTTCGGTTCGCTTATTGGGGACATAAAAAGCCTCCTCGATCGACCACTTAATACAAGATCCAAAGTAAGAAATCAGAGATTACTTTATTAATATTGTAATGTGGCAACACTGTTCGCATTTTTTAATCATCTTAACTTAGACTGTCCTTTTTGTCATTCAAGCAAGTTTTATTCGATCAA